>CM047806.1:90429515-90770851 GCA_026214975.1 Gentiana macrophylla
ATCCTTTTCTCGTGATCTAAACCTAACTTGGAAACGCGCTGAAAGGTCGACGGACATTACCTAGGCTTATCTGAGATCCTAACCGGCAGCAGTGCACCGGGTCAAATTGTAGCTCTAGTCCGGTGAGTCAGTCGTATTCTCGGGAAAACATGGTAATTCTTTTAAGTGGGGTTAAACACCAAGAAGTTTATTATTAACTCGATCTAAGTCGCAGCTTTTACTTTTCTGGGTTAGATTATGTTAGTAGTTAGATTGTTAGTAAAGCGATAAGTAAAACAAATAAATACTAATATAATATATATTTTGGATCTAATCGAGAATACTTTATTGAATCAATATCTTTTAGTAGAAATAAATGAGACAGATCTTCCTTTATTCAAGGTGTAAATTATATATGAATCGGTGTACTCTAAGCTAAACAACTTCTCCTCACACGAAGCGTATGAAATTGTCATATGTCAAATGTCATCACCCAAGGTCCACAATCGTCATACGGTTTTTACGAGCAGTCCCCAGTACAAATCTACCTTTAGATAAAAGGAGTCATTCCGTTCATCAAACGGTCAATTTTATTTAAAAGGCTCCGGTTGTCAAAGCCGGACGATTCAACTTTCCGGTTTAAGTTTCAATTAAGCGATGATTTAACATTATTACGATCTCGAGTACAAATGTCAATAAAATTTATCTTTCCCAAGACAAATCGCTCGGGTAGAAAGCGGGTTCCGTTGTCACGCTTTCACTCGGCCAATTTTACCCTCCGGTCTTTCAATTTTAACGTTTCATTAAGCGCAGAAAGAAAGAGATTCATCATAATTGATTTTAATCATTATTACGAGTCGATCATTCATTTTACCAAAAGATTAACTAATTGATTCATATCTTGGCTAGATATATTTTTAGTTTAATATCATACATAAATAGAAATAGAAATAATAAACATAACAATTTTAGAATATATTACGGTTATGACTATCGAATCGGGTCGTTTCAACGGATCTAACATGCCAAAGCTTCAAATCAACAATCTTCGATAATTATTCGCCATTACAACGATACTATAACCATTTTATTTATATATGTGAAAAACATATATACATACATAAATGACATATATATGTATATATAGCCTTAAAAGAAAATAAAAAGAGAAAAGAGATTAAAAGAGAGTAGATCACGATCTATATATATATATCACATATATATTTATACATATCATATATATTCATACATAGAATATATATATACATACATGATCTACTATATATATATTTATATCATATATATATATAAAAAAATAAAATAAAAAAAGAAAAGAACAGAAACGAGAAGAAGCAGAAAGAGGGGAGAAAAGAGGGGCAATTAATTTGATCCTGAAGGTGTGCTATATATAGGCTGAATTGGGGAGGCCGGACCGGTCCGGATAGGGGCAGGACCGGTCCGGAATCATCATTGCATAATGACTCAGCTTGATTCTCGATCCTTTGGTTATAATTATAATTATTGGAATAAAACTTCTAAAATTCATATCTTGAGTTGTAGACCTCCAAAAATCATGATTTAAACGTCATTAGAAAGCTCTCGGAAAACTCTACAACTTTCATGAAGGACACTTCTTCAGAAAACGCCTTTTTGATGAGCCATTCGTATGTCGAGTTTTTTTCGGGATTTTTACTAATACGAATCGATTAGCCACTTGACCACCATTGGAGTTGTAGAAGTCCGATTGACTTGATTCAAAATGAGTTGGAAAGATTATTTGAATATCTACAACTTTCATTAAGAAGTCCTCCCCTGAAAATGCCTCTAAGCTGGGTCAAATCTCCATCGAAAACATGTAACGATTTAAGTACTTAGGAAAATTTGCTCCGTTGAACTTATAAACTTGTGGCACCTTCTTCTAACCCTCTAAACACATCTTTTAGACTCAAAACATGTCGTTACGTGGAATCTTGGTCAATGTATAATCCTGCAATGAACCACCAAAATACCAAACGTAAATCCGACACGACACTCCGGTTACTAAACCGATACAAAAACTAATAAAAATACGATAATTTATATAATAACTACTACTTATACATTGGAATAAAACTTAGTAATTTTGACTTGATTTGATACAATAATGCTCAAAATGGTATCAATATTGGGGTAAAATGTCGTAATAATGATCATAAATTTATCTCTCATCACAACCCCCTACTTAGCTTTTGGTCGTCCTCGATCAAAACAAGCGATAAAACAAAATGAATAAGAGATAAATTTATGAAGATAGAAGATATAAGGGACAACCAGATAATATAACCTTTAGAATTATAACCAGGCTTTAACCTCAATATAAATGTATAACAGAGTGTGTGTGTGACAAGCCTTTTCAATTTCCACTATCCTCTCTTGAATAATTCAAGCAAACTAACAAATATCCATTCGCATACGATCCTAATGACTTTCCTAGGTATAGTAATGTGATTCCACACAAAGTTCTCCCGTGTACTTATTAGGATAATCCCTAAAGCATATCATTCATTTATACTTGGGGATAGTCAAGAAGATAACTAAGTTTTCAACCATGCTCTGTTCTTAGTATTTTTTCATAGAATACTAACATATCCGAACTCATTGCCAAAATCGACTATCTTGCAAGCGTCATGAGGTGAGATCGAATACATTAATACCTATCTAACTTTTTTTCTTTTTTTTCTTTCACATTTGTAGCATATGCCTTCATTCCCAAAGCAATAGGACGTTTCGTGATAACACCCTGTTTGGACTACTATCATCAGCGATCGGGAGCTTTTAAACCTCATAGTGATATAGGACGCTTCGTGATAACGCCCACCGCACTCAAATCATTGGTAGCTACAACCCGACATATAGGCAGTTCATCTTAATTTATTTATTTTTTTATTTTTATTTTTTATTTTTTTCATAAACTTAACTTATATCCTCTCTATCACATTCAAACCTTCGATATTCACAAGACACGTTCAAAAATTAGGTACTAAATTCATGTTATTATCTAGAATAACCACTAGGATAATTGAATGGATCTGATTTAAAATTTTACGCTTCAATATCAAAGGCTTACGTGAAGGAATTCATGTTACACAAATATATTTGGAATTACAATGCACTTACGGTTCGCGTTGGTTATACACATCCAAATCGATCATTACATCTTCAAATCCATGAAATATATACCTTATACAATTTATTTTAATCAACTAAATAATGCTCGAAAAAAATCGAAAACTAAGAGATTTATTGATACAAAATAAACATTAATGCCATTCTTAGACCAACGACTCCACTCCCCACTTACGAACTTACATTGTCCTCAATGTAAAGTGAGTGTAAATAAGTTGTTGGGAAAGCAATGGTGCACTAAAACAAGTCAAAACAAATACTCGGATGATAAAAAAGGGTGGGTGGGTGGGTCAAAGTTATGACCGTTGTGTGTGCAAATGAAATAAAAGTGTGTGGAGTGACAACGATTGTAATGCAAAAGGGTAGATAAACACACCACATAAACTTTTATTTATCTAAAACACACAATATTCCACAGTAGTTGAACTAATACATGTCACACATTATTTAAAATTTAAAACAGACTAGATCATGAAATGTAACGTATGGCAAAGTATTAACTCTGAGTCTTTTATACCCAGATCCTCAAGGGTTATTTCAAATCGTTCTAACAACCTAAGTCTAAGAAATGATGCATTTGAATTTTTTCTTTGATTTCCATCGGGATTTTCGGATAACCACCTAATCGTTCCCGTTTTAATGACATTCAAACATTCATCCTAAGACTTGGTGAAACAAAATGAAAATCAATCCAAGTATTCGCAAAGTATCATCCAAAGTATGAGTAATTATTATATTTAACATTTTTTATGGTCGCCTCCGGTAGCGCTTTTGGTTAACGTCGTTTGCTCGACCAAAATGATAATGATTAACTAATATAATATACTAAACAAAGCGGGATACTTCTAACAATTACTCACAAAAGCACGTAACAATTAAGCACATAATCCACTAAAAATAAATGCTTAAGGAGTAAAAAAGGAAGGATAGTACCCGTCATTGACTACATTTATAGTCTATAGCGAGACTTTACCGTGTTTGATTTTTAAGGCATCGTGGTGGGTCATCCTCACGCACCGCATCCGTCTTTAATACTCGGTCTCCAACATAGAGCGAGACAATTTCCACCAATCCAAACGATTCTTGACCTTTTCCTTTGATTTTCGAGCTTTGGGTTTGCGAGCTTTCATATTATTCTTTGAAGTCATCTTCTTCAATTACTGCGTGTTAGTACAATCCACAAAGCAAAAAAACACAAAGTGTACACACAAGAACAAGATTCTAGTGTAATGCATGGATATTTCAATGAATTGTAAGTGTTGAAGACAACGCTCTCATGATTAACTCCCAAACTTCTCTCCTTACTAAAATCGCCAAGAAAACATACATACTTTTTATCCAACTTCATCTTTGTAATAGGGATAGAATGTATACCTCCCTTACCCTTGTCATTAGATGAATATGGTAAAGCTTCCTCGAATGACTGTGTTTCATCATTCTCGCACCTTTTTCTTCAAAATATGCATTGGATATGGTGTTGCCTTATACGGTTGAACCGAGATGAATTTGGGTTGATTTGGATAAGGTTCGGTTTGAATTGGCCCTTTCAAACTTGGTTCCTTCCAACCTGCTTCCAATTCGATTATTTCTATTTTTATTTTATTTATTAATATTCCTTGGGAATGATCATGCCCTCGTTCGGTGTTTCATCACTAGTTTCAGTCATTCTCAGATTTCGATTTGAAAATGATACTTGGTCGATTTCCGATCGATATGACCGCGTTTACTTCTACTCTTAATCGCCTTTCGTAAGTGTTTAAATCAGGCCTATAAGGAGTGAGTGGGGCCTTACCACTTACGGTCATCAACTATCGAAAAATAGAAAAATAACTTGAAATAGATAAAACTGAATCGGATGGTGTTTCATTACCGATTTCGGCCGTTTCATAACCCGATTTGATGATTTTGTGAAAATATCGAATAGAAAGATCACGAAATCGATAAAAAAAAACACATTGATTATTATTTTTTTTTCTCTCTCCCGGTAATTACCGAAGCCACTCGGTATTTACCGAGTATTTTTATAAAAAAAATTGGTATCTTACCAATAGGTAGGTACCAATGAAAATAAAAATAGAAATGAGATTGAGAAAAGTATTGATTTATCCTCGGTTGTTATGACCACGTTTACTTTCTACTATCGAAAATAGAAAATAACTCGAATTTAATAGAAGAAGAAAATTGGTAACTAAAAGAAGGTAGATACCAACGGAAAATAAAAAAGAAATGTGATAAGAAGAGTGTTGACTTATCCTCGAGAATTTTGAGCTAATACAAGTAGTAACCCTAGACACAAAGAAAGAAATTAGCGACGTTTTTCCCGGCAACGGCGCCAAAAATCGATGACTCTAAACCTAACCTTGGAAACGGCGCCGGAAAGTCGACGGACATTACCTAGGCTATATCTGATCCTAACCGGCAAGTGTACCGGGTCAAATTGTAGCTCTAGTCCGGTGAGTCGGTCGTATTCCTCGGGAAAACATGGTAATTCTTTTAAGTGGGTTAAACACCAAGAAATTTATTATTAACTCGATCTAAGTCGCAGTTTTTACTTTTTCCTGGGTTAGATTATGTTAGTAGTTAGATTGTTAGTAAAGCAGTAAGTAAAACAAATAAATACTAATATAATATATATTTTTGGATCTAGCCAAGAATACTTTACTGAATCAATATCTTTTAGTAGAAATAAATGAGACAGATCTTCCTTTATTCAAGGTGTAAATTATATATGAATCGGTGTACTCTAAGCTAAACAACTCCTCCTCACACGAAAGCGTATGAAATTGTCATATGTCAAATGTCATCACCCAAGGTCCACAAGTTATTACGGTTTTTCCGAGCAGTCCCAGTACAAATCTACCTTTAGATAAAAGGAGTCATTCCGTTCATCAAACGGTCAATTTTATTTAAAAGGCTCCGGTTGTCAAAGCCGGACGATTCAACTTTCCGGTTTAAGTTTCAATTAAATCGATGATTTAACATTATTACGATCTCGAGTACAAATGTCAATAAAATTTATCTTTCCCAAGACAAATCGCCCCGGGTAGAAAGCGGGTTCCGTTGTCACGTTTTCACTCGGCCAATTTTACCCTCCGGTCTTTCAATTTTAACGTTTCATTAAGCGCAGAAAGAAAGAGATTCATCATAATTGATTTTAATCATTATTACGAGTCGATCATTCATTTTACCAAAAGATTAACTAATTGATTCATATCTTGGCTAGATATATTTTTAGTTTAATATCATATATAAATAGAAATAGAAATAATAAACATAACAATTTTAGAATATATTACCAGTTATGACTATCGAATCGGGTCGTTTCCACGGATCTAACATGCCAAAGCTTCAAATCAACAATCTTCGATAATTATTCCGCCATTACAACGATACTATAACCATTTTATTTATATATGAAAACATATATATACATACATAATGAACATATATATATATATATATATCTTAAAAGAAAATAAAAAGAGAAAAGAGATGAAAAGAGAGTAGATCACGATCTATATATATATATCACATATATATTTATACATATCATATATATTCATACATAGAATATATATATACATACATGATCTACTATATATATATTTATATCATATATATATATAAAAAAATAAAATAAAAAAAGAAAAGAACAGAAACGAGAAGAAGCAGAAAGAGGGGAGAAAAGAGGGGCAATTAATTTGATCCTGAAGGTGTGCTATATATAGGCTGAATTGGGGAGGCCGGACCGGTCCGGATAGGGGCAGGACCGGTCCGGAATCATCATTGCATAATGACTCAGCTTGATTCTCGATCCTTCGGTTATAATTATAATTATTGGAATAAAACTTCTAAAATTCATATCTTGAGTTGTAGACCTCCAAAATCATGATTTAAACGTCATTAGAAAGCTCTCGGAAAACTCTACAACTTTCATGAAGGACACTTCTTCAGAAAACGCCTTTTGATGAGCCATTCGTATGTCGAGTTTTTTAGGATTTTTACTAATACTGAATCGATTAGCCACTTGACCACCATTGGAGTTGTAGAAGTCCGATTGACTTGATTCAAAATGAGTTGGAAAGATTATTTGAATATCTACAACTTTCATTAAGAAGTCCTCCCCTGAAAATGCCTCTAAATTTGGGTCAAATCTCCATCGAAACATGTAACGATTTAAGTCTTAGGAAAATTTGCTCGTTGAACTTATAAACTTGTGGCACCTTCTTCTAACCCTCTAAACACATCTTTTAGACTCAAAACATGTAAATTCGTGTGGATCTTGGTCAATGTATAATCCTCGCAATGAACCACCAAAATACCAAACGTAAATCCGACACGACACTCCGGTTACTAAACCGATACAAAAACTAATAAAAATACGATAATTTATATAATAACTACTACTTATACATTTGAATAAAACTTAGTAATTTTGACTTGATTTGATACAATAATGCTCAAAATGGTATCAATATTGGGGTAAAATGTCGTAATAATGATCATAAATTTATCTCTCATCACGTGCCTTCTTCGACTGTTTCTTTCTTCTTCAACCTTTTTTCTTTTCCTTTCTCCTCTTTTTTTTTCCAGCCATGGCAGACCCAAAGGCAACCCTCCATCCTGCTCTCACTGTGTCAAATATCCAAAGCTTCATCAAAGTCACTCTTGACATTGAAAAGGGCCAATACATTACATGGTCTGAACTTTTCAAAATTCATGCACGGGCGTATCAGGCAATCGATCATATCATACCTCCTCTCACAGATAAAGGCACGCCGAAATCGACATTAAAAGCACAAACCCCGACTTGTGGTCAAGAGTCGATGTTGTCGTCCTTCAATGGATTTATGGCACTATTTTAGAGGATCTTCTTCACACGATACTGGAACGCGATACCACCGCCGAGATAGCCTGGAATCGGCTCAAGGACATCTTCTCCGACAACAAAAATTCGAGGGCTCTCTACCTCGAACAAGAATTCTCTAAAGTCCAGATGGACGAATTTGCGGATGCGTCTTCTTATTGTCAGCACCTTGAGTCCCTCTCTGACCAACTCTCCAACGTTGGTGCTCCTGTTTCCAATGAGCGATTGGTGCTCCAGCTCGTTTCCGGTCTCTCCGATGCCTACACCACTGTTGGCTCTCAAATCCGCCATGGAGATTCACTCCCTCTGTTTTATAAAGCTCGGTCCATGTTAGTCTTAGAAGAAACAGCACGGGCTAAGAAGGCAGTCCTTACCGCTCCAAATTCAGCATTTGCGGCTTCTAATAGTGAAGGTTCGAATGCTGTTCGTGGCCAACATGCTCAGCCCAACAGCAGCAATCGGAACTCCAGCTCTCGTGGCAGAAGCCGTGGTGGTGGCCGGGGACGAGGACGTGGCAACGGCGGTGGAAGTGGTGGAAATGGCGGTCGGAATAATCAGTCCTCGCAGCACACGGCTCCAGTACCACCGCATCAATGGTTCTCCGGCCAGCCATGGTTTTCTCCTTGGACCGGGCAGCAATGGCATCCATGGGCTATTCCTCCTTGCCCTTATCCTACAGCTCCGTGGCAACGACCCCCAGCTCGGCCACAACAAGGCATTCTTGGCCCGAGACCGCAGCAGCAAGCTCATGTCGCCGACACCACCTCTCAGCCGGAACAACAGTCATATGCTCCAACTGACATTGCTGCATCTATGCACACTCTCTCCTTGACTCCGCCAGATGATCAGTGGTACATAGACACCGGAGCCACTTCTCACATGACCGGTAATGGATCTATTCTTGCGCCTTATTTCAATTCGAGTTCAAATCGTAATATTGTTGTCGGTAATGGTCATAATATACCAATTGTTGGTTGTGGAAATGTTGTTTTGGCATCATGCCTTACAAGTGGCCACCTACCTTCTCAACATTCTTCCCTCTAAAACACTCAATTTTCACACACCCACGAAAATTCTCTATCAAAAAGACCCGTCTTATTCCCACCTTCGCACATTCGGATGCTTGTGCTACCCCCTAACTCCCTCCACGACTATTAATAAATTTCAAGCTCGATCAACCCCATGTGTTTTCCTCGGTTACCCCCCAAATCATCGAGGTTACAAATGTTATGACATCTCTAGTAGCAAAATTCTTATCTCTTGCCACGTCATTTCCCTTCTCCAAGTCCCCCCCACCCACCTTCTACCTACAATTTTCTAGATAAAGGGCGTCTCCTACCTCTAGCCCACCTTCCCATCTCTGATCCGGCCCAAGCACCACAACCTGCCCATATTTCCCCTTTACCTCTCAACCCCCCTGCTACCACTCCAATCCACTCCCCTCCACCGGCCCAACAGGCCCAACAGCCTTCTCCAGCTCCATCCACTCCAAATACTAGTCCTGCTTCTCCTGTTTCATCAACTTCCCCCTCACCACAAACTCCAACCAGCCCCTCCTCTTCTCCTCCTACTGCCCCTCACCCGCCCTCTCCCACTCCTTCTCCTCGAATGACCACCCGAGCCCAACTTGGAATTTTCAAGCCTCGCCGAATCCTCAATCTTCACACCACCACCGAACCGCCCATCTCTCATCTACCCACCATTCCTCGCCATGCCCTACACGACCACAATTGGAAAATGGCCATGAAAGACGAATACGATGCTCTTATTGAAAATAAGACGTGGGAGTTAGTCCCCCGCCCGACTAATGCAAATATTATTCGTAGTTTGTGGATTTTCAGGCATAAAAAGAAATCAGACGACTCATTTGAACGGCATAAAGCTCGGCTTGTTGGAGACGGAGCAGGCCAACAACCTGGTATTGACTGTGGTGACACCTTTAGCCCGGTAGTTAAACCGGCAACTATTCGTACGGTGCTTAGCATTGCCCTATCAAAATCTTGGTGCCTCCATCAATTGGACGTTAAAAATGATTTTCTTCATGGGAATCTTGAAGAAACAGTTTATATGCACCAACCTCCTGGCTTTCGGGATCCCAATCATCCAGATTATGTATGTTTGCTCAAGAAATCTCTTTATGGATAAAAACAGGCTCCCCGAGCATGGTACCAACGTTTTGCGGACTATGTAGCTAATTTGGGATTCTCTCATAGTATATCGGATCATTCTCTGTTTATTTATCGTCGTGGCAATGACGTGGCATATATTTTGCTTTATGTTGACGATATCATACTTGCTACGTCATCGGATGCTCTCCGGCAATCTATTTTATCTAAATTGGGCTCCGAATTCGCTATGAAGTATTTGGGTCCCCTAAGTTATTTTTTGGGTTTCTCGGTCACACGGAACTTCAGAGGGACTCTTTCTATCTCAGCAGAAATATGCCGAAGAAATAATTGAGCGTGCTAACATGGCTTCTTGTAAGCCATCTCCTACTCCTGTTGATTCCAAGGCAAAATTAAGCGTCTCGTCCGGTAATCCTTACCATGATCCTACTGAATATCGCAGCCTCGCCGGTGCATTGCAATACTTAACATTTACTCGACCGGATATTTCATTTGCTGTCCAACAAGTGTGTTTAGTTATGCATGATCCGAAAACACAGCACATGACCGTATTGAAACGCATCATTCGGTATATTAAGGGCACTTGCGTATGGTCTCCACTCTACCCCTCATCGACGAAGAAACTCATCATTGCCTATACGGACGCCGATCGGGTGGTGGATGTGTCGACACTCGGACGTTCGACGTCGGGCTATTGCGTGTATCTTGGAGATAATTTAATTTCATGGTCCGCCTAAAGCGACAAGCTACGCTATCTCGCTCTAAAGGAAAGTTTGAATACCGAAGAGTGGCAAATGTCGTTTTCGAGTCTTGTTTGGCTTCAGTAACTTACTCTTGGAGTTACATTGTCCCATTACGAAAGCCACTATGGTATATTGCGACAACGTAAGTGCCGTCTACCTTTCCGAGAATCCAGTTCAACATCAGCGAACTAAGCACATCGAAATGGATATACATTTTGTTCGTGAAAAAGTCGCCCGTGGTCAAGTCCGTGTCTTGCATATCCCCTCGCGCTTCCAGATCGCCGATATTTTCACGAAAGGGCTCCCTTCCCAACTATTTGACGACTTCAGGGATAGTCTCAACGTCCGGCAACCTCCCGCTTCGACTACGGAGGTGTATTAGAATATCATTTAGAATATTTCTATTATTTTGTAATATTGTGTATATATTGCGTAGTTATTGCCGTAGATCCCTACCATAGTTAGCCTTGATTCTAGTCGTGATTACTGTCATATGTGTAATTGTACCCTTGTATATATTAACCACAGACATCAATGAAAAGGCAAGGAAAGATTTTTCCCAAAAATAGCTTTCAGTATGGCATACGTAAGATTATTATGACAAGTATGAAGCTATGCTGGTGTATTTGTTGATTAGGAATGTACTCTGATGATGATAATAATAATAATAATGACATTGGGCATTATGTTTTGGTTCCATATTTTATTATTTATTTTATTTGAGTAACATGATTAATGCATGGTTTTTTTTTTTTGGGCCTTCTGATTTTATTAATTACTGATGGATCTGTGCCATTATGTGTTCTCCCAATGATGATCGTTTATAGGTAGATAATAACCTAGTAAAATAAGAGAATTAAACAATCTTGTTGAGGATTTGATTATTTTGTTTTGCAAAATTTTCATTAAAGTGACTAGTACACGTTACTTCTTGTTGTTGTGTATATTAAGTGAACTACTGGTAAATCATATTTATTAATGATCGGATTATGGACCATAAAAGAATTAATCACATGTCATTAGTTATTATGGTGTGATATAAGGAAAATATTAGTCACACAAAGCTAATTGATTAGTATATTTGTCCCTCTTTAAATAAATGATGATTTATCACATTAAGTGATAAATATTATAAGACTAATGATATTGCTCCCTTTTATAATAGCAGTTCATTCCTGCTTTTACTTTCTATTTGTGTACTTAGTGTGTACATACTTTAGTGATGACTTTGAAGGTCTATTAATTCTTTTGAATATTAGTTGTCACATATTATGTGTTAAATCATTTATTGTTGATGATTAAGTTATGACATCCGAATCTACAAAGTCGAATATTGTTAAAGTGACTAAATATCATTAAAGTGCAAATTAAATATTTTGTTGATATTTGGTTCATATAAAAGTTGTGACATATCATAAAATTTTGGCCTTTAAATTGTTGACTTTTGCAAAGATTAGAAATATGTCATTATAGTCGTGTCAAGTTTAGAGTATTGCCACAGCATCTCAAATTCTTGACATACTATTCAAATTATGTTTAGTGATTAGATCATGACATATTTATTTTGCAAGTCTAGTAAGGCAATTTATATGCATACTTGAATCATATTTAACTATTACATTGCACATGTTTATGTCAACATAAGATTTAGTTGACCTATGTATGATTGTCAATACTTGTTGTCAATGGTGTCACATGTTAGGTATAGCCACAGCAGTATGACATGATGATGCATAAATGTTTTGATCCCATTATGTGAAGTGATTGAAAAATTTATTGATATTCAATTGAATTGACAAATGGTTCAAATTAAGGGATATGTCAATTTAAGAAAATTGGTATTTGACCGTAGTTAGTTGGTATCCGCAACCTTTATGTTTCGGTGGTTAGCTTTTAAGTGTAGCCCTTTTATAAAATTTACCTTTGATACCCCTTTTGCTAAAACTCATCATTATCATTACAACATAAAGAAATTATGGAGTGTATGTTATGAAGGTCAAGGATATCCACAGATACCTTGTTCATCTTCTTTAAAATAATATCACTCAATTATGTGTGAGTATCATGACATTATGTGAAGAATTTATGGTGACTACCCATAGGAGCATCTTATTTTCTTGTCTATACTCTACTCTTATGTAAGTGTTGTTTAAATTAGCCTTATTAAATATTTTGTATCTCTTTTTAGCCACAAGAAGTACCCAGCTTCTTGAAATAATACATACAAACATTTGTGGACCTTTGATGCTCCCACCTTTGGAAGAGAAAATTATTTTATCACTTTTATCGATGATAATTCATGTTACTGTTATCTATATTTGTGTATGATAACTCTTAATCTGTGGACATTTTACAATTGTTCATAAATGAAGTCGAGAGACAACAAGATAGAAAAGTGAAAATCATAAGGTAGGATAGAGGTGGTGAATTTTATGGAAGGTATGACGAAACAGGACAACATCCTGGACCTTTTGCAAAAATTCTCCAAAAGCTGGAATTATTGCTCAATACACAATGCCTGGATCTCCATGGCAGCAGAAAGGCAGAATCATACGTATATGGAAATGGTTAGATCTATGACGATTCATGTTGATGCCTATATCATTGTGGATGGATGCTTTACGCACAGATGTTTACATTTCAAATAGGATTCCCAGTAAGACAGTTCCAAAGACACTTTTTGAACTGTGGAAAGGGTGGAAACCTAATTTGAAGCATCTCCAAATATGGGGATGTCCAGCTGAGGCTAGAATTTACAATCCACAAGTAAAGAAATTGAATTTAGAACAGTTATTGGTTACTTCAAGGTTACCCAGAAAAATCCAAAGGATATAGGTTTTATTGTCCTAACCATATTACGAGAATTGTTGAAACCGATAATGCTATATTCTACAAGAGTTATAAACCAATTTCAATAGTTAAACAGACAAAAGTAAATAATGGACATTATTTAACACAACATTAATTTTCCAACATATGTATTTTGTGTAGAAAAACCTTTTTATGCTGTTGGAAAGTGGGAGACCCCTCACCACCATGTCTTGTCTTTCTTACTATATACTTAAGCATCTCTTGTCTTCATCTCCATATGCATATATATAACTAGTGGGTGATGCCAAATGCAAGCATTTTTTGCCCATCGAAATAGTGTTCACAGTGTTGATAGTGTGAATGTTTTATTCTGTTGTTTTGGGAATGTTACATGCATGCGGTAAGTAGTAAAGACCTTAATGTAAGTAACTAAAAAGAAGTAGCTATATGTAGGGATAACTACATAACCAGCCGATTTATTTCCTTACAACCTTGGAGTTGGATCCATAATATTTTACAATACATAAAGCAAAACATGTGCCTATATCTAAAGCACAAGATGTCCAAAGAGAATGCAACATAAGTTAAGTGTTGGGCTGAAAGCAAAAGACAACAATAACTATCTGTAATACCCCGAAAATTCGAGAAGGGTAAAAGAGTAAAATGAGAATTTTATTATTTTTTCCTATTTTATTCCTAACCTAAGATATTAACAAAAGGGATTTAATTAAAAGGAATTAAGTATTATAATTAAGAGAATTGAATTTTTTTGGTCATAAAAAGAAATTGTTACCCTAATTTCTAGTATTTTTTCCATCACGTCTTTTTTTCTGGAAAAATTTGGGGAGGTCGTCGCACAGAGAAAAAAAAAGAGTTCTAAGGCACCGTAATTCAAATTCGAGCGCAAGGTTGATAATTTATGCAGATCAGCAGATAGAGAAAATTGATCGTCTCATCGCAAGCTTTCTTTTGATCCTAAGATCATCGTATTTGGTAAGTGATCGTTTTAGCGTGAGTTTTGATTAGAGATCGTTCTTGGCATTTTAGTGTTTTAGACGCCTTAAACTGTTTTAGTGATCGTAGTTTGGTGTCTTTAATTTGTAGAATTCGTAGTGGAAGCAAGGATTCAAGGCTGCTCTTTGATTCTTTTGAGTTTTGGATCTTTTCCGAAGAATCATAGGAAGTGCCGTTTTAAACGAATTTTGGTGTTTAACCACATTTGATGATGTTATTGTTGACGCTAGTTATTTTATTTTTATATAGTTTCTGCTATTTAATATATTTTAGTTTTGCCGACTGTTAGTGCTTTTACTTCTCTGATTTATTTTGGTTGAGAAGGAAAGTAATGTCAAAAAAAAGTCGACAGGTTCATGCTTTTGAATGGTTAAGGAAAGAAGAAGGAAATATTCTATGTACCTTTATATTTTTTTTTCTAGTTGCTGTCAAATGTATAATATGGATAATTATAATAATAAAAAAGCTAGAGCATGTCTGCTATTTCCGTGGTCAAGAGAAGGAAAAGGAATAAGAGAACTACTTATGTTCTCTGTTTTTTATGATAATAATAATAATATTATGCAACAGCACCCATGAATATTATACGATGTGATATTATTTACCTTGTTTAGATAATAATTGTGTACAATGTGTTGTGGTTGGGATGTATGTCTTTTGAGGCATTAATTGGAAGGTGCAAGAAGTTTCAACTTCCGACTTCAGTCTTTAAAGATCAATCGCCACAACCAAAGGGCCTCTCGTGGGAGAAGCCAGTAGCGTGAAGGCGGTTGTTTAGACTCATGGGTCATTGGTTTAGTAGTCTTTGACGCGCTTTTACAACGTCTTTAAGTAGTGTAATCGGACGTACAGAAATGTAGAAGTCCTTGGAAGCCTTTTAAGTGGAATGAACTTAGGTGGTTAGATTAACTACGTAATAAACATATGTGATGAGTCTAAAAGCTAAAACGTTGTAATTTTTGGTGAAGACATTTATGATTCGCAGCATGGAATCATTTCTCATCACGTAACGGACAATATTCGGGTTTTGGGAAATGTTCCACACGGAACCATCCGCGCTATATGAGGTGTTGACTATGTCCCGGTGCATACCCATCATTCGGGCATTGTGTCCTTGAATTACAATGTAACATAGATAATTGCTCGTGAGGGTGCTAGAAGATCTAGCATAGGGGAGTGTATCTCAATGCAACCTACGTGGTAGAGATTGTAGAACTTATCTTGTTATGTATGATATGCTATGTTGTACAGAATCGCTTTCTTCTACCTACTCATCGAAAGACAAAATGTACTTACCCTTTTCTTTATTGTACCCCACCCGAGAAGATTGTGAGTAGATGAGTTTGCATTTATAATGATAGTCAAGATGCACGCGTTTGTTTTGGAGTTGAGATAAAGTTTATTTTAATTTTCATTGTTCAATAATACCTTGGAGTTGTAAACGTTTAACGTTTGAGATGCCGCTAGACTTTTATATTTCCGTTTTATCTTTTTTTTTTGGATTGTAATAGTTTAAACAACAACATTTAATTCTGTTGTTTCTTTTGAGGATGTTCTTAGATGTGATTTGGAACTTTGATCGATCTGTTTTGTTTGTCGTTTGACATTCCCGAGTTGTCCTTTTAAGTCTTCCGCTTTGCTTGTGATATTAATGTATGATGACGTAGGCTTACGTATATATACTTCTTTGATTTATTAAAGAAAAAATATATGCGTGCCGGGCGTTCTTTCCGGATAATGACTCGGTGTCCGGAACGGGGCGTCACACTATCCGAAAGAAGAATAGAGCTGCATATTATCATGCCATTAGCTTAGTTGAACCTGGGAACTAATGGTTCTAATATGCAGACTATCTTTAGCACAAAAGCGTGGAGCAAAAGTTCACAAGGTCTTGTATAAAAACTCTTACCACTACCTGCAACAAAAACTCTTACCACTACAATGGCAGCAAAATTTTAGAATCCACCTAAATATACAATTTAACTTCACCATTCAAAATGTGATTAGCCTCACGATAATCACACTTCTCAGTCCCATTTCTCGTGTTCTTCATCGTTTGCCAACCTGTTGCTGCACTTGGAATTGAATTTAGGTTAGTTGATTTTAGCATTGAGCTTAAATGTCTTCACCTTATCTGTCTTTACCGCAGCAGGTTTACTTCCACTTGAAGCACATTCACCTGCCAAAAGTGTAGTCTTTTGTTCAACGGATCAAAGAACTTACCAAGAAATTACCAAGAACACCGATGAATTCCAGTTGAAAAGTAAATCCATCCATGAACGTCTTTCCTTTTTCCTAACCTGACATAATGACGTTCACATTGTTTCATTTATAAACATTGAAAGTGGAGTAGCAAGAAAATAAATTTGCTAGGAAAAAGATGAGAAATGTCAATCAAGTACTTAAATTAGCTCGACATGATAAGCTGAAGAAGAGCCAGCATTATCAAGTTTGGTATGAGCATGACCTGAAGAGAAGGGGAGTACCAGAAACAATAATATAATATTATTAGGATTGGCTAAGTCATCCTATCAGTTTCCTATCATATGTAATACGATGATTACATAAATATGAGTTGTGCGGTATCACAGAGTCTTGATTCATTAGCCATTAGCTAAAACTCTTAGACTGAGTCAATTAGAAAGTAAGAGCCTAATACCAAGTTCACGGAACCTAGGCACAACAATCTGGTTCCATAATTAAACAAACCACATGGGAGAAAACAAGTATGCCAATGCCACAAGCCCATGAAAGCGGTAAAAAATCTAGCGGGGCAAGATACAAATAGTTTGAACAACTTACTATGTTTCAAAAGGAAACTCACGAACAACCAAAAGTGATGTATATCAGCCGTGTCGGTCAAGAAAACAAATAACCTGAATAAAAACAAAACAAAACCAAAACAGAAAAAACAACCACAAGAAAGAAGAGCAAAGCCAAAAAAGAACCAAGGAGGTGCAACTCCTATCAAAAGCCTATAAAAAAATCTATCTACTGCATATTTAAGAGCTCAAAGGAATCCTGGGAAAGCTAATACCAGAGCTCAACCCTTCAAAATGGAAAACCATAAGTGCTTGCTACCTGGAGAAAAAAGAGCCACAGCAGTCCAAAGCACCAAAAAAAAGCACAGCAGTCCAAACAACCAAACAAAAGAATATTATGAAAATAATAGGAGTTGAGAGGGATACCTGATTGCACCTTTCATAAAATGAAGGGTGCATTTCATTGATTACATGCATCTTAGGAACGGATTCACAAAATTGCAGGCTTGCCAATAAAACAGCAGAGAGCTAGTATCCATTGTCTATAAGAAGCAGCAAAAAACGTAAACAAAAATTTACATGAATAGACCACCGCTGAACAGTCATGATTAGAGTAGCTTAAAGCAATCCTTCAAAGACCACCGTTGTTGCATCTGCATAACTCAACAAACAACACCAATGTTACAATAAATACTGGTTTTATCGTGAACCGGAGTCACAGAGAACCGAATGCCCCAACATTATCATTAAATTTCATTCTTGCAAGCAAGAAAAACGATTGCCTTTAAGGCGACAACATGACAATTGATGTGGCATATAAGAAATTGTATTGTGTAACTAAACTTCACAGAGAGTTTAAAAAGAAAAAGAAAAACAGCATAATAGAATCCTTTAACAATGACAGCATGGGTACACTCACATTTGATTTGCAACATTGGAATCAACAGAACCATTATTACCAGGTTTTCCAGTATTAAAAGCATCATCAACAACAGTTTTCCAGGAAATGGAACAACAACAGCTTCAGCAACAACATTACCATCAACAGCATTGCTAATTCTAATTCCCCTAATAGAATGATCCACAACAGCAGCAGTAGCTGGTACAACAGAATGTTTCAAATGCGTATCACTGACAGGAGGAAGATTCAATACCTTGGCATGGAGAAGAGATGCTGCAACAGCAGGTGTAGCAGCAGAATTAACTACCAAGAAAGCTTTCTTTGAGAGCTGAATCGCAGACACAAGCCTTGAAGACTTCAATCTCATTGAAGGAGCATCGCTTTGAACACCAGTCTTCAAAGATACGGGGGAACCTGAACTCTGAGGTCTGAGCTGGAGAAACCGATTTTCCGGCAATTTGAGCTTCAATACCAGCTGAAGAAGAAGCCTTCTTAGCTGGTAGGACAAAATCGGGGGAGCTATCATCTGAATCCGAAGATTGGACAGAGGGTTTCTTAGGATTTCTTCGATTTATTTTTTCCATGGAACAACAACGAGCAAGCAAGAAGCAAAAAGAGGGCTCAGAAGTGAAGGAAAGCCGGCCGGAAATAAACATGAGCCATTGCCGCCGGAGAGAGAAGCTTCTCTTTAGAATCCCCCACTCTAGTGAATATTGATGTAGTAAGATGGAGGTAGAAAATGTATACATATACAAAGTGGGGTAGTTGGAAAAAGGGAGCCAGAAAGTCAACAACTAAGCAATGACCGGCGGATAGTCCAATGCTTCATTATCTAATTGGAAACAGCTGTAAAGCTTAAATGCGTGCCACAAATGCACAAATGCACAAATTTGAAACAGCTGTAAACTCCTTAAAACTACCTCCGAGCGCGTGCCACAAACGCACGAATTTGGCTTTGTATTTTAAACGACGTGGATGATTGTTGAGATATTTCCCTTGCCCGTTAATATAATAGGTAGATAATATATACGTATACAACACACATGCATATAATTACAAAAACACACACACATACACATACACGTGTGCATGTATTTAAATGTGTGGGTAATTGACTGTTTCGCTCAATCCTTTGCAATGATACGGTTTCTATGTTCTTTTTCAGATTATAGCCAGCATCCTTTGGGAAAGGATTTGAACTTAATCAATTTGGCACATCGCATTTTTCAGATACCCCTGAGGTAATTATCCACCTCCTTGTGATGTTGAAAGATGCAACCTCTTATTCTCTCTATTGTACGTATTATGCATACCTAAACACATGTTTATATATATATATATATATATATATATATATATATATATATATAAGAGGGTCCATTCCATGTGTATTTATAGCCGCAGTAGTGGTGACCACATGGACTCTGTGAAAATTGCTTATGTGGCATAATTTTATTGGAAGGGAAATAAAGAAGAATTGTATGGGTGATATTTGATTGATAAGATGTAATGGTGTAAAATAATTTAATGCTATCAATTAAAATATTAATAAATTTTCTTTCATCAATAAATGTAGGTAAAGTCTTATCACACATAAAAGGTCTTAAAACACCTACTTTATATTTTTAGTTTTCGTCATTTAATTTTTTTCATTAATTGATTCGACGAATTTAGGCAGTATATTGATTAATTTACGAACCGAATTTCACCAATTATGAAAGTATCAAGTGTCTTTCGACCGATGTTGGGCCTAGAAAAACCAACATCACGAATCAAATTCAGACAGGATAAAAATAATTTTCTGACTCAAATTCGGTTGGTAGGATGTTTATTAGCTTTCTATGATAATTTCGATCAAAAGAGTATCATTGTCTTTCGACCGATGTTGGATCTAGAAAAAACCAACATCTTGAATCAAATTCGGTCAGGATTAAAATTATTTTCCTGACTCAAATTCGGTCAGGATAACATCTAGGTGTGAAAAGACTCTCCCAATGTAAATCATTTTTTACTCGTAACATATTTCCCTTTCTTTTTTTAAAAAAGAGGTGTAACATATTTTCTTAAAAAAATTATTTGGCCTTTTATGAAAAATGTTTGATATTGTATTAAATTTTTTTTTTTTGTGTAGTATTGTATATAAAATGATTCATGCATTTATGTGTGAATAAAATTTATCAAAGAATAGTCTATTTTTTTTATAAACATTTGGTATTATTATACAACATTATTATTTCAACTTTAACACAAAAACTCACAAAAGTAAGGAAGAGAAAGAGGGTTGCCCGCCTCGCCTCGCTTGATGATGCGAACTGTGGCATCTGTACTTGACCTTGTTGTAGAAAAGTGAGAAAATATAAGATCAAGTCACTGTAGCACCGGATATTTCATTTTAGGTCATGTCATATCTGATATTTTTTTGAGTTCCACGTCAAAATTTGGACGGCTTCATCAAAGTATACTATCACGTCCAAATGTGATATAATCCCGTCAAAAAGGAAATGCAGGCCAAAAAGGACGGACCTGTCTAAATTAGGACGGATTCCGTCCAAATAGATGAATCCGTCCAAATTCTGACGGGAACATACAAGTGGACATTTACATACAAGTAAATACAAGTGGACTTTACAGACTTTGTCCAAATTTGACGGAAACATACAATTTGGACGGATTTGTCTCAATTTGGACGGAATTCGTCCTAATTTAGACGAGTCCTTCCTTTTTGGCTTGCATTTTTTTTGACGGGATTATATCACATTTAGACGAGATAGTATCAGGGGCGGACCCAGCATGGTAGGGTTGGGGTGCATGGATCCCACTCAAATTTCCGGGCGAAGTTACTAATATACTCATCTAATAATATTAAAAATGTGTATGTATATTATTTTGCATAACTCTTAGTGTAATTCTCCATTTAAATTTTCAATTGGTTGGAATCTTGAACACATATCCGAAGATTATGGGTTCAAGACTCGCTCTGTATATAGTTTGTGAAGTTCGAATTTGGCTTACTGTTTGGAAAAATTTCCTGGGTCCGCCACTGGATAGTATAAAGTTTAACGAAGCCGTCCAAATTTTGACGTGAGACTAAAAAAATTGTCGAGATCGACTGGCGCAGAATAAAATATATAGGTGCTTCTGATGACTTGATCTTATATTTTAATTTTAGTCTAAAATCAAATTCCATTTCCAGTTGAGGCAGCCCAAAAGTCTCTTATTACAGCTGCTCTTAGATATAAATGCATGTTGGCATAATTATGCGTGCATGTGTCTGTATGTATGTGGTCCATTGGTTATATGCGTATAGAGGAAGATTGTAACTAGTAGGTAACAGCATCGACGAATTCCCTGTATATATATGTATGTTGTTTTCTCTCTCTTTTATATATTTTCTTTTTTTATTTGTGTATTTCCCAAAATATCATCATAGCATGTAAAACAGAAAAGTTTTGAATTGGAGGGATTTTTGAGTTGGGGGAAAAATTTTGGCGAGAAATTCCTTCTAGACACTACATCCTCAGCACTAAGTTCAGCCTCAGCACTACTTATAGACAATACATCCTGCTTTTTGCTCCTCCAAGTTACCACATTTCTCCATACACAGGTGCAATAACCAGTTATGGACCTCCTATCCTTGGTACAAGAACCCCAATCAGCATCTGTGAAAACTGACACGTCCCTCATGTCTGTTTTATTAAAGTGCAGCCCCCTTCCAAGTGTAGATTTCAAGTCCTGAGCATCCTTCTAAATGGACTCCAAGTGTATTTCATTAGGGAATGCATAAATTGACTCATGAGAACTCACAAAGATATGCTACATCAGGCCTAGTATGAGCCAAATAGATTAGCTTCCCCACCAGCTTCTGATACATCCTCATAATCACTGGTTCACCTTTTGCACTCCCTAGCTTCAGGTTGCATTCCATTGGAGTGCCAAAGATGTACTACATCCTTCTAACCCTACTTCTTTAAGCAGATCTAGGGTGTACTTCATCTGTGTCAAAACCAGTCCATCAAAGGATCTAACTACCTCCATTCCAAGAAAATGCCTCAAAGGACCCTGATCTTTGATCTCAAATTCCGAGGCCATTTGCTTCTTCACTTGAGTTGCATCGTTGACATCATTTTCAATCAGAATGATGTCATCCACATACACAATTAAGACATTTACTCTTCCTTCACCAGACCTCTTTGTGAACAAGGTATGATTAGATATTCTTTGGGTGAAGCCCAGACTCTTCACAAATTTCATAAACCTCTCAAACCATGCCTTAAGGCTCTGCTTCAAACCATACAATGACCCGAATGACCTTTTCAGCCTGCACACTCCCCCTCCAACTGATCTGTAAACCCAGGTGGAGGGTCGTGTAAATTTCTTCCTTTAGCTCCCCATTAAGGAAAACATTTCTTACATCCAAGTGACTGAGGGGCCAATCCAAACTAACAGCCATAGACAACAACACCCTGATAGTATTCAACTTTTCTACAGGGGAAAAAGTCTCCGAATAATCCAGACCATAGGTCTATGAGAATCCCTTAGCTACCAACCTAGCCTTGTAATTACTTAACCACAAACACCCACTTACAACCCACTGTTCTCCTCCCCCTTGGCAAGACTACCACCTCCCAAGTCCCATTCTTCTTTAGTGACCTAATTTCTTCCACTCAGGAACCCTAAGAGCTTCTTGTGTATCTTTAGGTATGGTGGTAGATGACAAGGCTGTGGTGAAGGCTTTATAGGAGGGTGACAGTTTGGCATATGAAATGTATATTGATATGGGGTGTTGGAAGCAGGTTCTAAGTGGTTTTCTAACAGGTATAGGTACATCAAGGAGTAAACGTTCTTGTTCTGTTAGAGGAATTTTGGTTTTTCTGGGCTTAGGACTATCGGAATCCTTAGGATTAGATTCGGATTCCGCAGAATTTGGTGAATCAGGTTCAGTTGGTTCAGACCTTGTACTGTTATTAGTTCTAATCCGGTTGGGTGATTTAAGAGTCAACTCTTGGTCAGACTCATGTTCAGGTCTAGATTCACTAGGTTGCTTAGTTACTTTCTTAGGGTACTTTCTCACATAGGTTTTTTTTCATGGAACTGAAGTGTTTGACGGTTGCAAGGCAGAGACAAGACACTTGTCATTGTCACTGATCTTACATTGGCCCTTATTATCACGGATTTCCTTATGATCAGAACAAGGATTATTATTTACCTTAAAATCTAGGTCTAATAAATCACATATTAAGCTTTCATGTTTATTTCCAGTGGACTCCCCCTGAAATTGACTAGGATCAAATAACATGATGTTTTCAAGGAAGGTTACATCCATAGTGACTGAATTTTTTTGACTCATAATCAAAACATTTGTACTCTTTTTTGGTTGGTGAATACCCAATGAAACAACACTTGTTTGATCTAGGGTCCAATTTCCCTTGATTATACAGGTGTGTGTATGCAATGCACCCAGAAACTTTTAAGGGCAGATTGTTTACCAATCTGTTTTGTAGGAAACATGGTAGAAACATACTTATGGGTGTCTTATACCCAATAACCTTGGAGGGTACCCTGTTGATTAGTGTGTGGCTATCAGTACTGCCTCTCCCCATAATGTTTTAAGACATTTTGAGGAGAGTAACATACATCTAGCCACTTCAAGGAGGTGTCTGTTCTTATGTTCTACTACCCCATTTTCTTGTGGGGTTATTACACAAGAACTTTGATGCACAACTCCATTTTCAATAAGGTACCCACCTAATTATTGGTTAAAGTATTAGTGCCATTGTCACTTAACAAAATTTGGATTTGAGCGTGAAACTGTGTTTTTACCATTTCATAAAATTGTTTTAAAATAGTTCCTATTTCAGATTTATCCTTCATGAGGTAATCCCAGGTCAGTTTGGTGTGGTCATCAATTAGAGTGATTAACCACATCTTCCCATTTAGGGTGGTAACCCTAGATGGTCCCCATACATCACTGTGGACTATGGTGAAAGGGGTTGAAGGGACATATGAGTGAGTATGGTACACACTCCTACTTTGCTTTGCAAGAATACAAGCATCACAATGAAAAATATGTAACTTTATTATTGAAAAAAAGTCCTGGAAATAGTTTTTGCATATAAGAAAAACTAGGGTGACCTAGTCTTCTATGCCTTGCAATGACTTTAGAATACATTCAAGGTACATAGAAACCGAATAGAGAAACAACTCTTATCCATCTTTCAAATGTACAAGAGGGAAGTTATAAGAAAAATCTAGAAAAGAGAGATATTTGGAAGAAAATTATTGTATATTGCTTAGAATGCTTATCGGGTATAAGTGAGAGATAACATACATATAGAGGCCCCTAACAGCTAGAAAACAAATACTGCCCATGGCCACTCCCAGTGGCTAGGAACAGTAATGAACAGTAAAAGATTTTACAGCATTACAACTTAACCATAGGATAGAGAACTATTCAGGGAACTAACCCAAAGACAAAAAAACATGATTAAGAAGATAAAAGAACAACATTTCAAGAAAATACAAGGACAAAACTCCAGCAGCATGGACAAGAAAACAAACAAATTAAGAAGATGATTTAATACTTTGACTTCAACATTAAAATGACAACAACGCCCTTAAATATAATTAATCAAATATTGTTTTTACTCTCTCACCCCTTAATATATAATGATGCATTTAGAAAAACACAATAAACATTGCTTTGAAAATGTAGCTGCCACAAGAAAAAAGGAATATTTTTTTTTGACAACTACAACACTTAAATAGGAACAGATGGAGTAACAAATAAATATAACACCAATACAACATATTCTTAATATTTCTATAGTAATTCCCGAGTAGCATAATTAGTTATGAGCACAATGAAGATGGCGTGAAGTGTTCACGGTTTGGTTCGGTTCGGTTTCTAGAATTTTCAAAACCAAACCAACAATTTCGGTTTGCAATAGATGAAACCAAAACCAATCATATTAACTTCGGTTCGGTTTATCATTTCTTCGGTTTGGTTCGGTTCGGTTTCTCGGTTTACAATATAAAGAGTCTGACACCCAAATATAGTACTAAGTTGAGCACAAAAAATGCATTTACCCGATTATAGACAAAATGGATACCACATAATTTTTTAGTTCCTTTTATAACTTGAAAAAGAGAACCCAAGAAGGTTCAGAGTTCCTTAAAAAAACTTCAAACATTTTTTCTTCTTAATTTTGTGTCCAAATTAACAAGTTTGTATAAAAACCACAAATTTCAGAGAATAGAAACTATATTACACGCTTGTTTCATCAATGGAATGTGGAACTTGAAAGTGAAAGGGTTTTAGGTTTTAAGAAGATGTAATAAATATATAAAAAAAATATTGTGATGGACATTTTTTTGGCCGAATAATGTTGAAGTATTATTTTGGACTTCTTTTTAAACGTATAATATCTTTTGACAGCATTGACATGAATTCTTTTGTGTGCTTAAAAGTAGAAATATGTATTGTTATGGCTATCGGTTCCGTTTCTGTTTCGGTTCGGTTCTTCGGTTCCATTAGTTAAAACCAAAACCAAACCAATAAGAGTCGGTCCGGTTCAGTTTTGTGTCGGTTCGGTTTTAAAATTTTTAAAAACCATTTAAACGGTCCGGTTTGTTTCGATTCAGTCGGTTCGATCGGTTTTTAGAAAAAAATGAACACCCCTAGCGTGAAGATAGTTATCGCAGGGCGAAAATCATTAATCAGTGGCGGATCCAGAAAAAAATTTCAGTGGGGTCACCCTAAATAATTTCCGGGTTGGGCGGGTAATTAGGTCAAAATTTCTTGGTCGAAACCGGGTTTGACGGGTAATTAGGTCAAAATTTCCGGGTCGGAACCGGGTTGGGTGAGTAATTAGGTCAAAATTTCGGGTCGGAACTGGTGCAGCGGAGATTACTTTGCACGGACATATTCTACATAATGATATCTGTCGGGTGTGCCAAAGCCATTCAGAAAATTTACTACATGCTTTCCGTGATTGCAGGTGGATCTATGATGCGTGGAAAAAGGTGGTAGCTCCGGCGCACCATCACCAGTTCTTTGGAAATGTGGATAGTCGGGAGTGGGTGGATGATTGTCTAAGCCTTGATATGCATGGGAAAGACGATACTGATCATTGGAGGTTTGTGTTCCGTGAGATTATGATGGGAATTTGGTACTGGCGAAATCAAGAGGTGCATCAAACGAGCGCCCAACGCCCACCGGTGGACGTTTTTGTATCACAGGCAGTTCTCAGGGCCAGGGAGTTGAAAATAGCTTGGGAAGATAGTTATTCTATTTGTTGCAGTTTATTATGTACGGTTTAATTAGCGTTTGAACTATATAGCGTGCGTTGTACATATGTTTTTTACAAAGTTTTTAATGAAGATCCGGTTTACACAAAAAAAAAAGATAATTTTACTCTTCAATTAAATAAACAAAAAAAGAGTTGATGAGTTATCTTCTCAAGTACTAGTCTTAAGCGATCTCTAAAGGATAAGTGTTTTCAGATATTACCAACAAAAAATGTAGTTTTAAAATATTAAAAAAAAATATAGAGAATTATGGATAATGACATAGTTTGAAGTATTTTTAAGTAACATAACAGCCACATTTTTTTATAGGGAAAGAGACAACTACTATATTTTTTATAGCCTAAATGGCAAAACAAAAAATAAAAAAAATAAACAAACTTCGCGCGTTCCGGCTGGGGAATGGATTCCCTGCCTCTGTTTGGTTTCGTACTGGGTTGACCCAAATGAGTCTAACTGCTTGCATTTCCCGCCTATTGTATATTGGGTTCATCCAATCTCGGCCCATTATGCAAATAACAATTTTCTTCCAAATGAACTAATATATTATTTAGGGTTGGAAAAAAAACATCCATATAAACGTTTGACCGTTATTAACCCGTTAGTCACCTACCAAATTCATTCTTGAACTACCAACATAATTACCTTCTCCCTCCTCCCATCTCCGCCAAAAGACACCATGACCTCCATTTGCAGCACCTCCTGTTCACCTCCATCTTCTATTCCTTCTATGACATTTTTATCTTAAATTGTGTCATTCTCTCATATTTGGTGTTGGATCGGACTGGGAATCAATCTTCATATCAGCAACCCTATCTCCGGCGGCGGGATCAGATCTCCGATCTCCTTTTCCTCCTCCTTCCGATCTCAGCTAGGCGCAGACTGTTAAGTATTATGTGTTGATGTATTTCAAAATATATTCATTTTGAGATATATCTCATAATTACTCTACAATTAAGTATGTCATTAAATGCTTTATATCTTAAGTGACATTTGTTTTGAAAATTATCAAGTTACATGAAAGCTAAATCTCTATATCCTACATGTGACTTAAGCTTGTCTAAATATGTCATTGTCATATAATTATATGTTATGTGTCACATTGTTTTAATTCTATTAACCTTTACATGTGACAAATTATTTTAGAAGTTTTTTTTTAACCAAGTTTATGTATATGTCACATTATGAGCTTCATTTTATAAGTGTGTCTAATGGATTTTATCATGACATCACTTTGCTTACAATGTGACATATGGCATTATGATTATTTCTATATATGATCTATTAAAGTTTTATATTGCAATATATATGTCACATATTTTATTGGATCTATATTTCATACTACTTATGTAATATATTTAAGATACATACAACTATACGAGTATATATTTTGTTTGTGTCGGCCCTTCTTCTATCCTCTTTTCACATTTTTTTTGGCCCAACCTTCTTTTAATATATCCGACCCTCTAGCCCAATTTTTTTTTTTTTTTGAATGACTAGCCCAATTTTCTTACAATCTATTTTATAATATATCTATTATTAAACCCTACTTCTATTGTTACTTTGCTGACTCCACCCACCTTCTATCTATTATCTGTTTCTTACCCCCAAAAGTCTTCACATCTTTCCATTAATTACTCTCTCCCTTTTCAAGACCAAAACGTTTTCTCTTCTTCCGTCTAAATTCTTCTAACGTCTTTTGCTTGCCCGAAATGGAGAGATACTTTCTCCAATGTGTATCTGCCTTTTTGAATCCTTTTTTTTTTTTTTTTTTTTGAAGAAAGATAATTTCTTTCTCTGTTTTCACTGAATCCTCTGCAACGCTATGACTGTGTTAAGTTGTCCTATTTTCTGAGACGTGGTCCGTGAAGGTGGAGGAGCATCCGTCCAAGATCGAGCTCTGCGTTTCCTCTGATGAATCTGTACAAAGCTGAGCCCGATGAAGACCAAAACCGAGGCCGATGATGTCCGATCTACATCAACCTCTCCTCAACTGAAATCATCATCACGTGAATCTGCATCTATTCAGGGAAGTTTCCTCTTTTATTTTTATTTTAGCTGACTGTAATCACCTAATCTATCTGCTAATTTAAATCGATCAATCTTCTGACTTTAAGTGGCTATAATGTTTAATCGAAGTCTGAATGCCTTAATCTTGATTAAATCTATGTGAATCTGCGTTTTATGGTTTATCTCGGTTCTGAGGACTCGGTTGATAAATCTAAGTCGTCAAGTTTTGATTTTTCCGTGTTTAACATCTTAAATCGAAAATATATAAAATGCATGCTTAAATAACTCAATAATTTGACTCTAATTTTATCCAAAATTTGTTGCCTGTATGACTTATTAATTTATCTGTAAATGCATTCCTCGAATCTGCTCTAAATAACTCTGAAATGTGTGTCTGCACTTGTTTGATCCGTTTTAGATCTGTAAGCAATAGTGACCGCAGGTTGTTAATCAAAAAATATGTCAAGTATGTTTGATTATTAATAAATATAATTTTTCAGGTTAATATGTTGCTAATATAATAATATATTTTTATAATACAGTTATATATATATGTGTATTGTGTATGTATATATATATCTACACATATTTTGTGTTGCTCTCGAAAATGTTTCGGCAATGTTTAAGCCTGACCAATTATTAGTGTTTGCAAATTAATATTTTTATGCATATTATATATATTCTTTATATGTTAAAACTTGTATGAAAATATACTATGCTTGTAATATGGATGAACCGTATATATTCAGATCCTTTTTAACTCTTCTTGGTACATGTAAAAGAATAATGTGCTATATTGGTCAATGTGTAACCTTTTTATCTTTCTATGTGACCTCATCTTGATATATGTGCTTTACCCAAAGTTGTTCTCAGTAAATTGTGGAAACTGTATTATATTAGTCAAAGTTTTTATATGCATATCTTTGTTAAGTCCAGTGCATGCTTTTTCGAAATATAAATATAACATGTATATTCTATTTTGATAATAAAAAGGTTATTGCAGATCTTGCAGTTTCTCTTGCATTCTCAAAATTCAGAACACCAGCATGCATTCTTAACACCTCAAATTCTCAAAATCAACAATCCAATGTAAACCACATCACTAAAAGGGAAAAAACCAAATCAATTGCAAAAAACACATTCATTGAAACTACGTCATTAAAAGAGAAAAAAAAAACAATATTCGTTAAGGAAATGAAAGTTTTTGTTGTATTACAACCAAAACAAAAGAAATGTTTGATCATATCAACTTGTTCGGCACGACTTTTCTTTGTCCTTTCTACGTGAAGACGAACATTCTGTTGGTGTGTCTACCTCCTCGATCGGTGTCAGTTGAGCACTTGCCAAGTTCCTAAAGTCGTATCGCGGAAGTTCCGGGCTAGTATGTTCGACCTCTTCAGGTTCAGGTTGGATCAGATGTCCCTGTCTTGTGTTTTGTAACACTTGAAGGGACATCGACTGCATTTGTTGAACAAGCCTCACTTGTGCCATCGGGATGTCATCCGGCATGTTCGCAAGCAACTTAGTCGTATTTTGATAGCAGTAAACATTCCCTGCTGTCTGCGAACACAAAACAAATAAAACAAATTTCTATGTATGAAATTAGAAAACAAAATTTAAAATATACTTACAAGTTGTTCATAGTCGGCGGCGGTAGGATAGAAATTGTGTTGCGTTTCATAGTCTTCAACAACGTTTGCACTTTGAGGGCTAATAATGCGCCGGGTGATCTGACGATACCATTGTAAGTACATATCATTGTGTTGAAGATGACCGTTGTAAGGAACACCACGTGGAACCAACGATGATTTGCGATCGGCCCACAACTCAATATAATCCCCGTGCTTAAGCGCATAATCCGTTGTGTTTCCCGCCTATCAAGCGTGTGCAAATGGACACCTGTGTCACATTCATTAGGCACCGTTGGATGCCAACCGAATTGTCGAACTACTCTGTCAGGATAATGCCATTCCACCACGTCAAAACAAATGAGTGGAGCAATTACAATCCACTCATCGGTGTCCTCAAAACATATAGGCGGAAGATGGCTAAGGATGTCCCACGTGTATGGTTGCCATGTGAACATTGCATCTGTCATAGTATCAAATGCATGTCTATAGGTTACCAACCCCGATAAATGATCGGTATATGTCCGCTCAACTCGTAGCCACTTACATCCTAAAGGGTCAACTCCCGCTTGCATTTGTGACCCAAGTGGATAGTCTACTCCATCTTCTTCCGTAACACGTGACTTAATCCGTGTAGGTCGATCAATGGTGATACGCTCCCATGACCACAGCTGTAACAGCACTAAACATCCACCGATTTCACTTGCCCCTTTTCTTGCTTTGCCACACACAAATTACGGTATAAACAAGCGAGTACCCCACTCCCCCAGCTATATTCACCAAGTCGGTGCAAATCAACCACTAGAGGATAATAGATTAGTTGAACCCTATTTCCACTCTTATCCGGGAAGAGGACGGCTCCTATCAAATATAACAGATATGCTCTAACATACCTATGAATTAATTCTACCCTAAAGACTCCAACATAGGGTCTAACATAGGGAGTCACCCATGTGGCACAATATGGACCACACAATTTCATTCATGAAGAAGCTGTGTGGTGGGATTATCTTGCATGTAATCACTCTCCATGTTGGAGTCTCCGTGTTAGAACCTCCCTATTTAATGTGGCTATTCAAGTGTGCAGATCATCTCTCTAGTCTCTCCTGCTACATCAAAAGAGCCGTTGTACACTTGATGGACTGTATAGCACTTGATGGACAGTATAGCTCATTATCTGTTTGGACTTCTTGCACAAAAGACAAACCTGTACCTGCAAGCTTATTTGCAAAAGTTGGACAGCTGGACAAAAAAAAGGCTGGATTACTCAAAGCCTCTTCAATACTCTCCTCTAGTCTAGTAGTATAAATACTACTCGACCCACTCCAAGAAAAGTAAGAACAACCTCTCCAAAGAAGACAACATTTATTCACTAAGTCTCTTCTCTATTTTTCTTAACACTTGTATTCTGAAATCAATGTTTCATTTCTTGAGTTTTAGAAAAGTGAGGTGTGAGTGTGTTAGAGTGCAGCTCTAAATAAACCGGAACCGGCGGTTCGAACCGGAACCGGCGGTTCGAAAACCGCCGGTTTGCCGGTTTGCCGTCGGTTTATGTTATTGGTAACCGGAACCGGAACCGCCGGTTCAAACCCGATGGCCGGAACCGGGTAAAACCGGCCGGAACCGGACCGGAACCGGAACCGCCGGTTTAACCGGCCCAACATTTTTGTTTTGTTTTTTTTTTTTCTTGATGCATGTAACGGCAATAAAAACAATTTAAACAAATAAACCATAAAAACTGTATAAAAAAACCTAAAAAATTATATACAAACCTAATAATTTATAAACCTAAAAAATACTATAAAATAATATACTACCCTAAAAAAAACCATACACAAATCTAAAAAATTATATGAAACTATGTAATACAAACACATAAGAGTACTATAAAATACTACAATAACAAACTATAAAAAAAAACTATAACAAACTATAAAAAAAACTATAAGAAACTATAAAATAACATTTATAATCAAAGTATACTTAAAACCTAAATAACTATAAAAATCATTAAAACAAACTATAAAAGACTAAAAACATAAACAATTAGAACTACATTCGTTTTGATTTTTTTATATGTGTTGTGCATCCGACACGATTACACATAAAAAATACGTAGGCAGCCGAATTACCGGTACAAGCGTTGAAAAGATAACACAATTTACATATAAGAAAAACAACATAATTTTTTAAAATAAAATTATTTACATATAAATAAAATAACACAATATTAATATTATTTTTAAAACCGAATAGAAATCTATTTAAAATAATATATATATTACATTCGCTTTAATAATTATAATTAAAATAATAATAATTTGTTATTGTAGTGAAAATAATAAGTGTTATATAAAAATGAAAAGGAAAAAAATATGAAATTTTAAAACCGTGGCCGGAACCGTGATCTGAACCGGAAGCAAACCGGCAACCGGCCCAAACCGGCAACCGGCGGTTTTGAACAGTAAACCGCCGGTTTTTCAAACCGGCGGTTCGTCAAACCGGCGGTTTGAAAAACCGGCGGTTAGAAAACCGCGCGGTTACACCATTTGGCCACCTCTAGTTGGGAGTGTTCTCCACTTGTTATTGAGGAGCAATAACAAAGGCACAGTAGTCCAGCCGTGGTTCAAAGCCAGACTGGGTTCGGTCCTCTTTGAGATACGGGTTCACGGTGAATCCGGGTTACGAATTTACTGAGTCGAGTTCGTGTTCAAGAATCCAGCGGTGATTCTTGGTAAGTACTCCTTCAGTGAGTGTGTTGAAATTTTCTCTCTTTTGTATTTTGTACAAGACTCAAGCTATATCTAGTGAAGCCTTTGTGTGTGGGTGTGATCTTTTATAGATCACACATATGTGCTTTAGGTAGTTTATTATTTTGATACACACCTTAGAATTGCATGTCTTAGGTTTAAACAAGATAAAATCGAATGCAATTCTCGTGTTATTGTTTGAACACTTAGAATCTGCATGTTGTAGGCTAATAACTTAAAATCTGAATGCAAGTTTGCTATTCCGATTTTGGTTACGTGTTCAACTGCGCAGAGAATCTATTGATATAAGTTTCGATTTTGCTATCACAGTCTCTTATCTTAACAAATCGAATTCGATTAGAAACATATCAATCGAAGTTAACTTAGGTTCCTTTGGTTAATTGAAACTAGATCTTCCGCTAGGTTCATTAACCGAACTAAGTTAAGTGTTTACTCGATTTTCTCTGTTAAACCCTTTGTTTTGTATTAAATCGCATAATTGTTCTTAAAGTGGTTAGAAGAATTTTTAAAAAGGTATAATACTCTATTCACCCCCTCTAGAGTATTTATTGCGCGTTCTCGATCCAACACAGACCACAATACCCTCTCCATTTCTGAAATTTGTTCGTTCAGGTAAGTGAACTAACAAAAGCTGCAATTTTCTTTCTTTTTTTTTTTCTTCTTCTTTTTTCCCCTGCTTGATTTCACTTAAAACTGTATATTTTTTTCCTCCCAATGTATCCTCATTGTTGCCATCTGGTTCTTAAAATATAAAAAGGAGAAAAAGAAATGGGTGTTTTTCATGGAAACCGAGTTTTTGCTGTTGCCTTTGTGCTTTTGGACGCTGTGATCGAGTTTATTCTTGTTAATTTAACGAAGGACTGATAATTGCTTGTTGATCCCAAATTGACTTGGGATTTTCAGAATAGCATATGGCCAAAATCGACTTTGGATTTTCTTTTTTCACCTTAAGATGTGCCTCCCTAATCACATTTGTATTTCCGTACAAGATACTTTGTTGTTATAGATTTCCAAGTAGAAAATAAACAGGTAAAAAGTATTAAAAAAAACAAAGTTTGATTGTACACGTACTGTCTTGTCTTTTATTTTATTTTGTGGATGGGGTTCCATGGAAGAATAACCCGAGCCCGCCAGCTATCATATTTACTTTGAAAATAAAATTACACATGGGCTTTGAAAGATTCGCCTGCATGTTGTTATATGTTAGATTGTTGAGAGGATTTTAGGTGGTGTCTCCACACGGTGTGGAGACATATATGACATTACATGAACTATTTATTTTTTAACTGGATTCAAACTATGTGATCCAGATTATTCCTCTGTGTATGAACTTTTGTTGTTATATGTTATACTGCGTGTAATGATTTAGTAGTAGAAAAAACACAATATAAAAAACCTCATTAAATAAGGATTCACTATAAAGGGAAGTGGGGCCGCCAGCTATTATCTCTACTTTGAAAGATTTCTTTTCCTTTTTGCCGTTTGTGTCGGTAGTAATTTTTTTCCTTTTCATTTTTAAACTCATTGAAAGTTCACGGGTTAACTATAGAATCATTTATTATTTTTTTATTTTTTTTGAAATTCTATAGAATCATTTACAACCTTGAACGTATTGAACAAAAAAAATTTGTGATACATCCTCTACATATAGTGTGTAGTAGATATACACTATCCCCTGGATATGGCCTAGTGGTGAAGGCATGAGTGTGTTGTGCAGCCTGGAACCTAAGCTGGAGATCCACGGTTCGATTCCCGTAATGGGGTTGATTTCCGATTGATAACACCCTTCAGTGCAGAGGTTTAATAGGCAAGCCCATGTTGGAGCTACTACGTTACCTGATTAACATCTCCCAATTTTTAGTGGATATACACTACACATATTTTATCCATTCATTTGAAGTGGTACATTTTAATCAATGGATGAGATGTATGTGGTTTAGGTTCACTACACATTATGTGTAGTGGATAAATCATTTTCCTACAAGTGTCTCAATTATTATGAAACGGATGGAGTAATAAATATTTGTTTTGGGATATGAAACGAGTACCATAAAATGATGTTGGACTAAGGTAATTTTGAAAAATAAGCATTAAATGATCCATTGGTAATATAAAGTGACATTTTTTATGGGACAATGTTTTATAAAATGTGGACACTTATTTTGAGATGGAAGTAGTATAATATTAAATGCATTGTTTTCACTTTCACACTAAACAATGCAATATTATTAGTCAAGTTTCAAAAAACAATATGAAATTGCCAAACCAACAAAAACCCAAAAAGAAAAATGGTCACTTAAAAAATTCATTGCATTATATATATATATATATATATATATATGTGTGTGTGTGTGTGTGTGTGTGTGTGTTGCTTGGCATGTTTCACAATGAGGAGAGACCTCACCATTTGTGGTATATGCTCCAAACATTTATAGCGATATAATGGGAGGGAAAGAGGCTTATGTTCCAATCCGTAAACATTTATATGCTCCAATCTGTAAATATACCGGTCTGACGTCCAACAAAAACGACATAAGCTTCTTTCCCTCCCATTATACCGCTATAAATGTTTGGAGCATATACACAAATGGTGAGGTCTCTCCTCATTGTGAAACATGCCAAGCAACACACACACACACACACATATATATATATATATATATATATATATATATATATATATATATATATATAATGCCAAATTTTATTATTGAATTTTTAAGTGACTATTTTTCTTTTTTGGGTTTTTGTTGGTTTGGCAATTTCGTATTGTTTTCTGAAACTTGACTAATAATATTGCATTGTTTAGTGGGAAAGTGAAAACAATGTATTTAATATTATACTACTTCTATCTCAAAATAAGTGTCCACATTTTATAAAACAGTCCCATAAAAAATGTCAATTTATATTACCAATGGATCATTTAATGCTTATTTTTCAAAGATAACCTTAGTCCAACATCTTTTTAGAGGATGTATCACAAATTTTTTTTTTGGTCAATACGTTCAAGGTTGTAAATGATTCTATAGAATTTCAAAAATAAAATAAAATAAATGATTTTATAGTTAACCCGTGAACTTTCAATGAGTTTAAAAAAGAAAAGGAAAAAATTACTACCGACACAAACGACAAAAGGGAAAAAAATCTTTCAAAGTAGAGATAATAGCTGGCGGCCCCACTTCCCTGTATAGTGAATCCTTATTTAATGGGGTTTTTTATATTGTGTTTTTTCTACTACTAAATCATTACACGCAGTATAACATATAACAACAAAAGTTCATACACGGAGGAATGATATGAATTACATAGTTTGAATCCAGTTAAAAAATAAATAGTTCATGTAATGTCATATGTGTCTCCATACTGTGTGGAGACACCACCTAAAATCCTCTCAACAACATGCCGGCGAATCTTTCAAAGCCCATGTGTAATTTTATTTTCAAAGTAAATATGATAGCTAGCGGGCCCGGGTTATTCTTCCATGGAACCCATCCACAAAATAAAATAAAAGACAAGACAGTACGTGTACATTCAAACTTTTTTTTTATTTACTTTTTACCTGTTTATTTTCTACTTGGAAATCTATAACAACCAAGTATCCTGTACGGAAATACAAATGTGATTAGGGAGCCACATCTTAAGGTGAAAAAAGAAAATCCAAAGTCGATTTTGGCCATATGCTATTCTGAAAATCCCAAGTCAATTTGGGATCAACAAGCAATTATCAGTCCTTCGTTAAATTAACAAGAATAAACTCGATCACAGCGTCCAAAAGCGCAAAGGCAGCAGCAAAAAATCGGTTTCCATGAAGAACAGCCATTTCTTTTTTTCCTTTTTATATTTTAAGAACCAGATGACAACAATGAGGATACATTGGGAGGGAAAAAAAATGTTGTTTTAAGTGAAATCAAGCAAGGGAAAAAAGAAGAAGAAAAAAAAATAAAAAGAAAAGAAAGAAAATTGCAGCTTTTGGGGTAGTTCACTTACTTGAACGAACAAATTTCAGAAATGGAGAGGGTACCGTGGTTTGCGCCTAGCTGAGATCGGAAGGAGGAGAAAGAGGAGATCGGAGATCTGATCCCGCCGCCGGAGATAGGGTTTCTGATATGAAGATTGATTCCCAGTCCGATCCAACACCAAATATGAGAGAATGACACAATCTAAGATAAAAATGTCGTAGAAGGAGTAGAAGATGGAGGTGAACATGAGGTGCTGCAAATGGAGGTCATGGTGTCTTTTGGCAGAGAAGGGAGGAGGGAGGAGGTAATTATGTTGGTAGTTGAAGAATGAATTTGGTAGGTGACTGACGGGTTAATAACGGTCAAACGTTTTTTTTTTTTTCAACCCTAAATAATATATTAGTTCATTTGGAAGAAAATTGTTATTTGCATAATGGGCCGAGATTGGATGAGCCCAATATACAATTGTCGGAAAATGCAAGCAGTTAGACTCATTTGGGTCAACCCAGTATGAAACCAAACAGAGGCCTACGGTGCCTTGTGTCAAATGTGCCGTGCACATTCTCAGCCACAATTTTATTTTATTTTTTTTATTGCTTTATATTTTTTATTTTTATGAATCAAATCTTATAAAACCCGGATACAAATATAGACATATTGTATTACATGACATTAATACGACAATATATCTAAATTCATAATTGAAATACACTACACATTTGCTCAATATAAAATACACGACACATCAAATCGTGATAAATAATTATTTTTTATGAATGATAATATGTTTAATAAGATGGAATCCTTTTACAATTATAATTCAGATTAAAAATCATTTTTCATCGCAACTCGTATGCAAAAGCTTACCTTGTCGTTAAACATTTCTCCGAAAAATTTGAAACTATAAAATAATTTTGTTTGTTCATGTGTCGACATCATGTCGTAGTATCATATATAAAAATATTGATTAGTATAATTATTTAAGTGAACCGACACATGTCGGTTGGTCGATCAGGCACGACCGGTTGGTTGGTCAGGTATAACGCCCGCACTCGGCCCAAGAAAGTTTTAAATGAAATATAAATGGTTCGATTAATCGCTTGACTATCATTGTATCGCTTGGTCTGCAAATGCGTAAGCAAGTTGATTAGACATTTATTTCTCACATTTATATGAGGGTGAGCAGATGACCCCCACCCCTCACGGTGTGGCACTTAGGTCCGTCTGATAGTCGGACCTGAATACCGTTCTGTAACGCCCCCAGACCCCGGGCTTGGTAGCGCTAAATGAGTCATAAATAGTCCGGTCAACTGCTTAGACCATCGTCCTCGTTTGGTCTTAAAAGGGCTAACCCGAGTTGACAAGACTTTTATGTCTCACACTTATATGGGATGAGCATGACATTATTTTACCGATGTGGGACTTTACACAAATTTCGTAGGCCAACCAAAAACCTATCTCATAGAAAGCAGGATATCCAAATATTTGAAAGATAGCAACGTATAGATAAGTTATATATATCTTTGCTTATGAAAACTGTTTTTATCACCTGTACATAATATGCAAAAGCAATTTGTACATTCTAAATTGTGTTATTGTCAGACCCATCATCATCTTAGTGTCTGCATCATAATCAGCAATATCAATCACCAATATGACGGCCCAAATAATGATGATGATACGTAATAAAGAGATTTAATTTAGAAGATATCTTATAAAGATAATTTAAAAGACTAGATAAACAATGAAACAACATAAGCCATCCTGCCTGTCTTCACATGCAAGCAACATAACATTTTTGTCCATTTGGTATGTTGTTTTATTTACTTTAAACACAAAATCATACTTAAAACAAGGCTCCAAGACTTGTATCAGAAAGTACCATCTATCCCTCAAGAAACAGGATTCTGTGTCACTTGCAGTTAAACTGAAGCATAATTCAAGTTGTTAAAAAAAAAAAAAAAAGCGTAAGTCAGAGTGTACATGAAACCAAATTAATTTCATGACGTATGTTAACAATGAGACACTAAGGTCTAGGCAAACTAATAACACTATACACATCAGACACAACACGGATAGAGTAGTCTTGAAGTTAAGACCGCAAGTAACTTCATATAGGACAAAGTGGCCTAACAGCTAGACACCACAAAGTTACGACTACAAATAAGTTCATAAGGGGCGGAGTGGCCTAACAACAGCCGTAAAGGGGACAAAAGTAACATTAGGGGCAGGGTGACCTTGATAGCTCAAAAGACTAGGAAATCGGAAGTCAAGAAGCTCGTATCATCATATCTTATCAGCAAGGTACTTGCAAAGAGAATCAATAGGCTTTGGAGAGTGCAAGTTACCCATTCCTCTGGATCTAATTTTAATTCGAGCTAGATAATCAGCAGCAATCCAAGCAAAGCTTAGCAATACCGCCTCTCTGATCGCTTTTGAATATTGCAATTCCAGAGACTTCTCAACCAGTTTGGATGATAAGTAACTGATACCAAGTCGATGCTTTTTCTCATACATCCCGCTTTTTCTTCATCGACGAGTTGATTGAAATCGACCCATTTGCTCAAACACTTTTCTCAAGTCTTTTCTTAGGGTGCCATATGCATGCTTGAGCCTCTCTTTCAATTCCCTTGTTTTTTGCTACTGTGCTTTGGCATGGACCATATATGCCCGGTGACAACTTCTTCTTCCCTTGTTACTTTATACTGACCTAATAGGCCAAGAAGTTGTCCATCATAAGAGCATTTTGTGTACCATGCCTCCTCAAGGAAAGCATCAGAACTGATGACCTCAAGGTCAAAGTCATAGGGAACGTCCTTTATGCTTACAAGTCCTGATACAGCCTCCTCTTTTTCACATGCATCTCCCTAGACACAACCAAAATCTTTGGTGCCCCATCCGCGGGGACATGACTTGGACTCCGAATGACTGACAGGGAATGTGTACACCGGGTTCGACTTCGCTTCGTCACACTCAGTCTTTCATCACGAAAGACGCTTTCTCAGTATCTATTCAATTCGGACTTTTGACGCATCTGTAGAGCTTGCCCATAATCTTTTTGGATTTGTACGATTGAAATTCTTCTTTACCCATGAAGTCCGGATACAATTTGGGTTTCAGGTCGGCTGGCATATTAACAACCTTTCCCGTTTTCGGAAAATCAGCTGATGTTGCTGCTAGCTCCGCTAATTTAGTGCATCTTTCATCTAATGCCCCTTTGTTCACTTACGTCAGCATGAACCGCATGGGCATTGCAAATTGCACCAAGGCTTTCACTCACCATGTTCCTAGTGAAGAAGTTAATAATGTCCTGTAAATTGCACCAACAAGATCCATGTGAACACAAAATGGAAATTGTAAATTGCACCAAGGATATCTAAACTCTGGAAGGCGATAATCATAAATAAATATATGACAGAAAAAACATATGCCCACATGATTGAATTATAAAACTAATATAACTTGCAAAAGATAAGAGGGCACTAAAGTGAGTCGACGTCATCCATGAAAATGAAAAAGATCATGTACTGTAAATTCTACCAGTTCCTTGGTACAATGTTAAGGCATTCTGCTGCTTTGAGTGAAAGTGAAATTATCACTTCATAACAATACTCAAAAGTCTGTCTACTTGCTTTCTAAAAGAAATCGAAGTGGAGCAATTTGTTATGTCTTGAAAACACTGGAACAATCTACTAAAATACTTTAAGTTCTTGACGACCTTTAGCAACGCTAAAAACAATCCCGAATTATCACTTCATAACAATACTCAAAAGTCGTCTATATGCTTTCTAAAAAGAATTCAGGAGTGGAGCAATCCATTGAAATACTTTAAGTTCTTGATGACCTTTTGAGATAATGGTAAAACAATCCCCGTGATATCGACTTTAAGCCAATAACAAGTGCATAATGGAGAAAGAAAATGTACCACTAAAAGACAACTTTACAAGTATCATCAACAAGAGTTACTGGAAAAAACATCAATTGCGACTAACATTTTACAAGAAGCTAAAGGAAAATGTATGTTTGTATGTGAAATTCACAGAAACAAAGGGCGAGAATAATACTGGAAAAACAAGTGTGCAATAACATTACCGCATACGTCACTTCACGGGGCAATGTTCTTATTTCTCCAGGACTATAATCCATCGGGTCCTACCGCTTACTAGGCGGGATTAGGTTATCATCCCATGTAACAAAATATAGATCCCCGTCAGGTCACTTCCGTAAGCTTCATTCAGATGAGGTCTATCTCCTTTTGAGGAAGACAATACAATCGTAAAGATGGTGCGGCTCCGCGCGTCAACGGCTTTCCGAATCACGCACATCTCCGAGGATGTAGCGGGATTCTTGGCTATGACCACAAGGCCTTTGACAACGTGTAAAGCTTTCTTCCTTTCAAGAATTTATCACCATGCTTAACAAAGGAATTTTCCAAAGAGGGGCTCGAAACTTGGATAAAACATTGACCTTGTTCAAGTACAACAACCTCATCTAAACACCCCATCAACCCTCTTCCAGAGTGAACAAAGATCCTGGCCTTTTCCCTCGGATCCTCAAGTGCGGCAAAGACGCACACTAGTCAACATTCCTCTCGGATGAGGTTCAGACGGTGGCTGAAAACCGGCTTAACATAATGGCGTGCAGATTTCCACCGCTCGGCACATGAAGCGATGAGAACATTAAAAGCCACATCGGTGTCCACAAGCATCCGATTCAATTTCCCAAGCATAGATTCTCTGCATTTCCCGTAATATATTGTCTTTAACTCCCGAGGCGAAAGCGAGGTAATTATCTCGCCGTTAAGAAAACTAGGTCGAATTTTGTCCAAGAACAAATTTCAAGAATTGTATGGCTCGAATCGAACTTCAACATACTCGGCCTTAAGCAGAGTGGATCCTCTCTTTTTGACGGCCAACATGCAATAACCCTTTATATCCAAAGATACGACTGATATGCACAAGGTGGGTTTTCGTCAATCGCAATCTTGACGCAACTTCGCGGCCAAATCGGCCGATAGCAAACCAATCCTATCTCGAAAATACATAACCGTTTCTCTCAATGTCCCGGAGTTTAGTATCTAATTTACTCAAAGGGACTTCGACGGTTGCATATGTGGATGAGAAACATCGTCCCATCCTTGCAAAGACATTTCGCAACATTCCGGTCCATAAACTTCCCATCCATTTGATTATATTTATCACCCCAACACATCCGTCTTGAAAAAAAACCAGCAGACGGTCCTCGACCGATTAGTAGAAAACCAAAAATGAGTACTTACGGCCACATAGGTAAAATCCATTGGTAAGAATGTTTTTCACCCTTTTAAACATTGTAGTCCTCAAATTTTGGGTTGAATGATTCCCCAAAAGCGGAGCAGTGTTAAGGGTGATTTTATACGACTTATTCCGTTATATTTTATAATGATTTCCTCCATATTTGTATAATTTGCATAGAAATTAAGGGTTTAATCGAATTATTGAGCAAATGAGTTTTAAAAGTCTTTAAGTGTAAACTTGAGCTAATTTCGTGATTTTATTGGTAATTATCTATGATTTTACACTTTGCATGTTTTTGTGGTTTTGTAGGTGCATGAACATGTCATAATTGGAGATTTAATGGAAGGAGGAAGATGCAAGTCGAGGATTGGAATGAAGATTTGAAGAATCAAACGAGCATTTGAGCTGAATGAAGAGTGGACTGGCGTCCAGAAGCTTGAACTAGCGTCCAAGGTGGACTGGCGTCCAAAGAGGTGGACTGGCGTCCAGGAGGAGAAATTTGGTTCAGGATGTTCAGATTTTCAGTGGACGAGCGTCCAAATTAAAGAAGGACGGGCGTCTGATCATGACTCGGCCCGATTCGAATGATTTCAAGCAGAGTGGACGGGCGTCCAACACTCTGGACGGGCGTCCGCGGCCGACATGCTGGAACCGACTTAAAATTCTATATATAGCCGCATTATCTCAACCCCAAGGAATCATATCATATCGACAGCAGCCACAGAAAACCCTAAATTCTGAAGCCGAGTTGTGCTCGGTCGGCCAAGCCTTGGTGCTTGGTCGACCGGGGGTTAGATTAGTTTATTTATTTTATTTCTTTCTTCTTGTTCGATCTTGATGATGGCTTGAAGCTGTGCAACCTTGAGCAAGCATGAGAAACTTTTCAGCAGCGTTTTATTTCCTCCTTTGGATATTTTGTGAGTTTAATTAAAGCTTGTTTCTTTCCTTTGATTATTTGTTATGCAACGCATATCGAGAGATTGTTGTTATTGATGTTTACCGTATGACGAGAGTCGGTGTAAAGCTTAGATCACCATAGGAAAGTTTGGATCTTTAACCTAAACATAACGAGAGTTGATAGATTAGATTTCTAGGTTGCTAGATTGAGAGATCTTACACCTTGTTTTGATAGCGTCAATCTTATATATCGAGAGATGAGAGATTGATAGGCGAATTATCTTGAGAGTAGTAAATTCATACCTTTGATAGGTGAACCACAATTTTAGTTGACTCATCACAAGACAACTTTAGAGAGGAAATTAAGGGTCATGGGATCGGTGGATAATTACTTGTTCGATTGTTTAATCACCATGATCATCGTTGTTTAAATTCATAGTTGTTTATTGTTTTCTTTTTAGTTTATATTTTAGATTTAAGTTCGCAATTATCGTTTCTCGCTTTTGATCGACAATCCTCTCATCAGCTTTTCTTTTCGTTTTTAGTTTTAGGTTTAGAAATAATTGGTATCAATCTTAGGAAAATTAATGAACTAGATACCCCGATTCCCCTGTGATCAACTCCGGTGATTAATCATCAGCATGCCACGATCCCTACACTTGGGGTATCGGATTTATAAATTTTATTACTTGTTTATTTTTCATTGCATAAAATCCAAACAAGCAGTGTAGTAATTCAATACATTTTTATTAATCATCTCGCATCCCTTCATCCATGAACGTTACTCTCAAAAATCGATCTGCAACATCTCTATACTTTCTTAGAACCCCCTGTTTGACAGGTTCCAATTCGGGTGGAATACAGTATGCCTTAGCGGAGTAATAACCAACCTTCTTACTTCGACAAGATCATCCAAACCCTCTTGGACTTTCACAGAGTTTAGGATTTTTATCAACCACTCGGACAAGCTCAAGCCTTTTAAGTAGAAGCCTCATCTATCGGTCGCTTATAGGAGTATATTTTCTTCAAAGCCGCCTAAGTTCAAATCTTCCGCTTATTTCTCACAGATTGAAAAATAATCGAGAGATTTGGTGTTGGTTTATAATGCCTTTATGCATGATGGCATTCACCAAAAACAAGACCTTGAAGGATACATCTTTCTCGCACTGGATACAAAAGAAAGGATCAAATTGTGGAACCCTAAAGTTTGGTTCATCTTTTACGAGAAGCTTCTCTCCTTGGACAATATCTTGAACCCTAACCCTGCATTCTTTCAAATATTTCAAAGCCTTCGAAAGCTTTAGACCATTATTCCTGGGGAATTGATATCCGCACGTGTTGCCTCGACCTATCGCACGCCTAGATGTAAAATCGATGAAGGCGTATCCGTGGGTCATCATCATCCTTCAAGTCATACTAAACTGTTTCCTCAATAACATCATCAATGATCCGGTAATAGACACAAGGGATGATGCCGATGAATCAACGCCACAAGATAGTCGATTCTTTATATCGCTTTTACGTCATTGATTTCACGGACTAAGAAGTCAACCTTAATGTTGCATTTTATCACAGCACATCTTTTGCCGCCACTAAAAGAAAAGGCAACATCTCTTTTGAAAACGAATCTGCAGATCCCATCGAACGGGTTCACAAGAAAATCCATGTCTCTTTGGTCCCTTCCACCAAAGAAGAAATTCATCCTTTTGGCCATTGATCCAATGTCAACACGTACATTAGACAGTTTGTATGGTATCATAGTCCTCCTCCTCTCATTCATCCGATGTGGATTTTGTGGACCGAGACTAACCTTCAGAGGTCGTCCACCTAGTACGAGTTCACCACGTTCAGCAGCATCAAAAGCTGCTTGTGCTGCATCTGAGGTAGCAAAATGAACAAATGCATGGGGTTCCACTCTTTTATAATCAGCTTTCCTGAAAACACTTTCACAATCAACATTGAAATCTGGATATAAGCCTGGAGGTGTATAGGAAGTCTTCAATTTACACCTCCATACTTGACCAACATTCTCGTAAAAAAAATCCAGAAGGGCTTTTGCAGTGACATCATCCTCAAAACCGCTTACGCTAATTTGAGTGGTAACCATTCTTCTTTCAAGACCCTCTGAACCCATGATATCCACTTTATTGCTGAAACCTTTAATGCTCCCTGCTAGTAAACACAACAACAACAGTTCAGTGCGAATAACATTAGCGTACAGACAGGGGTGTAAATACATAATTGAAAAATATAGTTGTCAAAGACATAAACCGCATGATGCTAACAAATACAAGCCATATACATTTAAGACCCTCCATGTTATTTATTCAAAGCATGTTCTTTTTCTTGAAAGAACAAATTAAAAACAAGCTTCATCCCAGTAGCAGTAGCTCATTCTAATCAAAAGTTCTAGAATCAGACCTAACGTTCCAGTGTCCGCTCTACACATACTTCAAAATCGATTAACAGCAACAGAATCAACGATACAGTTTTTAACACACAAAAAAATGACTATAGTACTAAACAAACATCAGAAACCACAGGAGCGGCGAAAATGCATCGGTGCTAAAGACCGAAAAAACCAAAAAAGAGCACTAATTGAAAACCCTAATAGAAAAATTCAGAAATTGAAAGAAATCACACCAACCTTCTTTTTAAGAATGTAAGTTGAAATAGAGAACCGAGGTCCGAGAAAGTAACGGAAAGTTGCAGATACGCTGTGGTACTTGAGACGGTGATTATTCAGCGGTTTTCGTGCCAAGTGAATAATAAAAAGGAATTGAAGTGGCCGGAGGAAGGGAAATTTAATCTAAGCGACTCAACATAGAAGTGATTTGTGCAAGACAATCGAACCACACAGCTTCATCACATGATAAAGTTTATGTGGTCCAGATTTACAGAACACGGTCACTTTTCTGTTGGAGTCTCCATAGTAGAACCTCCCGGAGGAAGTTGGAGAAGGGGGAAAATGTACTTGGCTTTTGGTTTGTACGGATTGCAGAACCCATGTCGTTCTCACTTCAAAAGCACTTTAGCTAGCTCATACACATCATTATTCTCCTTTGTAAATTTTTCAAAACACTTTCTTTATCGGGTTATACGATCTGAATCGAGTTAAATATTATATGAATAGAGTCGAGTTCAAAATTTATGAGCTCAAATTTGTGTTGAACTTGATATGATAATTCAATTTAATCTCATTCATGAGTCTTCAAACTCGAATCAAATTTGTGCTAAATTAAAGTTTGTTTTGAATTGAATAAAGCATGGGATTATATTTCAAAAACAATTGTCCTCGGACATAAAATAATAGTGATATAATTTCTTTTATTTTTAGGTGTAGTTAGACCTGGCCAATAAAAATCGGAACCGGCGAACCGAACCGGAGCGGACCGGCGGTTCACCGGTTTCGGGACGGTTCGGGTATTCAACTAACCGGAATCGGACCGGCAACCGGCGGTTCAACCGGCCCGGCCGGAACCGGACCGGCTCCAACGACTATTTTTTTAAAAAAAAATAAAATTATATATATATATAAAATTTTATTTTTTTTAATTTTTCAACAATTTCAAAAAATCCTATAAATACATCATTCATTTTTTTTTTAGTCGAAACCAGATACTTTATTAAAATTGCGTAAAACTGTACAAGAGAAAAATCTCTACAAACTGTACATCACTCTATCTAAAGCAAAAATAAAAATAAAAATTAAGACTGCATCAGTCTAAGTTCTCTCTAGCACTGCATCGTCTTCGTAAATAAAGATATTCTTTGGGGCGTCTGCGCTCCGTGTGGTGGTACTCCTGATTGCGCCAGTACCAAAGGCCCAGCAGAACCTCACGAAAGAGAAATCCCCAGTACACAATAGTATCGTGTTTGTGCATATGAACTTTGAGACAGTTCTCAGCCATAGAGGAGTCTCATGCCTTTAAAAGAAGTTAAGGCCCAAAATTTCCGGTGGACCACTGCTTGAGATAAGAAGCCCAATTACGCTCTCTAATGGCGTGCATGGTAGATTATGTGTATGTATCACAAATAGAGCAAGTATCGTCTTCCATGATGTGAAGATTGTACAACAGGCCCGCAGACCGCAGTGGGAAGGGCATTCCAATAGATTTTCCATAAGAGCAAGTTTCCCCAGTAGTGGTCCCTTAATGGACCAGATAAGCTTCCAGACATTACTATCTTGTGCAATGGTTGAGGTTGGGTGCTCCCCAAGAGCATGATAAGCCGAACTAATAGAGAATCTGCCAGTCCCAGTCAGGGTCCATCTCGCATTACCATCGTCGTCAACTTCAAAAGCCTCTCCAAGAGCTGCCGCAACTGAGCAGATATGCCTCCACATATAGGAGCAGTTCGGTTTTGGCGGATCTAAAGGTGAGCCATATTTGCTTCGTAAAATTTGTACCCAAAGTTTCCCGTGTTCGGTGAGGAGTTGCCAAGCAAGCTTACCCAAAAAGGCACTATTCATGTCTCGCGTTCGAATACCAAGGCCGCTTTCTAGCTTGGGTTGACATATGTGGTTCCAAGCCACTAGTGCATTCGCGTGTATCCATGTTATGGCCCCATAGAAAATTCGAACGGTTTTATCCAAATCGTAGGTGATACTCACCGGCAAAGCGGATCGCTTGCATTTGGTAGTAAGAAGGGTGCCAGTAGAGGACCGATTGAGAGAGAATAAGGCGCCCGCCTTAGATAGGTTGGGGCCTTCCAGAGGTTGTAGCTTTGACCGAATCTTATTAATGATGCCTTGAAAATCCTCCTTCTTCACCCGGTTATGGTGTAGTGGAACACCCAAGTATTTTCCAAGATTGCAAGTGTGACACATGCCCAATGCTGCTTGTATGTGACTAATGGTTACGTCATCAGTGTTCGGGAAGACAGCAAATCGAGACTTAGTAGGACTTACCTTTTGGCCAGATATACCGCAAAAGACAGAAAGGATGTGATCAATTTCCCATGCTTGATCCTCGGAAGCTTCCGAGAAGAGAAGGAGGTCATCCGCAAAGAAAAGATGCGATATTTTTGGGCCAGAACGCGAGACCGAAATAGGCTTCCATCTTCCTTCAGCAATTGATTTACTATGCTCTCAATTCTACATTTCAACTTCTGTAAAAGACCAAAAAAACTATGAACTACGTTCGCTTTGATTTTTTTATATAGGTCGTGCCTCCGACACGATTACATATAAAAGATACACAGACAACCGAATTTTCGGTACAAGCGTTGATAAAATAACATAATTCACATATAAAAAAATAACACAATATATCTCACGTAATATTTAATAAAACAACATTTATAATCAACTTATACCTAAAACCGAATAAAAAACTATTTATAAAAAACTATATATTACATTCGCTTTGGTTATTTTATATTACATTCAAATTTAATTAATAGTAATTTGTTATTATAATTGATAAAAATAAGTATTTTCTGAAAATGTAAAAAAAATTGTTACTAATTTTTAGAACCGTAATCTGAACCGTGATTTGAACCGAAAATGAACCGCGTGAACCGCGGAACTTTGTGAACCGTTGAACTGCCGGTTAGGAACCTTTAACCGCCGGTTTTGTGAACCGCCGGTTACAGAACCGGCATGAACCGGATCAAAAAAAAACCTCCGGGCCGGTTAAGGGCCGGTCCGGTAGATTCATTTGGCCGGGTCTAGGTGTAGTGATATAATTTCTATAATTTATTCTGAAGTAATATCTAAAAGAATCGTTTTTTTACATTTTTTAATCAATAAAAAATAATTACTTAAATGATGAACAATCTTTTCCTTATAGTTCTTTTTCTCCTACAACTTCCATAAATGCTGGCACTATCACATTACCCTTTACGCTTACTCTTCCATCTCCAGCCGAGCCCTCACCTTCCCCACCGCCCACCTCTCCGCCACCACCTCCCTCTCCATCCTCATCTCCTCCATCTTCGGATTCCTCATCATCACTAGAATTGGACTCCCCCCTCGGCCTCTCCTGACCCTCATCACCAAATGGTCACTCGCTCTAAAACTAATTCTCTCAAACCTAAACAATTACTCTCGGACTTTGTTCGTTACCCGCTTCCCAAAGCCTACACCGCCACTCTTGAAACCTCAGAACCCACCACCCTTTCTGAAGCCCTTAAATCCCGTGAATGGAGAGATGTCATGCGAGATGAGTTCAATGCTTTGGTCTAGAATGATACTTGGGATCTTGTTCAGTTTTCTCCACATATGAATATTCTTGGTAATAAGTGGATCTTTCACATAAACGTCATGCAGATGGTCATATTGACTGCTATAAAGTGCACCTTGTTGCTAAGGGTTTTCATCAAGTATCAGGTGTTGACTTTTCAGAGATTTTAGTCCGGTTGTCAAACCGGTCACCATTCGTATATTACTTTCTCTTGCAGTTTCTCCAAATTGGCCGTTATTCTCTAGGTTGATGTTCAGAATGCATTTTGTCGTGGGTTTCTATCAGTTGATGTTTATATGCAACAGCCTCAGGGATTCCGCCACCCTGACTTTTCCTCTCATGTCTGCAAACTTAAGCACAACTTTAATGGTCTTCATCAAGTTCCTCGGGCTTGGTTCGCTTCACGGATGTTCTTCGCTCTTATGGCTTTTCGGCCTTTTAGGGCGACACTTCCTTATACATTTACACGCAGGGATCTCATTCCATTTTTGTGTTAATTTATGTAGATGATGTTCTTGTTTCAGGTACTTCACCAGCTCTTGTCGATACCACTATTACGCATCTCTCTTAATTCACACTTTCCAGTCAAGGATCTTGGTACGCTATCTTATTTTTTGTGCGTTGAGGCCTTCCGTACTTCTGATGGCCTCATTCTCAGTCAGCGAAAATATATTCACACGCTCTTATGTTGGGCTAATATGCAGTTATCTAAGCCCTGCACTACCCCTATGGACTCTAATCTCCGCCTTAGTCGCACGAATGGTGAACCATTTGGGGATGTCACTTTATATCGCAGCATTGTTGATGGTCTCCAATACCTTAGCTTTATTTGCCCGGATATTGCTTTCGCGATTCATAAAGTTTGCAAGTTTATGCATGCCCCTGCACTACTCATTGGATTGCCGTGAAACGTGTTTTACGGTATCTTAAGCACACTATCGATGATGGTCTTTTATTGCGGTCCTTTCCTTCTTGCCCCTCCTCCAAGGCATTTTGGATGCCGATCGGGCATATAATTACGATGATCACCGCTCCATTGGAGCCTATCGCATTTTCCTTGGTGATAATCTTATTAGTTGGCACTTTAAGCAACGACTACCTTTGTTGCCCAAAGTTGTAATATTCGATTTACCGGGGAAAAGGCAGACGTGTAATTTTGCGAAAACGAAATATTAGTATTTATTTTCTTTTATTGGAGTTAAGTATTTCACTAATTATTTATATATAATTTTCAAATATAATTAAGGGAAAAATCTGATTATTTGGGGCAATTAAGGAAAGGGGATTAATTGGGGATTGGTATTTAAGGAAATTACCACAGATTAATCCCATAACCTAAACTAATCAGAAAATTCAGTTTACACACTCTCATCTCTGCGGTTTTGAGAAGAGAAAGAGGCCAAGGAAGTTTTCACAATAATTGAAGCGGTTCTTAATCGTTTTCAGATCGGACGAGAGATTCGGAACAGTCGTGAGGAGAGCACCGTTTGGATACCAGTTTGTGGGAAGTGCAGCAGACTTTTGGAGGCTTTGAATCTGGTTTTTGGTTGCAATCAAGTAAGAGACTCTTCCTATGATCTCAATTATCGTTTATAGGGTTTAGATCATAATTTAAGACGTTTCAATGTTAGAAAGATGCGTTTTTCGTTGATCAAAGGATCATAGATGCTATGGTATGGTTAGATATGTTTATCTACGTTTACTGTGTTGAAATCGATATGAATTGGGTTAGAAACGGATTAGAAACGGTTAAGAATCGAATTCAGGATTTAGAACAGCAGGCGGGACGCGTCGCATTGCCTATCAATGCGCACGCATTCTATTCTGAGTTTGCGTGGATTTGGCTTTAGACGCCGAATGCGTGACGCATTCAAAAGAATGCGACGCATTCCTTGAACAGGAGAATTCTGGTTTGGTTTTCAGTTCTTTGAATACGTGACGCATTCATTGGATTATGCGCGCATTGATCAAACAGAGAGTTTTAGGAGGAGTTTTGGTCAGGTAATGCGTATGCATTGTAGGCAATGCGCGCGCATTGTTTGGACAGAAGTTTTTTCAAAGAGTTTTCACTTAGGAATGCGTCGCATTCCATAGGGATCTTGCACGCATTGCCCTCTGTTTTTACATAAGCAATGTTTAAGCTATATTGTTGAGTTTTAAACCCTTAATTATGATATGTTAACATTACTTAAACATAAACAATCCTGAATTGAGCTTCTGATTCGTTCAGTTAAAACACCGAATATACTCTTAAAGGGAGTTGAAGTTCGGATCCGTCGGAAGAGCATGATAGGCTTGTGTTTTGATGAATTAGTATTCATCAATGTGCGTGTAATTGCTAGGCTTTGTCTCGTGTCTCAGTGGTCTAGGAAGAGAGTAGTCAAGGTGAGGATATTAATTGAAAACACTTAGGTGGTTAGTTAATCATCCTAATAAAATACGTACTTGACTAGTAAAAGATTAAACAACATGTCTCTCTTGGATAGGCACCGATCTATATCGCGATGTATGTGCTACCTCTCGAAGGTGGAAGAACTCCGTAGAGTCAAAAAAACCTTATGTACGGAGGACTCCACCGAGACGCAGCAGACTATCGGAGTCTACCTATTTTAGACTTCGAGGATATTGGTGTGATCCACTAATATGTTGCCAAGAGTGTCCCAAAAGTGGATACGCGTAGTGCCCTTGAGTGCGGTTGTAACATAGATAAGTTAAGTAGAAACATTTAGTCAATTCATGTTGATGGACATGAAATGAACCCCAGATTGAGTCGGTCACACATAAACAACTAAACTTTTAAATGTCTTTTCTTTATAAATTGTAATTGTTGTCATAGCTTCTCTTTCTTGCTAAGTACGTTGTACTTACCTCAAATGCATATTTTTCTGTGTCTTTAGGGGTGAGAAGATGAACATGTTGATTATGTTTACGAAGAGGAGTTCGATGATGACGTTTGAAGACGCCTCATTGAAGACTTTACATTTATTCTTTTATTATTCTTCACTAGACTGTGTTAGACTTTTGGTCTCTCGAGACTTGTAGTACTTTTACGTTTCTTTTGAGAATATCGTACGTTTCTTTTGCATTTCGTATTTTTCCTTGAATGTAATAAGTTACATTTCCATCTTTAGATTTCATGTTTCTATTCTTGGATGTTTGGAATTTTTATACCCGAGTCTTTTGCTTCCGTTTGCTTATTTTTGATACGACGTAGTAGAGGCTTACGTATAAAGTGGATTTATTTTTATTTTATACGTGCCGAACGTTCCTTTTCCGGATAAGGACTCGGTGTCCGGGAACGGGGCGTTACAAAAGTAATACTGAAGCCAAATATAAAACTCTCTCTCATGCTATTGCTGAACTCTAGTGGATTACCGTCCTCTTACATGAGATACGTGTGTCTCCCTCAGGCTCCTATCTTATGGTGCGATAACATCGGTGCCACCTATCTTACGGCTAATTCGGTGTTCCATGCTCGCACCAAACATATTGAGATAGGCTTTCACCATGTTCGTGAGTTGAGGGCCTCTCGCAAGCTTCAAGTCGCATTCATCTCGTCTAATGACCAGCTTGCCAATATACTTATATACTAAACCGCTTGGCCATGTTCGGTTCAATGATCTCAAAATCCAATCTCCATGTCCACTCCGTTCCCATGAGATTGCTAGGGCGTATTGACGGAAATGAAGTCGGCCCAAATGCCTTGGAGCACAAGTCGAATAGCTAGGGTTTTCTTATACCACTTTGCCCTTATATTGTAATCCTATATAATACTACCATTTTACTTGAGATTAAATCAATGAAAATCAGAATTACTGAGTTTAATGGGTAATGTTAATGTATATGTAGTTATAAGAGTCATGCACAAAAACGAGTGTCGGAAAGTTATACTTCTTGAATACGTTATGTTAAACCATACTACCATACATTATACACTTTTCATTCATGCTTTATTATACCAGTAATAAAATTGTGTGCTCTTTGATCTTCTATCCTCTATTGTGCAATTCGCTATTACTCACCCTGTTTCTTGTTTCCCCACCCGAGAAGGTTTTTAGGAAGAGGACGCGTTCAAGGTTATCGATGACTATGCTTATGTAACATCCCAAATTTCTCGAAAAGCTTAAAATAGTAATTGAGTGTATTTACTACGACCTAATTATTATTTAGGCAATTTTAATTTAATTAAAAATTAATTATAATTTAAAATGGATTTAATTAATAACTGTAAAAGGAAATAATCCCCAAAGTCTTCTCATAATTTTTGCCATGCCATTCTGGGAAAAAAAAAGAGGAACGGCTCTCTCACAGAGAAAAAAAGGACACAGAGTTGCCAGGAACCAGAAGAACAGAATCTTCAATCGTGCGGCTAATCCGTCAGGATTTTGAGCAGGCTGCAGTAGAAGAAATCGATCATTGGGAGAAGACGATCGTTTCCATACTCTTCGTTTTCTAAACAATAAGTTTTCGTTTTAGCCCTAAAATCGTAATCTTGATCGTTTTTGATAAAATTTGAGCTTTGATTGTGTGAATGGTTGTTTTGATCGTAGAGTATCGTTTAAATATCATAGTTTGGTTGTAGAGTTGTGAATCGAAGGATTCAAGCTTTGCTCTCAGTTTTGGGATCGGTTTTGCTCGCTAAGGTAAGAGTCTAACGAGTAATTCTGATTTTACAATATTAGGGTTAAGTTTTAGTGTTGAATTGTGGTAAGAGGATTTTCATATTGAATAATTGATGTTTTATGGTGTTAGGATTAAGTAAAAGAAGCGTATTTTAACTATGCTATTGTTGTGTTATTTCTGATATATATATATATATATATATATATATATATATATATATATATATATATATGTGTGTGTGTGTGTGTGTGTGTGTGTGTTTTTCTGCATATGATTATTATTTTGGTACTCTCTTATTTGTTTATTGTCGAGGAAAATAAAAGAGGGAGACAGTATGTTTCTTTATTTTGTGTTCTTCGGTTGCTGTCAACGATTATATCATATTTATAAAATAAAATAAAAAGTAAGTTATGCAGCTATGCTGCTTGCGCATATAGTCACCAAAAAAAAAAGAAATACTACCTCTCTCTTGTGCCTCTTTCCAGGAAAGATAGAAAATAAATGAATAATAATGATGATGATAATAATAATAATAATAATAATAATAATAATAATAATAATAATACATAAAATGCAAAAGTGGTATTTATGATCTTGAATATTATACAATGATATAATGTGTAAGTATTTTTTTGAAATGACAGATGATGTAGTAAGTATAATTTATAGTTGTGTTGTGTTATTTCTTTTTTGAAAAATATAAATATACGATTTGGTAGACAATGTATTTAGTGGCTAGTGTTATTTTGATGCTTAGCTTGAATTGTAGTTTATTAATGATCTTAAATAAGATTAACTGAAAACGAACAAGCCTCGATTGAGTTTCTGATGCGTTTAGTTCCGGCACCGAACGTACTCTTTCAAAGAGTTGAAGTTCGGGACCGTCAGAAGAGCATGAAAGACTTGTGCTTTGATGAATGTGCTAGGCCTTGTCCGTGTCTAGTGGTCTAAGTAAGAGAGTAGGAGATGTGAGGGAGCTTACTTGAAAATACATATGTGGCTAGTTAATAATTAATAACGAACGTAGGTGTGTAGCTAAAAGAATAAACATCATGTCATTCTTGGTAAGACACAAGTTTATATCGCGATGTGTGAGCGGTCGGTAAAAGCGAATAACTCTGCTCGCCTTTAAAGGGCACCAGGAGTAGAGAGACTTCGAAAGTGAATAACTGTGCTGGCCCAAGGGCACCAGGAGTATAGGGACTTTACAATTGAATAACTCCGTAGGTTTATAAGACCCCAAGTACGGAGGGACTTCGCCGAACGTGTACACTATCGAGGCTAGCCCGTGGCTATTGGTGTGATCCACCAATATGTTGCACCCAGATGTCTCGTGGTGGGCAGCACCATGCGTAGTGCCCTTGAATCTTGATGTAACAAAGATAAGCTAAGTTAGAAACAGATTAGTCACAACATGTTGATGAGCATGACGTGAACCCAAAGTTGAGTCGGTCTCATAAAGATAACTTAATAATAATAATATAAACCTTTCCGTTGTAGATCTTAATTATACGTTAGCTTCCCACTCTTACTAAGTACTTTGTACTTACCTCATTTGCATTGTCCTTTGTATGCATTGTGGGGTGAGAAGACGAACAGGTTGACCAATGGTAGATGATGACTTCTGATGACGTTGATGCCTTGAAGATGCTTCTACTTTGTTTTCCTTGTAAAGGTTGTACTAGATTAAGTAGTAATTATTTTCAGATTTGTTGTATTTTCTTTTAAGGTCCTTGTAAGTCAAGTTTTGTATTTTCCTTGGATACATCGTATGTTGTAAATTTATTTCGTTGTTGTAAGTTATCTCTTTCTATCTTTAGTATGGTTGTATCTATTCTTAGTAGCATTTATGTTTTACCCGAGTCTTTTTAGCTTCTGTTTTCTTTATTTGATACGACCACGTAGAGGCTTGCGTATAATGTTAGATTTATCTAATATTATACGTGCCGAACGTTCTCTTCCGGATAAGGGCTCGGTATCCGGGAGCGGGCGTTATGATTGGTATCGAGAGCGAGCAGCGTCCTTTTGTCCTAGGTTTCTCTCCTCTAAGATAAGATTTCTTTAGACTTTTAGAATCTTTTCGACCTCTCTTGATCTGTGTGGTAATCCTCGCAAGACTAAGAATCCTTAAACCGTGGTTAAGTTGCACTAGGACCAAGTTACGAGTCTTCTCGTAAGTAGGAGTGCTTGACCTTGGAGTTATAATCTTGAGATACCTTACGCTTGTATTTAGCCGTTCGGATGTAGGCCACTTCCGTGCTTCTTCCAAGTCATCTTTAGCTTGCTCGAGCTCATTGTCTTGATCGACCGATCATGGAGCTCGGTCCTCGGAGAAAGGAATCAATTTTGCCTAGGATGATCGCCTCGCATCCATAGGCCATGGAAAAGGTGTTTCACCGGATCGTTGAATTCGTGTAGTAGTCTGACGCCCAAAGTATGTTGGGTAAGTGTTCAACCCAATTCTCTCATTCTTCTTCCAGCCTCTTTTTCGGACCAACTTTGACTTGTCTGTTCAACCTGGCCATTAGCTTGTGGGTGGCCGACAGAGGTAAAATGCTGAGTAATACCCAGCTCAGTGCACCATGTTCTGACTATCTTGTCCTCGAACTGCGTCCCGTTGTCCGAGATCAGGATCTTAGGTATTCCATATCTGCAAACAATATTTTTCCATAGAAACTTCTGAATGGCCCTACCCGTGATAGTAGTTAGAGCCTTGGCCTCCATCCATTTGGCAAAATAATTGACTACCACGACAAGGAACCTCGAGTTCTTTGGGAGCTCGAGGAAGAGGCCCGACCAGTCCACCCCCTATTGATAGAACGGCCAGGAGAAACTATAGGAACCATTTCTTGTGAAGGATGATGGGTTAGATTGTCATGCACACTGCACGACTTGTACTTTAAATCACTAGTTCAATCTGCATCGGCTTGCATGGTGGGCGACACTTTACGGTCGATTCGAGCACCAGCGTGATTCAATATACCAAGGTGGATTTCTTTAAGGAGATAATTCCCTTCTTCCTTCGAGGCGCATCTGATCCAAGGCGATATAGAGAATACCTGCTAGCCAGAAGCTTCATTTTTCTGGCCTGAGACTTTTCAGTCGGTAGAATGCCATGCTTGAGGTAGGACACTATAGGGTCCATCCACGTGGTTTGTTGACTGACCGGCTGCACTTTACTCTGGATGTAGCTGCGCTCGGCCAACTGTTCTACTAGCACTTTTTTATCTGAGAAGAAATTGGAGGCTAACTTGGAGAGGGCGTCAGCTTTCTTATTTTGAGACCGAGAGACTTGCTCGATTTGGATTGATCGGAAGTTCTTGAGTAAGGCTCAGGCCACTGCCAGATACTTCTTCATGGGTTCTTCCTATGCTTCATAGTCCCCTTTGACGTGGTTAACCACCGGTTGAGAGTCGCTGAATACTTGTAGATTGACCGCACCAAGCTTGGTAGCTAGTCGGAGTCCAGTAATCAGAGCTTCATACTCTGCCTCGTTGTTAGTGGCGTTGAATTGAAAACATAGAGCGTGGGGAACTCTTCTCCTTTTGGACTTATGAGTAAGAGACCTGCCTCCGCCCCTCTCTTCCAATTTGCCCCATCCACATAAAGGGTCCATAGATCGGCTTGCTCGATTAGGTGACTTTTCTCAATGTCCGCGATATCCCTTCAACCAAGAAGTCGGCCAGAGCTTGAGCTTTGATTGCAGCTTGGGGTTGGAAGTCTAAGTTATATTCTGCAAGTTCTATGACCTATTTGGCTAGTCTGCTAGAGGTGTCAGGCCGTGTCAGTATCTGTCATAGAGGCTGGTCGGTCACGACGGTTATCGGATGTGCTTGAAAGTATGGCCTAAGCTTTCTTGAAGCATGAACCAAAGCCAGAGCTAGTTTCTCTGCGTTGGTATATCTGACTTCTGGTCCATGTAAAGCTCTGCTTACATAAAACACTGGTCTCTGCACTCTGTTTCCTTCTCTGATCAGGGCCGCACTGATTGCCTCTTCTGCAACTGCTAAGTAAATGAACAAAGTTTCTCCTTCCTAAGGAGACGTCAATGTAGGCAGCTCGGCTAAGTAAGCCTTAAGATCCTCGAACGCCCTCTGGCTGTCCTCGTTCTATTGGAAAGGACTTGTCTTCCTGAGGACCTTGAAGAATGGTATGGCACGATGCGCCAGTTTGGACAGAAACCTATTCAGGGCAGCCATGCGCCATATCAGTCTTTGCACCTCTTTGACATTTCTGGAAGGTGGCATTAACCTTAATGCCTTAATCTTGTCAGGATTCGCCTTGATGCCTTCCTTGGAGATCATGTAGCCCAGGAACTTACCCGACCTGACCCTAAATGTACATTTCTTAGGATTTAACTTCATCCGAGTGCATGTCGAGTGTGTTGAATACTTCTCGACATCTACCATGTACTCATCTGTCAAGGACTGCTCTTGATTAAGAGGTCATCTACATAGACCTCCATGCACCTTCTTTTCTGTTTTCAAATATCTTATTTACTGTTCTCTGATAAGTGGCCCCTGCGTTCTTGAGCCCGAAGGGCATAGTGACATAACATAACGTACTCTGATCGGTAATAAATGCAGTTTTTTTCCCGAATCCTTTGGATCCATGGCTATCTGATGATACCCGCATGCGCATCTAAAGCGCGCAAAGATTTCAAAACCTACGGTTGAATCAACTAACTGTCGATCTTAGGAAGTGGGTAGCAATCCTTAGGACAAGCTTTATTCAAGTCGGTGAAGTCCACGCACATTCGCCACTCCCGCCTGGCTTCTTCACTAACAATGGGTTGGCTAACCACTCGGATATACTACTTCCCGTATGATCCTCGCTGGAGCAGCTTTCTACCTCTTTATGAATGACATCCATTCTATCTTTAGCAAAACCGCTCTCTCTTCTCGCCTCGATCGGTTTCTGCCGGGTCAACATTGAGCCTATGGAGTGCCAACTCGGGTGATGAGACCCGCATATCATCTGTTTTCCAAGCGAACACGTCTCGAATTCTTTCGAGACGTTGACGAGTTCCTCCTTTTCTTTGTGTAGGGATCCATGATCCCACGCTCACGCGATCAAATCTTTCCGTCCTTCCCATATGCCAACTGTTTTAATTTTGTCCTCTGATGACCAACTTTCTTCTTCCTTTGGGAGTAATTCTTCAATAGACACTCTTTGTACCATTAGTTTCCTATTAACGGTGGCCGTGTAACGGCTCTGGCCATTTCTAAGTCACCCTTGACTTCTATCGGCCCCTCAAATGTTGGGAATTTCATACTTATATGGCGGAGATATTGCCGCTCCGAGATCTATAAGTGCGGTCGTCCCATAATAACGTTGTAGGTGAGGGTGCCTTAACAACTACATAATCTATCATAAGGGTCCGCCCCTTGGTTCTCTGCTCCAAAAGTGGTTGGTAGCCGAACAACGGGGCCGAGACCGGTGTCATTTCGGTATCTTGCATCTTCATGGATTGAAAAACATTGTAGTACAGTACATTGACCGCACTACCTGTATCGACACAAATACGATTCACCGTAAACTTGTTAATTATCACCTGGATAATTAACCCTTCGTTATTAGTGACTCAGGGCAAGGGGTCTCGAGGACCGTATATGACCTCTCCGGTCAATCTCTGTCTTTTGTTAGAGTCAGGGGGATTAGTCGACCTGCTACTGTCCTTCTCGCCGGGTCGATATGAGGTACTCGGTCCTCCGGAGATGGTGTTTATTGTGTTGATGGGACTATTGTCGATCTGTCCATCAGGGCCCGGGGATTGATCCATTCTACGTCGGTAGTCATCACGTCGTCCCCGGTCCTGACCAAAATTCCCTCTTTTAAACTCCCTTCTCCTCGAGGGATCTGCAGATTTCTGAGAGTGATCTATGACCTTATCTAAATTCCCTTCCATGACCGCGGCGTCAATGTCCCTGCAATGCTCTGAATCATGTCCAAAATCTTCATGATACTTGCAGAATTTGGTCTAATCTCTCTTCTCCCGAGGACCTCTTAGGGGAGGTGGGACTTGGGCAATGCCTTTCCTTTGCATTATAGCGAGAACCTGCTCGCGTGACCTGTTTAACAGGATAAAATCCCATTCCTGAAGTGCTCCCCTCTTTCCCAGCGGTCAGATATAGGCGCAGCGACTCGGTCCCATACTGGCTTGCGTTTTCTATCAGTCTATCATCAGTTTATCCTTCTTGGACCCCTCTTCTTCTCTTTTTTAGGCGGTTAGCCTCTTCTCCTGGCAAAATCTGAAAGGCGTGGTCCATGCATTCTTCCATAGATCGTGGGAGTTTATTGTTGAGCTTGGCATATAGCCGAACCTCTCGTAGACTGCCACGAAGGATGTAATCAACGAGATGTTCCTCGGCATTCTCGACGACCGCCTTGACTCTTCATTGAACCCTTCAGTCATCGCAATCTTCGACTCGTCCTTCCTCTCGTCGAATAGTAAGAAGGTAGGTGGCTTTCCTCGAAAAGGCTTTGCGATGTGAACGCTTGCATTTTTTTTTGTGAGTCTCAAAGTTGGGGATTGAGTGAGGAGGTAGTTTCGGAACTAATCACGGTCTCTCGCGGTCGATAAAAATTTGGGAAGGCTTTGCATTTTATCTCTCGGCAACACAATCAAGATTCATATGTGTCAAGTATTGAAACAAATGATCCTGAGGGTCCTTTGTACCATCGTACAGCTCCAACTTGGGGATCTTGAATCTATCAGGGCGTGGATAGCTCAAGATCTGTTCTGAAAAAGGCGATTCGAACGATAGATCGTCTGATCATCGGCCTATAATTCCTTCGAGCTCTGCTCGGGCAGCTTCCTGTGCTTGTGTGCTAACCTGTTTTTTCCATGCATCAGAGGTGGAGGATAGGGTGTCCCTTCTATCATCCTTTCACGGTACGTTATCCTTAGGAACGTTATTTTTTGAACTTTCTTCCTCTCGCCCTTTTAGGGCTAGACCCAGCACGCTTTTGAACGCTGGCATGTCGAGATTTCGTAAGGCATCCAACAAGGCTTGTTGAGCAGGGTCGGCCAGGACTTCCTCTTGATTAGTTTGTGCCTGGCTGGTTGGTTGCGTTTGGATCTATATCTCTAGTTCTTGTTTGGCCAGCGATCGCGCGGGGGGGTCGGCGCCTGCGTCTGAGTCTTTTTTCCGGTATTCTTCAGGGGTACCATTGTTTGATCTTGATTAAATCACGGAGGTTCAGGCCCTCCTTCTAGCGCCAATTGACGATGCTGGAAACCGTCGGGTATATGATCCAGGTCTAAATACTCTAAAACGACTAACCAAGAACCCTTAGCAATGGGGATGGAGGTTATGACATGATTTTGACTGAGGCTGAGAGTAAATTTCTCCCAAGTTGCCTAAGTATCCAATGTATGTAATTGGAATCAAGTCTTTTGTAGTTCCTTAGGGTTGTTTATATAGGGAGGTGTCTCGCCCTTGTTGTGTTAGACAAGTATAGGATTCTTAAACCCTAAGGATTATTACGTGTCAATCTCATCTCTAAGAGATAATTAGGATAGCATTTAAATAATAAGATCGGCCTCCTATAATCATGAGATTCTTCCCATCTTTATCCTTTTATATAGGCACGTGATTGAATTTCCTTTGTAAGGAAAACCCCTGACGTCCTGCGTCAGGTTCCTCAGAGTGTCTCGACCAAGGTTACACGACCCTTGATGACCGAGCCGCTCTGCGGTGGTCTAGTCGGGCAAAATGAGGATTGACCTCCCGCCTGGGATAAGTCCAGTCTGTCCGGGTCCTCTGGCCCTAATATTCTTCCACATAGTTATGGCACGTGGCGAGGTTTAATTTATCCCTCATCATCATCGACACAATTCAAAGCATGTTGTCTAGGCTCTTTTTTTCCAACTCTTTGTTGGTAGAGGCAACAAAATCAGACGCCAATGAATTTTCTACAATCCCCAACTTTTTTACATTTGTGAGTCACACAAGAAAACATGTTTTTCTACAAGCGCGCCCAGGATCAAAATTACGCATTCCCGTATCGTTAACAAGGAAATCGACATCATATAGGACCACTTTCAGCATTTCTTTAAAAGTAGAAAATGCAGTACCTGCTTGAAAATCATCGTGCACAACCTTAAGAAAAGTATATACATCACCTACCTGAGAGCTAACATTTAAAGCTATAGTTATATTTGTAACTTCCTGTTCATCCCCACCTTTATGGTCCTCAAAAACACCAATCTTCACCTGACCAAGCATTAAATCAGTCTAGACTTCCAATTCAGTTAACTCCGCTTTAATCAAGTTATCAACGGACTTTTCCTTAACCTCACAATTCTCAGAATTTGGGTATGTAAGTGATACTGCCTCGACACAGTGTTTCTTGTTCGACAACGGGCATTTATGTTTATATTCTTTCACAAGGGGAGCGTCATCATAATTAGGTGTTGTTGTCTTATTCTCAAAAAGTACATCATCTTTGGGAGCATCATGTAGATCATTTTCAGACTTGATGACTTTAAGATCTCCAGTAATGCTTGAATCCAAATAGTGAGATTCATCGGTGGAACCCAATCGTTGCATTAGCTTCTGTCCATTGATGTGTGATTGAGTGGGAACTTTCAACAAACAGTTGGTGGGCTTGAAATTCCCTCTTTTCACTTGCTTCATATGAGTTTCAGTTGATGCGGAAATGATTTCGGTGGTGAGGTAGAACTCATTAGGATCGTCAAATGGACACTTTTCACCCAGCCTATTGTTGCAAACTTGGAAGGAAATTTTGTCGAACATGTAGTGGGCGAAATCATTGATCAAAAGGAACTTCATCCTTGGCCATAATGTTAGCTTTGATTCACCTTCATAACTCTCTCGACGTTGCAATTGCTTTCCACTTTGTGCGGCCTACACCTTCCAAAGCATAATAGGCGCTTTGCACTTCAATTTTTTTCTCGTGGTTGCAATTCTTTGAAAGAACATTCAACTGCGTCGATCCATTCAAGGAGGTCTTTCTTTCTTGCAAAGACACTAAGAATAGGAACTTTGGACCTCATCCAATGCTTTTCTTATCTAAGGCTGTACTTCCATTCATTACAAACCCAATCCAGAGGAAGATGAGGCAAATCTCACTCAACTCGGTGGGTGTTTTGCTTCAAGTGGTGTCTCACTCCATCTGTACCTTGATTCACTTACGATTTAAATGAATCGCGATCCGATGAAGCTTTGACGGTATATCCCGAAGGATCTTGAATCCCAAAAATGTCGTGAATCCGGCTACATTTAGCATCCATGCTAGTCATCTTGCTTGTGAAGGTAAATCTTCAACTTGGCTCCGATACCAGATGACGTAAAGCTAATTATTTGGAAATCAGAAGAGAGGCCAACACTCTCAATAGTTCGACTACAAACTGGAAAAATGATCAAAGCTGACTAGCAGGGATGGAGTTTTGGGTTTAAATACCTTTATAGTTTAACACAACAAAAGACAAAAATACCCCTATTACATAAATAACATGAATACACAAAACTAACTCTCATCTTAATTAACTAATTGCATCCTCACTGCATCATCCAACATGACTGAATGCTTTTGTTCCCATGTTTTCATTTAACATAAAACTTTTTCCCTGCTCCGAAAATCCTGAAAATTTTCATCAATGTAGATTCTTGTCTTATCTACAACTTATCCTTTTACATCAACTCTATAATCATTATGGATTGTTCATAAAATTCATGTTAATCTCGACACTCATCCATAAAATCTCTTCCGCAACACTTTCACTTCTTCTTCTGTTTTTAACAGGTTAAACATCTTCAAATGATCTTCGTTTTTGATATGTTGCAGAAAACAATTTCATCTACAACCTTCCATTTGGAATCAAGTTCAAATTCCTTTTCGTTTGATCACAATCTGCAATTTAAGCCAGTGTCTACCAATCTGGAAATTCAGATAGTTTGTGAGTTCGGCAGAAATAAATGTTTTTAACCAACTCCCTCTCATTCAAAAATTCTAATATTTTTATATCACCTGGGAAACTCCAGTATCTAAATCTTTTCCCTTTGCATCGTGTTCAAATTCCATTTCGTGTGGGCTGTAAAATTTGATAGTGTCAGACCCGGAGTAAATATCATACACAACAACCAAAAAGGAATCATCACTCTTCGACTTAAGGTTTGGGCTAAGAGAGTAGTAAGTTACGATGGTTATGTCTTAGACGTCTTCGAAGTGATCTTTCCCTAGGATAGGTCTCCTTGTAGGGTGCTTTTAAAGTTTACTTTGTTGTTTCTTTTGCAGTTATAAACTAGAATCAAGATGCTATCCTCCTGCATGCCATGTTTGAAGTTCAGACCCTTTTCATTCCAAGCTTCCGATTTCAATTCAGATTACTACACCTTGTACCTTTCAGCTTTAAATCTCTTTCAGGCCATTTAGAGCCATGAATCACCGGATGCATCTTTTGACACTTCCTCTTCTGTCTTGGTGTTTCTATAACACTTTTGTACACCGGTTGAAATGTCTAGTTTTAATCTTTTCATTCCCACATGAGGAAGACCTTGAGCAGTTAATCCTTGGTAGTGTATTATTCCTCTCGAGTAGTGCAACTTTGAAACCCTAAATTGGATCATCAATGATCTTTCACCCTTCCCTTGAAAATTTGAATTAATTCTTTGAAACGAACTTTATCTAGCAGTTCTAAAGTGTATTTTCCCTTCAATTAAAAGCTTGTTTACCGCTTACTTATTCAAACTGTTGACATCTTTTACAATCTTGAGGAAATCTCTATTCCCCTTTCAATCTTGAGATGACTCAACCTCTCTTGAATAATGCAAACTTTGACTTTTCTTGACAAGTTTATTTCAATCTGAGACCTTTTGGTGTACTTGATTTTTCTCCATAACTCTTCATGTTGAGATTCTTGCTCTCTACTTGATTTCTAAATTGTCTAGTCTTTTTGGTGCTTGACCTTGCACCTTTGCATTGCTTCTCTTTTATGATGATTCATCTACGATATTCATGCAAACTGAGGATTCTCCTAGCTCGCCAACAGCCACTTTGTTAAAAAAATGATTAACAATCAAGGTCACCTTCTTAATGTTCTCAAGCTCAGTGTTCTCTCTCCATGCATTGAGAATATTTCCAAGTCCATCATGTTGCGCTTCCCTAAACGTCTCCACTTTTAAGGGTTTATGTAAGAGCTCATCGTGTTCCTTTCAAGTGGCCTAAGTTCCCTTGCAAACCACCGTAACTTGTAGAATTCCACTATCTCAAAAGAATCTCATCTGCAAGATAATCCTTTTGCTTCTTCCTTGGTGGCTATCTTTTTTATTATGATATAATGCTTCAATCATCGGTTTGGAACCAACTTCAACTTCACTCGACCTAGAATCATCATGTTCTGTTTGTAACCCCTACCATATCTCTTGTTTTGAGAATTTTTTTTCCCTTCTTCGGCTTACCAAGTTGACGTACCACCCTGGTACTTAACTTGTCACCCTTCAACTATTCGTTTTCCAAATTAACCATTTTTGTCTTAAGGATTGTATCAGACCTTCAGACAAAAGTATGGCAATGCATGTTCTCCACCCTCAAGGAGTCTCAGGAGTCCTTCGGCTGGGATCCTTGCTGTTCTTCAGCGAGCTTGTGGTGCCACGATGGAAGTTGAGATCAAGAGAAGTCATCTATGCCAGAAGTTGTGGTTCAGCTGAGAAGCTCAAGCCTTCAAGACATAGGTCAGCAGAAGCAAGTAAGTTGTACCATTGATTGCAAGATTCGAGGCGCTTGTCGAGATTGTGAAGAAACAAGATGAAGATCCAGTTGATTCCGGTACAAGTGAGTGGCTGAACCAAATCGCCTAGTGGTCACAAGTTAGAGGAAGATGGCAACCTATGGCATCGAATCGGCTCTAGGTTCCGAATGCGGAAGATCCGAGGAAGAAGGTGATGTATGGAGCAACCAAGATGTATAAGGAGCTAGAACAATACTACTGATGATCTTGCATGAAGATAGAGATAGCAGAGTGTATACCACACTAGTACCACACTAGTATCCGGATGCCACTTCAAACTCTCGCATGGAAGAAAGAATAGAACTCAGTTTTTAGGTTGAAGTGGAGCGATGATGACGAATACGAGACCGAGTTGATACAAACAAGCCAAGCGTGAAGATTGAAACGGATCGTCGAAACATCGAGATGGCAAGACAAGTAAAAGAGTTGGGGAGATGGATGAAGAAGAATGTAACAGTTAAAGGCGAAACACTCTGCAAGTCTAAAGTTCAAGTACCTCCCAGTTACGTTCGAGTTTCGAGGAAGAAACTCCTCTTAAAGGGGAAGGAATGTAACATCCCAAATTTCCAGAAAAGGGTAAAATAGTAACTGAGTGTATTTACTACGACCTAATTATTATTTAGCCTATTTTAATTTAATTAAAAAGGATTCAATTAAGAGATTTAGTTATTATTTAAAATGAATTTAATTAATAACTATAAAGGAAATCCCCAAAGTCTTCTCATAATTTTTGCCACGCCATTTTGGGAAATAAAAAGAGGAACGGTGGAGAAAAAAAGGACGCAGAGTTGCCAGGAAACAGAAGAACATAATCTTCAGTCGTGCAGCTAATCTGTCCGGATTTTGAGCAGGCGGTGCTAGAGGAAATCGATCACTGGGAGAAAACGATCGTTTCCATACTCTTCGTTTACTAAACAGAAAGTTTTCATTTTAGCCCTAAAATCGTAATCTTGATCGTTGTTGATAAAATTCGACTTTGATTGTGTGAATGGTTGTTTTGATCGTAGAGTATCGTTTAAATATGATAGTATGGTTGTAGGAGTTGTGAATCGAAGGATTCAAGCTTTGATCTCAGTTTGGGATCGGTTTTGCTTGCAGTTAAGGTAAGAGGCACTTCCTAACGAGTAATTATAGTTTTACAATGTTAGGGTTGAGTCTTAGTGTTGAATTGTGGTAAGAGGATTTTCAAATTGAATAATTGATGTTTTATGGTGTTGGGATTAAGTAAAAGAAGCATATTTTAATTATGCTATTGTTGTGTTATTTCTGATTATATATATATATATATATATATATATATATGTGTGTGTGTGTGTGTGTGTGTGTGTGTGTGTGTTTGTGTGTGTTTCTGCATATGATTATTATTTTGGTACTCTCTTATCTGTTTATTGTCGAGGAAATAAAAGAGGAAGACTGTATGTTTCTTTATTTTGTGTTCTTCGGCTGCTGTCAAAGATTCTATAATATTTATAAAATAAAATAAAAAGTAAGTTGTGCAGTTGCTTGCGCATATAGTCAACAAAAAAAAAAGAAATACTTCCTCTCTCTTGTGCCTCTTTCTAGGAAAGATAGAAAATAAATGAACAATTAATGATAATAATAAGGGTTTATTGTTAAAAAGGACAATTTGAACCTAGAAATATGTAATGAGGACATTGAAATTTTTTTTCAGGTAAAAAAGACATATCCTTATTCTACTGTGATAGTGAAATATTAGATTTGAGGTCAGTTCCACTGCAGAAAACAATAGATTTGGGGTTAGGAATAGTGGATTTGTCTTATCACCCATTTTATCTTTCCATTGTCAAGGATTTTATTTTTCTCCTTTTGTCATTTTAAACCACTGTTTTTAATAATATAATAATAATAATAATAATAATAATAATAATAATAATAATAATAATAATAATAATAATAATAATAATAATAATAATAATCAAACATAAAATGAAGAAGTGGTATTTATGATCTTGAATATTATACAATGATATAATGTGTAGTATTTTTTTGAAATGACAGATGATGTAGTAATTAAGTATAATTTATAGTCGTGTTGTGTTATTTTTTTTTCGGAAAATATGAATATACGATTTGGTAGACAATGTATTTAGTGGCTAGTATTATTTTGATGCTTAGCTTGAATTGTAGTTTATTAATGATCTTAAATAAGTTAACTGAAAACGAACAAGCCTCGAATGAGTTTCTGATGCGTTTAGTTCCGCATCCGAATGTACTCTTCCAAAAAGTTGAAGTTCGGGACTGTGCTTTGATGAATTAGTATTCATCAATGTCTGTGTATGTGCTAAGCTTTGTCTGTGTCTAGTGGTCTAAATAAGAGAGTAAGAGATGTGATGGAGCTTACTTGAAAATACATTGATGGCTAGTTAATATTTATTAACGAACGTAATTGTATAGCTAAAAGAATAAACATCATGTCATTTTTGGTAAGACACAAGTTTATATCGCGATGTGTGGGCGGTCGGTAAAAGCGAATAACTCTGTTGGCCTTTAAAAGGCACAAGGAGTAGAGAGACTTCATGAAGTGAATAACTCTCTTGCCCAAAGGCACCAGGAGTAGAGTGACTTTACAATTAATAACTCCATAGGTTCATAAGACCCCAAGTACGGAGGGACTTTGCCGAACATGTACACTATCGGGGCTAGCCCGTGGCTATTGGTGTGATCCACCAATAGGTTGCACCCAGATGTCTCGTGGTAGGCAGCACCATGCATAGTGCCCTTGAATCTCGATGTAACGAAGATAAGCTAAGTTAGAAATAGTTAGTCACAACATGTTGATGAGCATGATGTGAACCCTAAAGTTGAGTTGGTCGCATAAAGATAACTTAATAATAATAATGTAAACCTTTCCGTTGTAGAACTTAATTATACGTTAGCTTCTCACTCTTACAAAGTATTTTGTACTTACCTCCTTTGCATTTTCTTTTGTGTGCATTGTGAGGTGAGACAGCGAACAGTTGACCAATGGTAGATGATGACTTCTGATGACGTTGATGCCTTGAAGATGCTTCTACTTTGTTTTCCTTGTAGAGGTTGTACTAAATTAAGTAATACTCCCTCCGTCCCGTAATATAAGTCTTTTTGGCTTTTTAATAGTGTCCCAAAATATAAGTCATTCTCACAAAACAATTCAATATTAAATGCATTGTTTTCACTTTCACACTAAACTATGTAATATTATTAGCTAGTCCCAAAAACAATACAATATTTTGCATTGAAATATTAAAAACAACTCATTCATTATGTTTTCTTAAACTGTGTGTGAAATGGCTAAAAGACCTTATATTATGGGACGGAGGGAGTAATTATTTTCAGATTTCTTGTATTTTCTTTTAAGGTCCTTGTAAGGAAGGTGTTGTATTTTCCTTTGAGACATCGTACGTTGTAAAGTTATTCCACTGTTGTAAGTTACCTCTTTCTATCTTTAGTATGGTTGTATCTATTCTTAGTAGTATTTATGTTTTACCCGAGTCTTTTTAGCTTCCGTTTTCTTTATTTGATATGACGACGTAGTGGCTTGCGTATAATGTTAGATTTATTCAATATTATACGTGCCGAACGTTCTCTTCCGGATAAGATGGGAGTCAAATTGACTATCATTTACTATGTGATTATACCCCGTTTATACCTCATTTTATCTGTTTCCGGGGACATTTGGTTGTATTTTGATGTATTTACACCTTGGTTATCATTTCGGGACCTAGGACGTAAAGTCCGGGATTCTCGGTGTTTTCGGTGTAATTTACTATACTCTCGGTCACCCTAGTGTCTGTAGGGATTACGTGTGGTATTTGTTGTGATTAAGTACAGGTATTAGGTGTTCGAGAAGGCCGGAATGCGAGTTACGAGGATTGGAACGTGTGCCCGAAGCTTAAACGTTCAAACGGATCAAAACGCGGTGGTACTACAACCATACTTTCCACTGATCTGCATTTTGATCCACCTTAGAGGCATTTTCTGGGCTAGACATCTTCATGAAAGTTGTAGACAATTGAATCAGCTTTCCAACGCAACTTGAATCACTCGATTCGGAGGTCTACACGCAAAGTTATGACTGATTTACTGAAGGTGTCTCAGCTAGGCCAGATGCTGTTATAATTTGTGAAGGAAATAATCGACGGGCGGGCGCCCGTCACCACACTCCGCCTTTGTTGGTCCGAATCCTAAAAACATCATATAAACACCCTCATTTCGATCTAGCTTCATCTCCAACTCGTTTTCAGTTTTTTTTTCTGTTTTTTCTTCATCTCTCTTAGATTAGATTAGCTTAGAGGTATATTAGCTTAGATTAGTTGTAGATCGTTGTAATCCGGAGGATCTCGGTGATAGCTTGACGCGTTATTGACGGGATTTCGCTCGGAGATTCGATTATCTACGGCATAATATATTCGGTATTTCAATTTCCTTTCTTGTTCTTGCTTTTGATCTTGATCTTTGTTAATTTTGATTGTTGATTTCTTTTATTTTGCTCATTATAATGAGTAGCTAATCCGTTTATAGTCGAGATATGTGATAGCCTTCAAATCGAATCCTTAGCTCGTTGATTGAAGTGTTTTGATGTTATGATTGTTAGATTCTCGATGTTGTTTTGTTCTAGAACTTATTCTTAATGACTTTTATTGAACTCACGACTCGATAATCGTGTCACACGTATCGTCTTTATAAATGTATTTTTTGCGAGAGAGGTACGGAAAAGGGTTCTAGGATCACCGTGTAAAACCGATCGAGTTGTTCAGATTCGGTTTCGTGTGTGAGGTTTATATCGTTGTTAACGAGCGTCTCATAGAGCGTAGACCGTGTCGGGTCAGTTAAATCCGGTCAGCGGACTGTTGAATTCGACATAGGAAGCTAGGTTGTTGAAATTGGCGCTTAGGTTCGGAAATAGGAGACGACACCCTTCAACGATGCCGAGAACATTATAGTTTGTTGAAACACTTCCGGAAACGAGTTAGGGTTAGAGAGTAGTTGATTGGATCATAGCTCGGCTATCTCTTTTATATAGTTTAAAATCTTTGTTTTGTGTATATTTTAGTGTGTAGAACCGGTGATCTGACAAATCACCACGTTCAAAGCTGTGTTGACCTAAACTAGGGACGAGACCGACTTTGGTACTCGACCAGATTCCCTGTGGGATACGACCTTGACTCACCAATTCTAGGCTACTGATTGACCCGGTACAATCGCCGGTGAGATTGGACACTTAGAAAAGGCCGATCAAGTTTTAGCGGCGCCGTTGCCGGGAATCGGGTTGATATCTTGTAAGTTAGTTGAGTTTTAGGATTAGGTCGTTTTTTTTCTTATTTGTTTTCTTATGTATAGTTTGTTTTATTGGATGTTGTTGTTGTGATCACACCACGTACTCGGTAGTGGTAGTGATTAGATACCGTGATTGTGTTCGTGTTGTTTCCTGTTTGCATATAATGAATCCATACTACAATTACGGCTTCTATCCTTATCCATTCGGATATTACAATTAAGGTGCTATGGGTTATCAAACACAACCATTTTATCAGTTCAACCCATACGCCACATCATACGGGATGCGTGGGATAATGCCCAAGTTACTATGATCAACAACTCGATACTCTTCCACCTCCGCCTCAAGTATCAGAGACTCACACAGAGGAAATGATCCAAGATGATACTAGAGAGATCCGTATTAGCACTACGTAAATTCTAGCTTCTTTACGGAGAATAGAAATTCTACTAGATCAGGCGATCGAGAGGAAGGAGGCCGAGAGGAGAGAGCAAGAAAGTATGATTGAAGTCGCCGGAAGAACACTACGAGGATGGTATGACTCTTTTATCTATTGAGTCACTGTTCCGTCTTCATTTAGCCCTATTCTTATATCTTGGGGTGCACCCTATTGAGTTTGTTGTTGATGTTGAGCCTATTTGTTATTACTTGGAGCTAGAGTCGTTGTTGGTTGGTATATGTCTTAGTACGGGAAAGTGAGTTCGTTGTTACGTGCAATGAATTCATCGAACCGATCATGGTGGTGGGGATTGAGCCCGTGTTTTTAGTATTTTGTTTTCGGGGTGCTCAATTCCTATGATTTTGTGAAGGAGACGCAGCGGTTTGCTCTCCTTTGGTATAGTTATCCTTGATATATATCGGGTAGAGAGTCTAGCGAGGACTATAAACTCAGAATGTATTTTTATCGCTTTTCTTCCCCTAGTGTGTCATTGTGTTTCTTTAGTGTGTATTCGGGTAGGTTTTGTTGTGATATAACCCGATGTAGTGTGTATTTTGAAACTTCGGGTAAATTTTGTTGTTATATAACCCGAAGAAGTTTGTTTTGGGGGGTTAGTGTGGTGTTTTTGGTTTTTGATGAATCGTGGTTGTCCGTCTAGTTTCATTTCGTTATCTCCATACCAGTGTATCTCGTGTAGTTGTTGTTTCTGTTGATATTAGCACAGGTACCCTGGGAGGACTTTCTACGGATGCCATGTGATCGTACTCGCGCCTTTTTCCGGTTGTAAGCTAACTTTTCTACCCTTATCCTTCGCGTTTCGTTTTAAAGTAGGGGTGGTTAGTTTAGCTTAAATGTCCCGTATTCATGTCGAATGAGTTATACTTAGCGATTGTTATCCCTTTAGTCTAAATGAGTCAGATTCTGAGAATTTTGATGGCTTTGACATTGATTTTGATACATCGAGCCTTCAGTATTGTTTTGGTAAACATCTAGTTATTGTATAGATGCATTTCATTCGAGTTGAGATCTTGTATTGAGAATCAAATAGTTTTATCACATTAGCTTCGACGTCATTTATCACCATGATTAGTGGACGATTATAGTTGTCGTATGACCCGGTTACCTAGAACTTATATTAGTAACCGGCGAAATAGAAAGGTCTTCGTTGTTAGTATGCGGGATGACGGTTTTGGCATTTATTTTGACCCGATCGAGCCAAAAGCCATCCTTATATGTATATCCACGATTACCCTCTCACCTTTTGTAGGGTGGTTAGACCGCCACCCGAACTAGCCTTTCGTGTTACTAACCCGTGAAAATCGATGTCCCTAACTTTATTTCAGTCTACGTACCCTTGACTACCTTGCAATTGAGCTTGTTCGATCCGCACATTTTTACGATGTTGCGAGGTAGTGTTGAGACGTAAGTAATGGTATGGTGTCGTGATTTACGAGTTATTCGGAACGAGGAATGTAACAATGTGCCGGTTGTGGCTATTGATCAAAATTTTTGATGTATAGTATATTTTTTTCATGCTTTGATTCAAACAAAAAAAAAAAAAAAAAAAAAAGAAAAGAAAAGAAAAGAAAAAAAGTGTTTTTTTTTTTAGTGTGTTATAAGTCCAAAAAAGGACTAAAGTGTTGTTTAGTGAAGGAATGTGAAGTTAAAGTTAGGGTTTGTTTTCGCTTTTTTTTATAGTCGGAAGATTGAAGGCGACGTTGATACCGAAGTTTCGTGTTTATTTTTGACTTGGTCAAAGCTCTCTTGCACTTTCTTCTTTCTATTTTTATCGTAAATATCCTTTCGTTAGCCCCAACCCTAGCTTAACATTACAACCCTTCAAGTCACGCTTGACCGCACTAGACGACGATAGACCTCGATTAGTGGAGATGTTTACGACGTATAAGCCTATGGTGTAATCCTGGTATGTACACGTCTATAATCTAAACCGGTCATTGGTGATTAATGTCTGAAGAAGCTATATACACACACACACATTCTTTTCTCGATACAAGGTAGAGCTCGAGTTTTATGCATTTATATCAATTACTTGTGTTTTATCATTTCAATACTATAGACTTAATGTATGATAGCAATGTTGACTCCATCTTTATTTTTGGATCGCTTATTTTTGCTCGAGGGCGAGCAAACGCTAAATAGGGGGTAGTTGATGGGAGTCAAATTGACTATCATTTACTATGTGATTATACCCCGTTTATACCTCATTTTATCTGTTTCCGGGGACATTTGGTTGTATTTTGATGTATTTACACCTTGGTTATCATTTCGGGACCTAGGGCGTAAAGTCCGGGATTCTCGGTGTTTTTCGGTGTAATTTACTATACTCTCGGTCACCTTAGTGTCCTGTAGGGATTACGTGTGGTATTTGTTGTGATTAAGTACAGGTATTAGGTGTTCGAGAAGGCCGGAATGCGAGTTACGAGGATTGGAGCGTGTGCCCGAAGCTTAAGCGTTCAAACGGATCAAAGCGCGGTGGTACTACAACCATACTTTCCACTGATCTGCATTTTGATCCACCTTAGAGGCATTTTATGGGCTAGACATCTTCATGAAAGTTGTAGACAATTGAATCAGCTTTCCAACGCAACTTGAATCACTCGATTCGGAGGTCTCTCACGCAAAGTTATGACTGATTTACTGAAGGTGTGTCAGCTAGGCCAGATGCTGTTATAATTTGTGAAGGAAATAATCGACGGGCGGGCGCCCGTCACCACAGTGCGCCCTTTGTTGGTCGAATCTAAAAACATCATATAAACACCCTCATTTCGATCTAGCTTCATCTCCAACTCGTTTTTCAGTTTTTTTTCTGCGTTTTTCTTCATCTCTCTTAGATTAGATTAGCTTAGAGGTATATTAGCTTAGATTAGTTGTAGATCGTTGTAATCCGGAGGATCTCGGTGATAGCTTGACGCGTTATTGACGGGATTTCGCTCGGAGATTCGATTATCTACGGCATAATATATTCGGTATTTCAATTTCCTTTCTTGTTCTTGCTTTTTGATCTTGATCTTTGTTAATTTTGATTGTTGATTTCTTTTATTTTGCTCATTATAATGAGTAGCTAATCCGTTTTATAGTCGAGATATGTGATAGCCTTCGAAATCGAATCCTTAGCTCGTTGATTGAAGTGTTTTGATGTTATGATTGTTAGATTCTCGATGTTGTTTTTGTTCTAGAACTTATTCTTAATGACTTTTATTGAACTCACGACTCGATAATCGTGTCACACGTATCGTCTTTATAAATGTATTTTGCGAGAGGGTACGGGAAAAGGGGTTCTAGGATCACCGTGTAAAACCGACTGAGTTGTTCAGATTCGGTTTCGTGTGTGAGGTTTATATCGTTGTTAACGAGCGTCTCATAGAGCATAGACCGTGTCGGGTCAGTTAAATCCGGTCAGCGGACTGTTGAATTCGACATAGGAAGCTAGGTTGTTGAAATTGGCGCTTAGGTTCGGAAATAGGAGACGACACCCTTCAACGATGCCGAGAACATTATAGTTTGTTGAAACACTTCCGAAGCGAGTTAGGGTTAGAGAGTAGTTGATTGGATCATAGCTCGGCTATCTCTTTTATATAGTTTAAAATCTTTGTTTTGTGTATATTTTAGTGTGTAGAAACGGTGATCGACAAATCACCACGTTCAAAGCTGTGTTGACCTAAACTAGGGGCGAGACCGACTTTGGTACTCGACCAGATTCCTGTGGATACGACCTTGACTCACCAATTCTAGGCTACTGATTGACCCGGTACACTTGCCGGTGAGATTGGACACTTAGAAAAGGCCGATCAAGTTTTTACGGCGCCGTTGCCGGGAATCGGGTTGATATCTTGTAAGTTAGTTGAGTTTTTAGGATTAGGTCGTTTTTTTTCTTATTTGTTTTCTTATGTATAGTTTGTTTTATTGGATGTTGTTGTTGTGATCACACCACGTACTCCGGTAGTGGTAGTGATTAGATACCGTGATTGTGTTCGTGTTGTTTCCCTGTTTGCATATAATGAATCCATACTACAATTACGGCTTCTATCCTTATCCATTCGGATATTACAATTAAGGTGCTATGGGTTATCAAACACAACCATTTTATCAGTTCAACCCATACGCCACATCATACGGGAATGCGTGGGATAATGCCCCAAGTTACTATGATCAACAACTCGATACTCTTCCACCTCCGCCTCAAGTATCAGAGACTCACACAGAGGAAATGATCCAAGATGATACTAGAGAGATCCGTATTAGCACTACGGAAATTCTAGCTTCTTTACGGAGAATAGAAATTCTACTAGATCAACTGATCGAGAGGAAGGAGGCTGAGAGGAGAGAGCAAGAAAGTATGATTGAAGTCGCCCCGGAAGAACACTACGAGGATGGTATGACTCTTTTATCTATTGAGTCACCTGTTCCGTCTTCATTTAGCCCTATTCTTATATCTTCGGGGGTGCACCCTATTGAGTTTGTTGTTGATGTTGAGCCTATTTGTTATTACTTGGAGCTAGAGTCGTTGTTGGTTGGTATATGTCTTAGTACGGGGAAAGTGAGTTCGTTGTTCTGTGCAATGAATTCATCGAACCGATCATGGTGGTGGGGATTGAGCCCGTGTTTTTAGTATTTTGTTTTCTCTGGGGGTGCTCAATTCCTATGATTTTGTGAAGGAGACGCAACGGTTTGCTCTCCTTTGGTATAGTTATCCTTGATATATATCGGGGTAGAGAGTCTAACTGAGGACTATAAACTCAGAATGTATTTTTATCGCTTTTCTTCCCCTAGTGTGTCAATGTGTTTCTTTAGTGTGTATTCGGGTAGGTTTTGTTGTGATATAACCCGATGTAGTGTGTATTTTGAAACTTCGGGTAAATTTTGTTGTTATATAACCCGAAGAAGTTTGTTTTGGGGGGTTAGTGTGGTGTTTTTGGTTTTTGATGAATCGTGGTTGTCCGTCTAGTTTCATTTCGTTATCTCCATACCTGTGTATCTCGTGTAGTTGTTGTTTCTGTTGATATTAGCACAGGTACCCTGGGAGGACTTTCTACGGATGCCATGTGATCGTACTCGCGCCTTTTTCCGGTTGTAAGCTAACTTTTCTACCCTTATCCTTCGCTTCGCGTTTTAAAGTAGGGGTGGTTAGTTTAGCTTAAATGTCCCGTATTCATGTCGAATGAGTTATACTTAGCGATTGTTATCCCTTTAGTCTAAATGAGTCAGATTCTGAGAATTTTGATGGCTTTGACATTGATTTTGATACATCGAGCCTTCAGTATTGTTTTGGTAAACATCTAGTTATTGTATAGATGCATTTCATTCGAGTTGAGATCTTGTATTGAGAATCAAATAGTTTTATCACATTAGCTTCGACGTCATTTATCACCATGATTAGTGGACGATTATAGTTGTCGTATGACCCGGTTACCTAGAACTTATATTAGTAACTTCGAGGCGAAATAGAAAGGTCTTCGTTGTTAGGTACGGGATGACGGTTTTGGCATTTATTTTGACCCGATCAGAGCCAAAAGCCATCCTTATATGTATATCCACAGTTACCCCTCTCAGCCTTTTGTAGGGTGGTTAGACTGCCACCCGAACTAGCCTTTCGTGTCACTAACCCGTGAAAATCGATGTCCCTAACTTTATTTCAGTCTACGTACCCTTGACTACCTTGCAATTGAGCTTGTTCGTTCCGCACATTTTTACGATGTTGCGAGGTAGTGTTGAGACGTAAGTAATGGTATGGTGTCGTGATTTACGAGTTATTCGGAACGAGGAATGTAACAATGTGCCGGTTGTGGCTACTGATCAAAATTTTTGATGTATAGTATATTTTTTTTCATGCTTTGATTCAAAAAAAAAAAAAAAAAAAAAAGAAAGAAAAGAAAAAAAGTGTTTGTTTTTTTAGTGTGTTATAAGTCCAAAAAAGGACTAAAGTGTTGTTTAGTGAAGGAATGTGAAGTTAAAGTTAGGGTTTGGTTTTCGTTTTTTTTTATAGTCGGAAGATTGAAGACGACGTTGATACCGAGTTTCGTGTTTATTTTTGACTTGGTCAAAGCTCTCTTGCACTTTCTTCTTTCTATTTTTATCGTAAATATCCCTTTCGTTAGCCCCAACCCTAGCTTAACATTACAACCCTTCAAGTCCTGCTTGACCGTACTAGACGACGATAGACCTCGATTAGTGGAGATGTTTACGACGTATAAGCCTATGGTGTAATCCTGGTATGTACACGTCTATAATCTAAATCGGTCATTGGTGATTAATGTCGAAGAAGCTATATACACACACACATTCTTTTCTCGATACAAGGTAGAGCTCGAGTTTTATGCATTTATATCAATTACTTGTGTTTTATCATTTCAATACTATAGACTTAATGTATGATAGCAATGTTGACTCCATCTTTATTTTTGGATCGCTTATTTTTGCTCGAGGGCGAGCAAACGCTAAGTGAGGGGTAGTTGATGGGAGTCAAATTGACTATCATTTACTATGTGATTATACCCGTTTATACCTCATTTTATCTGTTTCGGGGACATTTGGTTGTATTTTGATGTATTTACACCTTGGTTATCATTTCGGGACCTAGGACGTAAAGTCCGGGATTCTCGGTGTTTTTCGGTGTAATTTACTATACTCTCGGTCACCCTAGTGTCCTGTAGGGATTACGTGTGGTATTTGTTGTGATTAAGTACAGGTATTAGGTGTTCGAGAAGGCCGGAATGCGAGTTACGAGGATTGGAACGTGTGCCCGAAGCTTAAACGTTCAAACGGATCAAAACGCGGTGGTACTACAACCATACTTTCCACTGATCTGCATTTTGATCCACCTTAGAGGCATTTTATGGGCTAGACATCTTCATGAAAGTTGTAGACAATTGAATCAGCTTTCCAACGCAACTTGAATCACTCGATTCGGAGGTCTACACGCAAAGTTATGACTGATTTACTGAAGGTGTGTCAGCTAGGCCAGATGCTGTTATAATTTGTGAAGGAAATAATCTGACGGGCGGGCGCCCGTCACCACAGGCGCCCGCCTGTTGGTCCAGATCCTAAAAAACATCATATAAACACCCTCATTTTGATCTAGCTTCATCTCCAACTCGTTTTTCAGTTTTTTTTCTGCGTTTTTCTTCATCTCTCTTAGATTAGATTAGCTTAGAGGTATATTAGCTTAGATTAGTTGTAGATCGTTGTAATGCGGAGGATCTCGGTGATAGCTTGACGCGTTATTGACGGGATTTATTTCGGAGATTCGATTATCTACGGCATAATATATTCGGTATTTCAATTTCCTTTCTTGTTCTTGCTTTTTGATCTTGATCTTTGTTAATTTTGATTGTTGATTTCTTTTATTTTGCTCATTATAATGAGTAGCTAATCCGTTTTATAGTCGAGATATGTGATAGCCTTCGAAATCGAATCCTTAGCTCGTTGATTGAAGTGTTTTGATGTTATGATTGTTAGATTCTCGATGTTGTTTTTGTTCTAGAACTTATTCTTAATGACTTTTATTGAACTCGCGACTCGATAATCGTGTCACACGTATCGTCTTTATAAATGTATTTTGCGAGAGGTACGGGAAAAGGGTTCTAGGATCACCGTGTAAAACCGATCGAGTTGTTGATTCGGTTTCGTGTGTGAGGTTTATATCGTTGTTAACGAGCGCCTCATAGAGCATAGACCGTGTCGGGTCGATTAAATCCGGTCGTGATTTGTTGAATTCGACATAGGAAGCTAGGTTGTTGAAATTGGCGCTTAGGTTCGGAAATAGGAGGCGACACCCTTCAACGATGCCGAGAACATTATAGTTTGTTGAAACACTTCCGAAACGAGTTAGGGTTAGAGAGTAGTTGATTGGATCATAGCTCGGCTATCTCTTTTATATAGTTTAAAATCTTTGTTTTGTGTATATTTTAGTGTGTAGAACCGGTGATCGACAAATCACCACGTTCAAAGTCGTGTTGACCTAAACTAGGATCGAGACCGACTTTGGTACTCGACCAGATTCCTGTGGGATACGACCTTGACTCACCAATTCTAGGCTACTGATTGACCCGGTACACGCCGGTGAGATTGGACACTTAGAAAAGGCCGATCAAGTTTTCTGGCGCCGTTGCCGGGGAATCGGGTTGATATCTTGTAAGTTAGTTGAGTTTTTAGGATTAGGTCGTTTTTTTTCTTATATGTTTTCTTATGTATAGTTTGTTTTATTGGATGTTGTTGTTGTGATCACACCACGTACTCCGGTAGTGGTAGTGATTAGATACCGTGATTGTGTTCGTGTTGTTTCCCTGTTTGCATATAATGAATCCATACTACAATTACGGCTTCTATCCTTATCCATTCGGATATTACAATTAAGGTGCTATGGGTTATCAAACACAACCATTTTATCAGTTCAACCCATACGCCACATCATACGGGAATGCGTGGGATAATGCCCCAAGTTACTATGATCAAAAACTCGATACTCTTCCACCTCCGCCTCAAGTATCGAGACTCACACAGAGGAAATGATCCAAGATGATACTAGAGAGATCCGTATTAGCACTCACGGAAATTCTAGCTTCTTTACGGAGAATAGAAATTTTACTAGATCAAGCGATCGAGAGGAAGGAGGCTGAGAGGAGAGAGCAAGAAAGTATGATTGAAGTCGCCCGGAAGAACACTACGAGGATGGTATGACTTTTATCTATTGAGTGACCTGTCTCCGTCTTCATTTAGCCCTATTCTTATATCTTGGGGGTGCACCCTATTGAGTTTGTTGTTGATGTTGAGCCTATTTGTTATTACTTGGAGCTAGAGTCGTTGTTGGTTGGTATATGTCTTAGTACGGGAAAGTGAGTTCGTTGTTACGTGCAATGAATTCATCGAACCGATCATGGTGGTGGGGATTGAGCCCCGTGTTTTTAGTATTTTGTTTTCTGGGGGTGCTCAATTCCTATGATTTTGTGAAGGAGACGCAACGGTTTGCTCTCCTTTGGTATAGTTATCCTTGATATATATCGGGGTAGAGAGTCTAACTGAGGACTATAAACTCAGAATGTATTTTTATCGCTTTTCTTCCCCTAGTGTGTCATTGTGTTTCTTTAGTGTGTATTCGGGTAGGTTTTGTTGTGATATAACCCGATGTAGTGTGTATTTTGAAACTTTGGGTAAATTTTGTTGTTATATAACCTGAAGAAGTTTGTTTTGGGGGGTTAGTGTGGTGTTTTTGGTTTTGATGAATCGTGGTTGTCCGTCTAGTTTCATTTCGTTATCTCCATACCGTGTATCTCGTGTAGTTGTTGTTTCTGTTGATATTAGCACAGTACCACGGGAGGACTTTCTACGGATGCCATGTGATCGTACTCGCGCCTTTTTCGGTTGTAAGCTAACTTTTCTACCCTTATCCTTCGCGTTTCGTTTTAAAGTAGGGGTGGTTAGTTTAGCTTAAATGTCCCGTATTCATGTCGAATGAGTTATACTTAGCGATTGTTATCCCTTTAGTCTAAATGAGTCAGATTCTGAGAATTTTGATGGCTTTGACATTGATTTTGATACATCGAGCCTTCAGTATTGTTTTGGTAAACATCTAGTTATTGTATAGATGCATTTCATTCGAGTTGAGATCTTGTATTGAGAATCAAATAGTTTTATCACATTAGCTTCGACGTCATTTATCACCATGATTAGTGGACGATTATAGTTGTCGTATGACCCGGTTACCTAGAACTTATATTAGTAACTTCGAGGCGAAATAGAAAGGTCTTCGTTGTTAGGTACGGGATGACGGTTTTGGCATTTATTTTGACCCGATCAGAGCCAAAAGCCATCCTTATATGTATATCCACAGTTACCCCTCTCAGCCTTTTGTAGGGTGGTTAGACTGCCACCCGAACTAGCCTTTCGTGTTACTAACCCGTGAAAATCGATGTCCCTAACTTTATTTCAGTCTACGTACCCTTGACTACCTTGCAATTGAGCTTGTTCGTTCCGCACATTTTTACGATGTTGCGAGGTAGTGTTGAGACGTAAGTAATGGTATGGTGTCGTGATTTACGAGTTATTCGGAACGAGGAATGTAACAATGTGCCGGTTGTGGCTACTGATCAAAATTTTTGATGTATAGTATATTTTTTTTCATGCTTTGATTCAAAAAAAAAAAAAAAAAAAAAAGAAAAGAAAAGAAAAGAAAAAAAGTGTTTGTTTTTTTTAGTGTGTTATAAGTCCAAAAAAGGACTAAAGTGTTGTTTAGTGAAGGAATGTGAAGTTAAAGTTAGGGTTTGGTTTTCGTTTTTTTTTATAGTCGGAAGATTGAAGACAGCGTTGATACCGAAGTTTCGTGTTTATTTTTGACTTGGTCAAAGCTCTCTTGCACTTTCTTCTTTCTATTTTTATCGTAAATATCCCTTTCGTTAGCCCCAACCCTAGCTTAACATTACAACCCTTCAAGTCCTGCTTGACCGTACTAGACGACGATAGACCTCGATTAGTGGAGATGTTTACGACGTATAAGCCTATGGTGTAATCCTGGCATGTACACGTCTATAATCTAAACCGGTCATTGGTGATTAATGTCGAAGAAGCTATATACACACACACATTCTTTTCTCGATACAAGGTAGAGCTCGAGTTTTATGCATTTATATCAATTACTTGTGTTTTATCATTTCAATACTATAGACTTAATGTATGATAGCAATGTTGACTCCATCTTTATTTTTGGATCGCTTATTTTTGCTCGAGGGCGAGCAAACGCTAAGTAGGGGGTAGTTGATGGGAGTCAAATTGACTATCATTTACTATGTGATTATACCCCGTTTATACCTCATTTTATCTGTTTCCGGGGACATTTGGTTGTATTTTGATGTATTTACACCTTGGTTATCATTTCGGGACCTAGGACGTAAAGTCCGGGATTCTCGGTGTTTTTCGGTGTAATTTACTATACTCTCGGTCACCCTAGTGTCCTGTAGGGATTACGTGTGGTATTTGTTGTGATTAAGTACAGGTATTAGGTGTTCGAGAAGGCCGGAATGCGAGTTAAGAGGATTGGAACGTGTGCCCGAAGCTTAAACGTTCAAACGGATCAAAACGCGGTGGTACTACAACCATACTTTCCACTGATCTGCATTTTGATCCACCTTAGAGGCATGTTATGGGCTAGACATCTTCATGAAAGTTGTAGACAATTGAATCAGCTTTCCAACGCAACTTGAATCACTCGATTCGGAGGTCTACACGCAAAGTTATGACTGATTTACTGAAGGTGTGTCAGCTAGGCCAGATGCTGTTATAATTTGTGAAGGAAATAATCTGACGGGCGGGCGCCCGTCACCACAGGCGCCCGCCTGTTGGTCCAGATCCTAAAAAACATCATATAAACACCCTCATTTCGATCTAGCTTCATCTCCAACTCGTTTTTCAGTTTTTTTTTCTGCGTTTTTCTTCATCTCTCTTAGATTAGATTAGCTTAGAGGTATATTAGCTTAGATTAGTTGTAGATCGTTGTAATCCGGAGGATCTCGGTGATAGCTTGACGCGTTATTGACGGGATTTCGCTCGGAGATTCGATTATCTACGGCATAATATATTCGGTATTTCAATTTCCTTTCTTGTTCTTGCTTTTTGATCTTGATCTTTGTTAATTTTGATTGTTGATTTCTTTTATTTTGCTCATTATAATGAGTAGCTAATCCGTTTTATAGTCGAGATATGTGATAGCCTTCGAAATCGAATCCTTAGCTCGTTGATTGAAGTGTTTTGATGTTATGATTGTTAGATTCTCGATGTTGTTTTGTTCTAGAACTTATTCTTAATGACTTTTATTGAACTCGCGACTCGATAATCGTGTCACACGTATCGTCTTTATAAATGTATTTTGCGAGAGGGTACGGGAAAAGGGGTTCTAGGATCACCGTGTAAAACCGACTGAGTTGTTCAGATTCGGTTTCGTGTGTGAGGTTTATATCGTTGTTAACGAGCGTCTCATAGAGCATAGACCGTGTCGGGTCAGTTAAATCCGGTCAGCGGACTGTTGAATTCGACATAGGAAGCTAGGTTGTTGAAATTGGCGCTTAGGTTCGGAAATAGGAGACGACACCCTTCAACGATGCCGAGAACATTATAGTTTGTTGAAACACTTCCGGAAACGAGTTAGGGTTAGAGAGTAGTTGATTGGATCATAGCTCGGCTATCTCTTTTATATAGTTTAAAATCTTTGTTTTGTGTATATTTTAGTGTGTAGAACCGGTGATCTGACAAATCACCACGTTCAAAGTCGTGTTGACCTAAACTAGGGGACGAGACCGACTTTGGTACTCGACGAGATCCCTGTGGGATACGACCTTGACTCACCAATTCTAGGCTACTGATTGACCCGGTACACTGCCGGTGAGATTGGACACTTAGAAAAGGCCGATCACGTTTTGAGCTATGTGTTGAGTTTTAAGTGTTGATTATTGATCTAATAACACTAATCAAAGATGAACAAGCCTTGAATGAGTTTCTGATGCGTTTAGTTCCGGCACCTAATGTACTCTTAAAGGGAGTTGAAGTTCGGGATCATTGGAAGGGCATGATAGGTTTATGCTTTGGTGGATTAGTATCCTCCAATGTCTGTGTATGTGATAGGATGTTGTGTCTAGATGACTAAGTGAGGGAGTAGAGTAGGTTAGGGTGAGTTTCCTTAAAAACACACATGTGGTTAGATAATGGTTAATAAATACATAATTGAATAGTAAAAGAATAAATACCATGTCATTCTTGGTTAGGCACAAGGCTATATCGCGACGTGTGGGCGGTCGGTAAAAATGAATAACTCTACTGGCCTATAAATGGCTGAATGGTAGAGGGACTTTGCCAAATGCGTGCACTATCGGGTTAAACCCGTGGCTATCAGTGTGATCCATTGTTAGGTTGCAAACGATATATCGTGGTGGATATACACCATGCGTAGTGCTCTTGATTGCAGGTATAACAAAGATAAGTTAAGTTAGAAACGTTTAGTCATGACATGTTGATGGGCATTAAATGAACCCGAGATGGGTCGGTCTCATAAAGATAATCACTTAAACATAATTGATACTTTATACTTTTGTTAATGCAATAGCTTCTATCTTTTGCAAATTACCTTTGTACTTACCTTGAATGCATATTGTTTTATGTGTTTGGGGATTAGAAGATGAACAGGTAGAGCAAGAAATCGATGAGGATTTCGAGTATAATTTGTGATGATGTTATCTTGATGCTTTTACTATCTACTTTGAGTTGTGATAAACTATGTTCTAGACTTTGTTGTATTTTGTTTAAAGACAAGTTGTACCTTTAATTCTGGAACTTATGTAAGATAATTATGTTGTTTCTCTTTTGACATCGTACGGTTGTAACTTTTGTATCGTTGGGTAGTAAACTTCCCATCTTTAGAATGTTGCATTTCTATTCTTGTTATAAAAAAAATATAACCGAGTCTTTTAGCTTCCGTTAATGCTAAACTCGATACGACATTGTAGAGACTTACATATAATTTTGATTTATTTAATATTAAATGTGCCGAACGTTTCTTTTCCGGATATGGACTCGGTGTCCGGGAACGGGGCGTTACAGTTGGTATCAGAGAGAAGCGTCCTTTAGGCTTCCCTATTTGAGATAAGTTTCTTTAGATCACCTAGTAACCTTCTGATCTTCTTGATCTTTCAGAATGGTGACAACGCGGAGAAATGTTCATGGGGCTGAGAGTTCTGGCGTTAGACAAGAGAAGGAAGAACAACGAGAAGAAATGTTCAAGGGGCTGAGAGTTCAGGGGTTAGACGTGAGGCAGTCAATCCTACACCAGTGGTAGGAAGTGGGGTGGTGAGACCTAATGTTCCACCACAACAGAATCAGACACCGCGGCCTCAACATGAGCAACCTCCACAGTGGCACGTGGGAGGATCGGTTCAAGTTACCATGGTGAGTGACATTCCAGCAGGCTTTGTACCACCAGTGAGTGAAGTTTTTCCTCCACCCCCACCCGTAAGCTATCCTCCAACCACAGCTTACCCTCCACAACATCAGACCTTCTATCCTCCACCCTCAAGTCAACAACCTCAACCTACAATCCCTCCATCACCACGGTTTGACCATCATCACGGCTTTGGATACCCACCTTATGGACTACATCAGCCATACCACACTCCACTGCATCAGCCGAGATATCACCCTTATCAACAAGCACCACCAGTGGCTCAACCTCAACAGCCTTATCATCCACCTTATCAACTTCAAGCACCACAAACACCTCCAGGTTATCCACCAGTTTATCCACCCGTTTATCCTCCAACTTATCCACCGGTTTACCCTCCAGTTAGACCTCAAGCTTATGAGCAGGCACCACCCGTGGATTGGTACACCAGGTTGAAAAGAAACCATATACAAGACTTCTACGGGAATGTGGAACCATTCAGGGCTGAAATATGGTTGAAGAGCTTTGACAAAACGTGTAGAAATGTGAATGTACCGGAGTCGGAGATGGCACAGTTACCCGCATGTTTCTTGTTGAATACAATGGAGAGTTGGTTTGATGCTATAAAGAGCAGCCGAGGCAAGGTTACGGATTGGTGTGAGTTTAAAGAACTTTTCTACAATGAGTACTTTCCGCCAGCGGTTCAAGCTAACCAAGCAAGTCAGTTTCTGAGACTTAGTCAAGGTATGCACACCACCGTGTCTTAATACACCAATCGCTTCAATGAGTTGGGAAGGTTTTATCCAGAAATCAAGAGAGTTAAGGAGAAGAAGATGGCTCTATATAGGAACGGTTTGTCACGAGAGATTCAGGCCAGTATGATGGGAGCTACGCCGAGAAACATGATAGAGTTGTTAAACAAAGCTATAGAAGTTGAAACCTTCAAGAATAAGCCTTCAATGGTTGTTGGAGTTAAGAGAAGCTTCGGGACAAGTCAAGGCAATAATAGGACAGCCCCTCAACAGAATGCAAGGAAGACAACGGCACCTTTGAAAGCTACTCCATCGGCTAGTGAACCATTCTGCTCAAAGTGTTATAGGAATCATTCTCGTGAGTGACGAGCTAGTGCAAGTGGCTATTATCTTTGTGGGGATCAGGGAAACTTTGCAAGAAACTGCCCAAGTAAGGAAAACAAGGGGATACCGAATCAAGGAAATGGAAAGTGAAGCTCATGTTCATGTGTTTGCTATGGATGACGTGTTCGTGGAGCCCAACGATAATGTTATTTCAGGTACTTTAATTTATTCATTTTGTGTTATTAAAATATTGTTATAGCACGTTAAATCATGTTATAATTGTATTTAAATAAGTGAGTTTACATTTTTAGGTACGATAATATTAGATGGCTTAGTAGTTACGGCTTTGTTTGATACGGGAGCGTCTAACACTTTTGTGTCGACTAAGATCGCTAAGAAATTAAATATGTCTTCAGAAACTTTAAGGAATTCTATGGAAATAGCTACACCCTTAGTAAATGTAACTAAGGTAGCTAAGATGATACCTCAAGTTGATGTGCGAGTAGGAACCTATCGGTGTAAGAGTGACTTGATAGTGTTGGACTTTTCAGACATTGATGTAATTCTGGGGATAGATTGGCTGTCCAAGAATTTTGTACACTTGGATTGTAGAGAGAAGAGTGTGACGTTTAAGGTACCCGGGAAATCGTCTAAAATCTTTCAAGGAAATGTCTACTAGCCTAGCAAAAAGCGTCACCCTATAATTTAAGCAGTTAAGGCTATAAGAGCTTGTCAGAAAGGATGTGAAGGCTACTTGTTGTATGCAATGGATGTTTCACAAGTGAAGCCTAAGTTAGAAGAAACTCCATTAGCAAGGAGTACCCGGAAGTGTTTCCGGATGAGTTACCGGGAAACATGCCGGACAGGGAGATAGAATTTGAGATCAAGTTGGTATAGGGTGCGGCGCAAGTTGCTAAGGCACCCTATAGGATGGCCCCAGCTGAATTGAAAGAGTTGAAGGCTCAATTCAAAGATATGCTCGAAAGGAATATAATTCAGCCAAGTACCTCACCGTGGGGAGCCCCGGTTTTGTTTGTTAAGAAGAAAGACGGCAGTATGAGGATGTGTATTGACTACCGAGCCTTGAACAATCTCACCATCAATAATAAGTATCCTCTACCAAGGATTGCTGATTTGTTCAACCAGTTGCAAGGTAAGAAAGTGTTTTCCAAGATTGATCTTAGGTCGGGTTATCACCAGTTGAAGATAAAGTTAGCGGATATACCTAAGACAGCGTTTAGTACAAGATATGGACATTATGAGTTCTTGGTTATACCTTTCAGACTCACTAATGCTCCATAGGCTTTTATGGATTTGATGCAGCGTGTTTTCATGCCATATTTGGATAAGTTTGTGATAGTATTCATAGATGATATCCTTATCTACTCAAAGGATGAAAAGGAGCATGAAGAACACTTGAGAATTGTACTGTTGAGAACCTTAAAGGAGAAACAGTTGTTTGCTAAGTTTTCAAGGTGTGAGTTTTGGTTGAATCAAGTCAGTTTTCTGGGTCACATGATTTTTGGGGATGGTATACAAGTTGATCTGGCAAAGATTGAAGCGGTAGATAAGTGGCCAAGACCTTCCACAGTGTCAGAGGTAAGAAGTTTTCTGGGTTTAGCGGGTTACTACCGGAAGTTTGTGAAAGTCTTTTACAAGATAGCTACACCACTCACTCGACTCACCCAAAATAATGTGAAGTTTGATTGGACTGATGAGTGTGAAAGAGCTTTTCAAACCTTAAAGGAGAGATTGACATCAGCACCGGTTTTGCCAGTTCCAGAGATCTTTGACAACTATGATGTTTACACCGATAGTTCGGGACAGGGTTTGGGTTGTGTGTTGATGCAAGGAGGAAAAGTTATCGTTTATGCATCTAGACAACTTAAGGGTATGAAAAGAACTACCCGACACACGACTTAGAGTTGGCTGCAGTAGTGTTTGCTTTAAAGACTTAGAGACACTATCTGTATGGAGTCTAGTCTAGAATCTTCAAAGACCATAAGAGTTTAAGTATTTCTTCACGCAAGAAAATCCGAACGTGAGGCAAAGGAGATGGTTAGAGTTTGTGAAGGATTACGACTTGGAAATTCAGTACCATCCGGTAAAGCGAATGTGGTTGCAGATGCGTTAAGTAGAAGACCAGGGTCTAAAGTTTCAGGGGTTGACGTAGCTACAGAACAGTTAGATGGGCTGATCGAGAATCTAGAGTTTTGATCAGTGTGGGAACAGTCAGTTTGTGGCTCCGTTGTTGGCAAGGTCAGAGTTGATGGATGATATCCGGGGTAAACAAGATGAAGATCCGGCGTTGGTTGACTTGAAGAGAGATGCTAGAGAAAAATCTATAGTTGGCTACGTGCTTGATAAGAATGGAAACCTTTGGTACCAAGATAGGTTGTGCGTTCCAAACGTTGGAGACCTAAGGCAAAGAGTTATGGACGAGGTACATAGGATAGCTTTTGCAGTCCACCCGGGAGCTATTAAGATGTATAGAGATTTGAAGGAACGTTTTTGGTGACCTTTCATGAATTTGGAAATATGAATGTTTGTGTCAGAATGGGATACGCGTCAGAAAGTAAAAGCTGAGCATAGAAAGCCAGGAGGTATGCTAAAACCTTTAGACATCCCCGAGTGGAAGTGGGATAAGATCACCATGGACTTCATCACCGGCTTGCCAAGAACAAAGAGTGGTCATGATATGATTTGGCTGATTGTTTATAGATTGACAAAATCAGCCCGTTTCATCCTTACAAAAGTTGATATGTCAAATAGAAGATGACCACACTATATTTCGATAATATAGTGAAGTTGCATGGAGTACCTATCTCAATAGTCTCAGATCGTGATAGTCGGTTCATCAGTCATTTTTGGAAGAGTTTGCAAAAGGCTTTGGGTACAACTTTGGATTTGAGTACAACTTTTCACCCTCAACCGGATAGACTATCAGAAAGAACAATCCAAACACTTGAAGATATGTTAAGAGAATGTGTTTTGGAAGTAGGTGGATCATGGGGTGACTACCTACCCGTGGCTGAGTTTGCCTACTACAATAGTTATCATGCAAGTTTGGGTATGCCGCCGTTTGAAGCTTTGTATGGTAGAAGATGTCGAACGCCTCTGTTTTGGGATGAAGTTGGGAAGAAGCAAATCACCGGGCCAGAATTAGTTGAGCAATATAAGGAAAGGGTTTTGTTGGCAAAGAAGAACTTGAAGGTAGCTCGAGACCGTCAGAAAAGTTGGGCTGATGTTCGTAGAAGACCTTTGGAGTTCGATGTCGGTGATAGAGTCTACTTGACAGCTTCACCAATGAAGGGAGTCAAACGTGTTGGACAAAAAGGAAAGCTAAGTCCAAGGTATGTTGGACCTTTTGAGATCCTCAAGAGAGTTGGACCGTTGGCTTACAAGCTTAAGATACCGGAGTCTATGTCAAGAGTTCACAATGTGTTTCATGTCTCGATGTTGAAGAACTGTTTGTCAAAGTTGGATGTTGAAGCTACAGTAGATCCAGAAATCCTTCAAGATAACCTCGCATATGATGAGAAACCGGTTAAGATTCTGGATAGGAAGGAAAATATGATCAAGAGGTGGATGATCCCTTTGGTGTTGGTACAATGGAGCAACCACTCACCAAACGAAGCAACTTGGGAAGTGGAAGGCGATATGATCACCGAGTTCCCAGAATTTTTGGATTTACCTGGTATATTCAAGTTTCGAGGACGAAACTCCTCTTAAGGGGGGATGAATGTAATATTCGATTTCGGAAAAGTAGCGAGGCGTGTCATTTGCGAAAATGAAATATTATATTCATTTCTAATTTATGGAAGAAAGCAAATTTAATTATATATGTGTATATAATTTGGAATATATATGTATATAGTTGGGGACTAAACTGTATCTAAAAGTTAGCTAAGGGTTTAAAAAGTAATTAAGGAGTTATTTTTGGAGAAAATAACTCCCCATCATGGTTAGTAGTTGGCAAATCCTGAATAATTTTCCCTGCAAAGTTTGAGAGGAAAAAGAAGTGAGCAAAACTCCTTTTTCAAAGTTCTAAGTCAATTCTTGACAGATTTCAGATTCGACAAGAGCAGGAGCATCGTGAAGAGACAAGGATCGTGTTGATACAGAGTTCATCAAGGTTCTTCAAGGTATTATTTTCGACTAAACGGCAGTTTTGACCAAGTTTGATGTCTTCTTGGTGCATTTCGTAGTTATAGACGTTTAGAAACCTTGATTCTAACTAGTTCTTGGATTGGTTATGAATCAAATAGGTTTTCATCAAGGTGTGAAGTTGTGCAACATTCTTTCCTTCAAGTTTGCTGTGTTTTGTGCTTGAAACATGTAAGAGATCTTCCTATTGTATTAATTCAAGTGGTAGAAGGTTTGGTTATGAGTTTGAAGTTGTTTTGGTGTAAGAATTATGTGTTTTGATGCTTGGATCAATGTACTATGTTATGGTATGTTAAAGTGCCTTGTTTTGCTGTTGTTTTGGTGTTAAATTTGATGACGAACATGTTGGGTGAGTTGTAGAACCGAGAGAAGTGTGGAAAAGCATTGCTGGTTCAGAGTTGGACAAGATGTTCTCAGCAGGTCGAATGCAATGCGCACGCATTCCAGGGAATGCGCACGCATTCCTGCTTCAGGTTGGTTCATGATGTTTTCTACAGGCAATGCGTACGCATTGCAGACAATGCGCATGCATTGGTTGATCAGGATGCAACAGGAACCCTCTGAACTGGTGAATGCGCACGCATTGATCCTGTTTTGGGAAAAATGATGTTTTGAGCTATGTATTGAGTTTTAGTGTTGATTCTTGATCTAATAACACTAATTAAAGATGAGCAAGCCTTGAATGAGTTTCTGATGCATTTATTTCCGGCACCGAATGTACTCTTAAAGGGAGTTGAAGATCGGGACCGTTGGAAGGGCATGATAGGCTTGTGCTTTGATGGATTAGTGGATATTGTGTCTAGACGACTAAGTGAGGGAGTAGAGTTGGTTAAGGTGAGTTTCCTTAAAAACACACATGTGGTTAGATAATGGTTAATAAATACATAATTGAATAGTAAAAGAATAAATACATGTCATTCTTGGTTAGGCACAAGGCTATATCGCGATGTGTGGGCGGTCAGTAAAAGTGAATAACTCTACTGGCCTATAAGTGGATGAATGGTAGAGGAACGTCACCGAACACGTGCACTATCGGGTTAAACCCGTGGCTATCAGTGTGATCCATAGTTAGGTTGCAAACGATATCTCATGGTGGATATACACCATGCGTAGTGCTCTTGAATGCAGGTATAACAAAGATAAGTTAAGTTTGAAATGTTTAGTCACGACATGTTGATTGACGATACAGGGTTTCACTCCCTCCACGTGTCGTCTATCGGTTGGTCATCACGATATGAATTTGCCTCAGATACTCATGTCGATGCCCGGACTCGGGGCTACGATGATCGACCATCGAGCAGTGTAGGATGATTAGTCCGCACCAGCTAGCAGTCTAGGACAATAAGTCCCAGGGTCAAGCACCGGAGGTCGGAAATATCGACATCGTGGGCGAGTTCGACGCCATTTGTCGAGGCCCATTAATAGTGATAACTTGGCAGGCAGGGTTAAGGCCCATTAAAGGGTGAATAAGACAATAACATAAGCCGACCTATTATTAGGGTTAGGGCAAGTGTTGTCATGATAAATACCCTATTCCAGAACTACGTAGGCTTGATTCTCGGAACCTAACAGATATGCAGTAATGAGATATGAGTCTTGGACTCAGCCGCAAATACTAAAAACCACCATCATACTCTTTTTGGCATTAGGGTTCTAATGAAGAACACCCAAGAACCCTAATGCCAAAAAGAATGCGGTGGTGGATTATGATATTTTATGTTTGAATCCAAGATCGTATCTCGATTGCCTATGTATCTGTTAAGTTCCGTGAATCAAGCCTTACGTAGTTTCGAATGGGGTATTTATCATGACAACACTTGCCCTAACCCTAATAATAGGTCGGCTTATGTTATTGTCTTATTTACCCTTTAATGGGCCTTAACCCCGCCCAAGCATTATCACTATTAATGGGCCTCGATACCGTGCGGATCGCACCGATGTCGATATTTCCGACCTCCGGTGCTCGACCCTAGGACTCATTGTCCTACACTGCTAGCTAGTGCGGACTGATCGTCCTACACTGCTCGATGGTCGATCGTCGTAGCCCCGAGTCCGGGCATCGACATGAGTATCTGGGGCTAATTCATATCGTGATGACCAACCGATAGACGACACGTGGAGGGAGTGAAACCCTGTATCATCATAAGCCCCCCAGACTTGAGAGAAGCGACTCCCGTTGTCCGAGGTCGAGTCTGTCATATGAATCATCTTCGAGTTGAGTCATCATTTAGGCAGGATTTTTCCCGCCTTTTGCAACCCTAACTGCCTGTAGACACGTGGAGCAATATCCTGGCACACAAACGCTTCGTATCCCGCAAAACGCGTCACTGCCTTGATTCTCATGATTTCCAGGGGTTGTGACACTATCCACGTCTTTTCACATCCTTTTGAATATTTGCTAGCATATAAAGGAGAGGAGATAGAAATTGAAGCAGAGCTTATTCGTCATTTCATTCTCTCAAATTCCAAATGCAAAGTAAGCTTCTATTTTCTGTGGTACTCATCTTTTTCTTTGAATTATCCATGTCCAGTAGTAGTAGTGCCACAAAATCCGATAGGGGTAGCGAGACGCCTTTCCGTAGCCAAACTCCGGCACCTGTTACTTCTGAAAATCTTCTCCGGCAAGACTCCGGAGAGCCCACAGGTTACTCCCCTCCTGTCCCCCCATCAACCTAAGAAGTTAGTGACTAGGATGGATGGGAAAGGTGCCAAAGGGTGCCTCAGTACGCTTTCTTCTGAGGAGATCACCAGTCTTTGCCGAAAGTACAATATCACCAGTCCTCCATTCGAAGCTCGACTTCCTTCTGGCCTGCATCGATTTGCTGATGATCCCCAGAGGGATTTTGCACCGTCTACGAGAATCAACTCGCGAGTCGATTAAGGGTTCCACTCTGCCCGGCCGTTCTCGCGATCCTCGACCACTATGAGATAAGTGTTTCCCAAATTGCCCCAAACTCCGGCAGAAAGGGATGGGGAGAAGGAAGGACTCTCGACCTCGACCTTTATCCTCTGTTTGGGTTCACAGGCAAGCGATTCATCCTATGGGATCGATAAGGCTACTCACCACACAATCGGAGATGGGGAGAAGGAAGGACTCGAGTGAAAGTTATGTAGTGGTCAAAGCTCCATCGCTTATAACGTTATTCTAGAGGCGACACTGCGCTCTTTGACTCATGAGCTATTATCATTTCAACATTCCACAACAAAGATGAAATTTCCAACCAGGAACGGTTCCCACGAGGTAAAGGAGATGTTGAAGCCGCACGGAGTTGTAACTCCGTTGTTATGAACGGGAAGATGGCAGTCCAACAAGTCTTAGTTGAGGAACTGATTCCAGAGGAAGAAGAGGAAAAGAACTGGGTCTCCAGTGATGCAGTTGAGAATGTCCGACTCTGGGAAGGAGAGGACGATCAGTGTGTGCAGGTTGGGATTTGGATCCCATCAAAAGAAAAGCAGTTGCTCATCGAGGTGCTAATCGAGTTCAGAGATGTCTTTGCCTGGAAGGCTACTGACATGCCAGGGCTATCTACAGACATCGTAGTCCACAAGCTTGAAATTGACCAGGCCAAGAAGCCAGTCAAGCAGAAGAAGAGAAACTTTGCGTCTGATCGACTTGAAGCTATAGAGTTGGAAGCCGGTAAGCTACTAGCAGCCCAGATAGTGAGAGAGGTATTATATCCAGAGTGGCTAGCTAACCCGGTATTAGTCAAGAAGCCCGATGGCAGTTGGCGCATGTGTGTGGACTTCACTGACTTAAACAAAGCATGCCCAAAAGACTCATACCCATTGCCAAAAATCGACAGGTTGGTAGACTCCACCATCGATTTTGAAGTGTTTGGTTTTTTAGACGCGTATAAGGGATACCTCCAGATTCTAATGGATCCTCGAGACGCGGAAAAAACGGCGTTTATCACGGAATTCGGCTCCTTCTGTTATGTAACCATGCCATTCGGATTGAAGAATACTGGGGCTACATACCAGAGGGCAGTCAATAAGATCTTTGCAAAGCAAATTGGTAGATGCATGGAGGTGTATGTAGACGACTTGCTCATAAAGAGTCGATCTATGAAACAATACTTGGTCGATGCTCGAGAGGTTTTTGAAGTATTGAGGGAAACGCAGATGAGATTAAACCTGAAGAAGTGCACCTTTGGGGTCAGGTCGGGTAAGTTCTTGGGATACATGATTTCAAAAGACGGGATTCGAGCAAACCCGGACAAGATCGACACTCTGAATAATATGCCCGCACCTTGAAATACAAAGGAGGTACAGAGACTCACCGGTCGGATGGCTGCCCTCAACAGATTCTTGTCGAGATCCGCACAACGTGCACTACCATTTTTCAAGATACTCCGTAAGGCCAGTCCTTTTCATTGGGATGATGAATGTCAGACAGCCTTTGAGGAGTTGAAAGTTTATTTATCAGAGTTACCCACCCTCACTTCACCTCGAGAAGGGGAGAGGTTATTGGTTTATTTAGCAGTATGCGAGGAAGCAGTGAGTGCGGTCCTGGTTCGAGAAGGGGTACATGGCCAGGTGCCAATCTACTTTGTCAGCAAGGCATTACATGGCCCCGAGGTCCGGTACTCACCAGCTGAGAAATTAGCGTTAAGTCTTGTTCATGCCTCGAGAAAGTTGAGGCCCTATTTCCAAGCTCATCCTATTGTGGTAGTCACGGACCAACCACTGAAGCAGATTTTGGCAAAGCCCGACACCTCAGGTCGACTGGCGAAATGGGTGGTAGAAATGGCCCAGTACGACATCGAGTTCGTCCCTCGAATTGCGATAAAAGCACAGGCCTTGGAAGATTTCTTAGCCGAAGGGATCTCCATCCAACTCGACCAAGAGAAGCAAAGTGCAGAGGAAAAATGGACTCTCCAAGTCGACGGAGCATCGAGTAAGGAGGGGGCAGGATCAGGACTCCTTCTAGTAAGCCCAAAGGGTGAAGAGTTCCCTTACGCCCTTCGATTCGACTTTAAAGCCACGAACAACGAGGCCGAGTATGAAGCTTTGATAACTGGTCTGAAACTTGCTCTGAAGCTAGGTGTCGAGGATTTGTTGGTATACAGTGACTCGAAATTGGTGGTAAACCATGTGAAATGGGAATATGAGGCTAAGGAAGAGACCATGAGGAATTACTTAGCAGTGGTGCAAAGCCTCATACCTAAGTTCAAAACGGTTCAGTTCGAGCAGGTTCTCCGAAGTCAGAAAAAAAGAGCCGATGTGCTCTCTAAGCTTGCATCGAACTTCGTCTCAAGTAAGAAGGTTCTAGTCGAGTTATTGACCGATAGGAGTTACATCGAAGCGGAGGCCCAGCAAATCACTCAGCAGGCCACGTGGATGGACTCGATCGCCCTTTATCTCAAAGACGGAATTCTACCATCCGACAAAGTACAAACCAGAAAGGTCCGACTCCAATCAGCTCGATACGCGTTCTTCGACGACATCCTTTATCGAAAATCCTTCGTAAGCCCATGGTTGAGGTGTGTTTCCGAGATGGAAGGCGAATATCTCTTAGAAGAAATTCATAGAGGAGCCTGTGGGAATCACTGTGGGGCCAGGATGTTGGCTCGAAAATGCAAGTTAGCGGGTTATTTTTGGCCGTCAATGCAACGAGATGCTAACGATCTTGTTCAAAAGTGCAACTCTTGTCAGATTCATGATAATGTCTCTCATCAACAAGCACAAGACATGAATGTCATCTCGTCAGCATGGCCTTTTGATCAGTGGGGAGTCGATATTGTTAGACCTCTACCCCGAGCACCGGGAAATCTCAAATATGTGGTCGTTGCAGTTGACTACTTTACAAAATGGGTAGAAGCTAAGGCTTTGCCCGACATCCGAGCTGCAACCATCAAAAAATTCTTGTGGGTCGACATTCTATCCAACGGTACCCAGTTCGAAGATCGAAAAGTTAGAGAATGGTGCAGTGAATATCATATCGATCAGTGATTCACCTCGGTAGCTCACCCACAGGCAAACGGTCAAGTTGAACAAACTAATCGATAGATCAAGCTGGGTTTAAAAAAGAGACTAGAGGCAGAAGGTCGAGATTGGGCGATACAACTTCCGAGCATCCTCTGGTCATATAGGACAGCTCCTAATTCATCAACAGGAGAAACTCCTTTCTCTCTAGTATATGGGTGCGAAGCGGTGATACCCGCCGAGATTGGTGTTCCTTCTCCTCGAGTTCTGGCCTACAATGTTGAGGCAAATGACCCCGAACTCCGACAGGAAAATGATAATGTCGAGGAGCGAAGAGAGATGGCCTCAGCCAGAATGGCAAGGTACAAGCAGAAGATCTCTCAGTATTACAACTCGAGAGTCAGACACAGATACTTCAAGGTCGGAGATCTGGTTCTGAGGAAGAACGAAGCAAGTCGGCAGGAAGCGATTGGAAAGTTAACCCCGAATTGGGAAGGACCATATCAGATTCTGAAGGTTCACCCTAAAGGGTCATATCAACTTGGGCGAGCAGATGGAACCACTGTTCCTCGACATTGGCACGCCAACAATCCGAGGAAATATTATGTTTGAGATAAGCTTTGCTTCGATGTACTTTTGTTTACTTTTCAATCTTAAATCTTGTAATAAGTCCATGAGACAATTTTATGAGTATTCTAATAAACTTGTGTTTTCTCGAGATGTTTTTGTGTTTGTTAGGATTTATAGCCGTAACGTTACAAGTCCGATATGATACAAAATGTTAAAGGCAAAACAATCGACAACGAGTAGGGAAATCCGCAGGTCGGACATCTCATTAAAGCCAAAAGCAAAGTGAGCCTATAAGGCAACAAATGCAAAGACAGAGAGACGGTTCGCATGGTCGGGCCACGGGCCCCACCAAAGCCAAACGAGCCTAGAAGGCTAAAAAGGCTATGGAAAGGACGGTTCGTAGTAGTCGCCACTGTCCCATCGAAAGCGAACGAGCTCGAGAGGCGAAAAAGGTCAAGACAAAGGACGGTTCGCATAGTCGGGCCACCTGTCCCAACTGAGAGCCAAACAAGCCTAAAGGGCGAAAAAGGCCAAGGTCAAGGGCGGATTCACACAATGAATTAAAACGCTCACCAGGGTCGAATAAGCCTAGGGGGCAAAAGTCTAGGCAAGCGAATGATTACAAGTGCAATAAGAACCAGAGGTTCATAATACACTGGGGGCAAAATACAACACCGATAAAACAAACACCAAACAAAGCGAGTAGCGGATGAGCCAAAGGCTCGACAAGTTTAAAAGACTCAAATATCAAGACAAGCAAGATAACAAGAAAAGAAAGAAAAACATTGCAAAATCGAATTGAAATTCGAAGCAAAATCATTACAAGATAAGGCCAGGTCAAAAGACCAGCCAAAGTTGATTCAAAATAATATCATTACAATAAGGATCAAATAACAAAAGAGGAAATTGAAAAAGCAGCAATCAAGGGTCGGCTTCAAAAGTCGGCTCAGTTGGGGCTGAAGTCGATTGAGCGGCAGATGCTGAGGTCGAAGGACCATACTTAATGAACAAAGATTCTCCCTGCTGAAATTCTTCCATATACCGGTCATACAACGACTCCGAATCGGGATTATAAAACATCGGCGTCTCGAGTGTGGACACGTCGAATCCTGAGTCGGCAGCTTTCACCTGAGTCACTGCCAAAGTGTAGCTGCCCATCATCAACGCACGCATGCGTACTTCCAGATCAGCGTCAAGGTTCTCCGACTTACGATATTTGGCGATTGCCTTTGCCTTGGCCTCCTCGATCTTCGCGAGGCCTGTTCCCGCTCGACTCTCAGCTCGGCCGCCAGGGTGTCCCTCTCATGCCGAGCCTTCGCTACATCCTCCAATGAAGCCTTGTGCCACCCTTGCACCTTCTCGAAGTCTTTTCGCAGCTTAAGCAGCTCCCTACCCTCCTTCTAGCGCCAATGACGATGACAAATTATGTCACCTTAATAATCCGGGCCCTAATATGAATCTAATGAAGAACACCCAAGAACCCTAATGCCAAAAAGAATGCGGTGGTGGATTATGATATTTATGGCTGAGTCTAAGATCAGATCTCGGATTGCCTATGATCTGTTAGTTCCAGGGAATCAAGCCTTACGTAGTTCCCCGGAATGGGGTATTTATCATGACAACACTTGCCCTAACCCTAACAATAGGTCGGCTTATGTTATTGTCTTATATACCCTTTAATGGGCCTTAACCCTTGCCCAAGTTATCACTATTAATGGGCCTGGATAGCTGGTGCGGACTCTGCCCTCGATGTCGATATTTCCGACCTCCGGTGCTCGACCCTAGGACTCATTGTCCTACACTGCTAGCTGGTGCGGACTGATCGTCCTACACTGCTCGATGGTCGATCGTCGTAGCCCCGAGTCCGGGCATCGACATGAGTATCTGGGGCTAATTCATATCGTGATGACCAACCGATAGACGACACGTGGAGGGAGTGAAACCCTGTATCGTCATTGATGAGCATGAAATGAACCCTAGATGGGTCGGTCTAATAAAGATAATCACTTAAACATAATTGATACTTTATACTTTTGTTAATGCAATAGCTTCTATCTTTTGCAAAGTACCTTTGTACTTACCTCGAATGCATATTGCTTTGTGTGTTTGGGGATGAGAAGATAAACATGTGGAGCAAGAAATCGATGAAGATTTCGAGGATGATCTTTGAGGATGTTATCTTGATGCTTTTACTATCTACTTTGAGTTGTGATAAATTATGTTCTAGACTTTGTTGTATTTTGTTTAAAGACAAGTTGTACCTTCAATTCTGGAACTTATGTAAGATAATTATGTTGTTTATCTTTAGACATCATACGGTTGTAACTTTTGTATCGTTGGGTTGTAAACTTCCCATCTTAGAATGTTGCATTTCTATTCTTGTTGTAAAAAAAATATACCCGAGTCTTTTAGCTTCCGTTAATGCTAAACTCGATACTACACAGTAGAGGCTTACATATAATATTGATTTATTTAATATTATATGTGCCGAACGTTTGTTTTCCGGATATGGACTCGGTGTCCCGAAATGGGGCGTTACATTTGGTTTTTTTGCATCGAGCTAGTCTTTGTTTTTTCAATCTTCAAATATCGCTTCGATATTTAATGTGAGTGTATATACGAGGAAATTAAGTGTTTATTTAATTTTCATGCGCCGGACATTTATTTTCGGATAATATATATCTTGATATCTTAGACAATGACGTCCCACAAAATTATTGTGTTTTAATTAGAACTTTATACAAATTTCTTACAAGAATATGTTACATTCATATGTACCGAAAGCTCTAACCGTGACAAAGGAAATACAATAGTTTTATGGTCGTCCAGGACCAATATAATACGGGCATTGTTAATAGCACCACAAGTGATTTACTCGGCCGGGCACCACACCTGTGCAAATTTCGACTTTGTAAAGGTCGAAATCTGTTTTCAACCCCTCCGGAGTCGAATTTTGTGCATAATTTCGATTCTGGAGGGGTTGAAAACAGGTTTCGACCTCTACAAAGTCGAAATTTATATGAGGTGGTGCTGAATAAATCGCGTGTGATGTCATTAACGGTGTCCATGTAATATACACCAAGTCAACATTGTTCAACCAATCAATTTTTTTAAATAGGTAGTTTTTTTTTTCCTTCCTACAAGTAAAAGTCCACCAATACAATGTTAAAATCCTATTGGTTTGCGATCATTAAATCATAATATTAGTCACAAATCAGAAGGGGCGCAACCTTTAGTCACAAATCATTGAAGCATCCCATCAAAATTTCATCATCATTTGTAAACATCTGTTGGCTTTGACATGCATATGAAGAAGAATCAAACACTTGTGGCACCATCAGCTTATTATCATAGCATTGCCAATCATCATCCCGTAAATAAGTGTGGTTATTGCTCGTTCCCTCTTCAATATCTTGATCAATGGCGGCTCTAGGTTTTTGATAACTTGTCGAAATTGATGGGCTATCAAGCTGTGGAAGCTCATGAATATTGTTGTGTTGATTTTCATAACGAGTTTGGTTAGACATTATAAGTTCTTGATTATGATCGTATGGGAATGATGAGGTTTGATGAAAGTTTGAGGATTCATCTCCTGCAGGCTGGAAATTTCGGTTTTGGGACATGAGATTATAGGCGGCGGCGTGGCTCCAAGCTTCAAACCCTTGTTTGTGACTTGGACATGGCTTCTTGAATGCTCGGCAAACTACCCACCCTTCTTCCTGAAAAACATTGCATTTCATTGCCATATTTACTACAACATCTTATGAATAAAATTATGCATAATTAATAAATATTAGGCTTATTTTCATTTCAAAAGACTTGAGAAACGGCCCTTGCGCAAGGATGACATGCGAAAAAAAAAAAAAAAATCCCTTGAGAAACTCTATATATATATTTTTGAGGCGAGAGAAACTCTATATTTCATACCACACATTACCTATTAACGATTACGTTCTTAATTAGTAGTTTAGTACAATGATAGATCATGATTTATTAATACTTTTTTAATTCAAAATGTATAGTTATAATCTAAGTATAAATTTCGTGAAACTTAAACAAATTGACCAGCTTAACTGTTTTAATATGCCTTATTTGCAAATCATTTATCTCACTGAATCCTACAATGATACTGTCATTGTTATTATTATTATTATTATTATTATTATGAGAAATGATAGAAAAACAACGAAAATACATAAGCAATTGATACAACGATGATCTACACCATTGATTATTGTGGGATCTATACTGATTGATCTAGGTCCCTAATAATCAATGGTGTAGACGATCGTTGTGTCGATTGGTTGTGTATTTTCGTGTGGTCGTATCATTGCTTTATTATTATTATAGGTTTTTGTCTAGAAGGACAAACTAATTATTTTATTAGGCTACAAAGATATAGATTATTAATTACGACAAAACCTAATCAAACTTACCAAAATACCCTTTTTCTAATTAAACCTAATTAACCTAATCAATCTTTCCCTCATCCAGACGCCACATCTCAAAAATGCACCATTGTCAATTGTTCATCAGCGTTCAAAAAAAAAATTGATGGCCGCCGGAAGTTGCAGACAAAACCCTAGACGGTGGCAAGAAGTTTACCGATCCCTGCACATCTTGATGGCTGCCGGAAGTTGCAGACCAATCCCTGCACATTGGAGTTGACGGCAAGAAGTTTACCGATCAAGAACGATTGAATGATTTCCGGCCAAGAAGGAAGTGCCCCTGTGATTATGACTGCTCCGACCGAGTTCAATTTCCGGCCAAGAACGATTTAACAATTTGAACGATTGGAGCAGATTGAACGATTTGAACGATTGGTTTACCGAATCATATTGAACGATTTGGGGATTAGCGTTTGGGGAGGAGAAAGAGGCCGGTGACGGCTGTGCCGCCGGAGCTGAACGATCGGATTTGAACGCCGGAGAAGCAGGCTGTAGTGGTTTTTTTTTTTTTTTTTTGAAATAGTTTAGGGTTTAGGGTCGTTACTATTAATTTTTTAACGGTACTACATGTTTTGATGTAATTTTATCTATTTTATGGGCTGTTACTACTTGTTTATTGGACGTTACTACATTTTTACGGGCTGTTACTATTTGTTTTTAGGCTGTTACTATTTTTTTTTGGATGTTACGACATTTTACGGGTCTATAACTACTTGATTTTAGGCTGTTACTACTTGTTTTTAGGCTGTTACTTTTTGTTTTCTAGGCTCTTACTACACTTTATCTAGCGTTACTACGTGTTCAATGTGTAAAAGGGTATTTTTATCCATTTATTATGAATTTGTCATTTTTAATCACATAACATGGAGTAACGTCATTCTGGACCAATTTATAATTTTTTTGGTCCTTCTGGCCCCTTACACCTTATTATTTCTTTAGTTTTATTAGAACATATAATGAGGTTTCTTTTTTATTTCTTAACAAGAACATATATTAATCATCTATAAATCACATTATAATGATTATCATTATCCCAACCAAACTAAAATATATGATTAATATAATCCAACTATCCAAGTATCAATTTAAAAAAAGTAAACACAATCACAAAAAAGCAGAGACAAATGTGCGCATGAACCTGGTTCTTGTAGTGGATGATGATCTATGCATATATATATTTATACATACATAGAATGCTTAGAAAAGGTACAACAAAAGGGCTTAATTATGAATGTTGTTCAAAATCAGATATAGAAAATCACGTTGATGGTAAAACGTCTTTTATTATTTAAAACAATGGCCTTCCCCATATCTTCACTCGATATACTCAAATTTATTTTTTCCTTTTTCCTCGATACGAGATAGTATGACACATTGATTGATATAAATTCGAGGATGATGTAAAAATGTATAGTACGTGTTATTGATTATTGTTTTTCCTTTGAACAACAAGAAAGTGTATATTGTCATTGTATAATTGGTATATATATACATATATAATACATACCGAGCCAAAGTTGGATACTAATAGAATAGAATATCCATACACCCAGTTGTCACACACAGATACCTAAGGTAGCAACACTACAAAACACAGCCTATCAGATAATGACAAGTGTCCTAACAAGAACGTACTTCAACGGAAAAACACCTTAAAAGTAAGTGGTTACATTTTAATTGGATACATTTTATTTCATCTCTTAATATAATCGTAAATAACCCCCCTTTTTGATGAATATATAATATAATCAACCAGGTTTCCCAACGAAATAGAAAAAATTGAATAAAGAGTATACCTGAGTGGGTGCATTTTCAGAAGTTTGGAGGCGATATTCATGCATGATCCAGTCAGTTTTCCGGCCATTCGGGCACGTCCTTTGTAAAAACAAGGGTTTTCCTCATCCCTATCATGATTTGATCCTTTGAAATCACTGCCTTGTCTCTCCCTGTTGCCTTCCAAAATCCTGCTGACGTGGCCCTGTTTGTTCTTGTTCCTGTTGGGTACTTCCTGTCTTTGTGACTGAAAAATACCACTCATTTTGTTCTTCATACCCTAATTTGCACCTACCTGCATTAAAAATAATCAACATGATCAATGTTTTTATAATTCGGATCACGGAAAAATTGGCATAGAAGAAAGTGACAACTAGCTAGCTGGTTGCATGGATACGGATACGTGAGTACGGATACATGATTTTACAAAATATCATATATGGTACAGGGTATTTTTGTAAATATTGAAAATATAAAGACAGGTATTCCTTCAGTTTTGGTAGTATTTCATCATTTAAGACAAGTTTTCATAAATTATCTGATGGTACATACTCGAAATTCAACACGGTTCTTCATTTCACATATAGGACATGTGAAAACACATACACGAATCTTGGATCCAACTTTTTGAATATTACAAATTTGTCCCTAGCTAGGTGTGTATCATAAGTATATAGCCTGTGCGTATCGGTATCAGATAATTAAGTATTAGACGCAGGATACGTTACGAGACAGAAGTATCCGTACATCATAAGTGCACAACACAAATTTTACATCATGTGTGCATGGCCCGTCCCTGAGTTTTCAGTGGCCCTAGCTAAGTCAATTTATCAAGACATGCCCCTCTCAAAGCGTCAAATATTGGTTGCTAAAGGATTTGACGCATCTTTACACTAATAAACCCATGCCATTGGACCAAAATAAAATTTGAGGCCCTAAATTTGGATCATTTTCCGGAGGCACTAGGCAATGGCCTTGTAGGCCTATGCCCCGGGACGAGTCTGCTTGTGTGAGACCGATTTATTCCTATAAAGTTTTCATAATGATGAATGATATAAAAATGTATTGTGACAATTATTTTATTCAAAAGGTGATCTATTAAATACCTTCAATATCCCAAGGCTCCATTCTGTAGAGATCAATATCAGTAATAATATCAAGATCAATCTTTAGGTTCTTAATCTTCCTATTCAGATAATATCCCACAAGTTCTTCCTCTGTTGGATGAAATCGAAATCCGGGCGGAATGCTACACTCCATCTCTATTGATAATCCTGTCATTAATTAACACACAACAAATACAATTAATTAATTAATGAACAAATATTAGTTCAACTTCATCACAAATGTTAAACTCTATGTTTCATATTAACTAAAAAATGTGTTTCACAAGCACTACATTGCCTTTTTTTATTTTTATTTTTTTTACATTACAAATTTCCATTCGTGAACTAAGGGGAATGATGATGATATACATACATGCATTTGGGGCCACTAAAAAACTCATGACATTTTTTCTTTTAATTTTTTGATGAAGAAAATGGCAAAGCAATATATGGTTGGTCCCGTGCCACTTATCTATTAATCATTAAACTCTAGCCAATGGGATTAGTTGCATGTAGTTAAGAAAGTATATTGAACACAAAAGTGGCCGCAAATATAGACTCCATAGCCACAAGCATGCTCATTTCTTTGAGTGCATTCCACTCCATTAATTAACTGCTTGAAAACCCTTGTTGCAATGCACCCACTACCAAAGGAATCTAAACTAAATTACCCATGACAAGGTTAAACCATATACTCCCTCCGTTCTCAATTATATGTCGTGTTTGAAAAAAACATACAGATTAAGAAAATGAATATTCATTTTTTTTTTGGAAAGTGTAGTGGTGGAGAATGAATAATAAATATTGATTGGTTGAATGAAATCCTAAAAGTTGAAAAGTAGTATTGAAAAGTTTGAAAGAGATTAAAATATGTATTAAAATATAATCGCTTATATATAAAAAGAAAATTTTGATTTTTAGAATCATGACATATAATTGTGAACTAAGGAAGTATATAGCTAGGATGCTTATATTATTATTTTCTTAATTAAACAAGAAGATAAAACAATCAAATTTATTAAATAAAAATAAAGGGATGTTGTGGGAGGCATTCTTTTTATTTCTGGAAAATAATTAGAGAAAGTAAGCTCATTTCTGAAACCTGACCACGTACAACAATGGAATATAGATATGTTTACATAAAGACCAAAATAAAATTTTAATTATAAATGTCACACTTTCTATAAGTTGAGGGTGATAACAAGTAATTATATCAGAGAGGAGGAAATTACCCAAGAACACATATCACTATACATATATATAATACAATAATTAAAAAAAAAAAAAGATAAAGAAATGGAATATATTTACTCAGAACATTCTGATAGGAATAGCAGACTTACTAACAAAAAAAAGACTGCCCTTGCTGTCTTATTGAAACACCAGATCGAGAAAGAGAGGGGGGAGAGAGAGCACTTGTTGAAGATGTATGCAATGTATTTATATATATGTTGTGTATATAATATGTATATATATTGTTGGTGAAGAGCTAGCGTTGGTTGAAGCTTGTTGGTTAAACTGATCAGTCACAGCTATATAAAATAGTATTATATAAGCAGACAAATACACAAGACAGATAGAATTGAATTATGACTGAAAACCTAGAAGCTAGCTGATGCCTACTTATATTGCCTATCAACCTCTCTTTTATATATATATATATATATATATATATATATATATATATATATCTATTAAGAAAAGGTGATTAATACAGAGAGAGGGGTGACTGTTACTGTCATTGAGTACGCGTGGGGTGGCAGATATATGAAAGGATTGTTTGGACGGCGTGACAACAATGTTTCACTCCACACGCCACCCTCCACCGTTACACTAACATTATGCCCTAATATTTTGCTAATTACATCAATCCTTAAGGTTCTCTTAATAAAACAATGTAATTACTTTAGGGTTAATTTTATATCACTTCATTTCACTTAATTGATAAAATATAAGTGGCTTGATAATACTTATGAAGGTCACCGGTTCGATTCTCGTATGAGGCGTCATGTTGAAAGAGTTCTTGGTCATACCTTACCCTTGAGTAAGAGTCAGACTCTACATGCACGACTCGGGCCGAACTCCGGATTAGTCGGTACAACGGATCTTGGACTCTGGTGCCACATATATCACATTGTAGGATCATTAGATCTATTAAATAATCCAAAACCTTCATCTGGTATAAAAACGAAAGTACTTAATAGAAATAATGTTTCTGTGACACATATGAGACTAGTAAGGGTCAACCCTCAGCTGGTCCTCCATGATGTGTTTTGTATTCCTGGTTTTAAATATAATCTTTTATCTCTACACTCCTTTATCAATCATATAAAAGATGACAACTATTTTTTCTGCTAAAAAGTGTGTTTTGCAGGACAAGAATAATAAATTGATTGGTTCAGCTGAGTTACAGACTATATGTCATGGATCAACCAATCAGACTTCCTGCTGTAAATGCTGTAGAAAAATCACAATTTATCTAATAGACTAGATGATACACTTTTATGGCATTTACAGACAGGCACTTGCCATATAAGAGACTCGCATGTCATTAGTTCACAATCAATGATGTCAAATTCTGTAAGCATGATCTTTGTTGTGTTTGCCTTGGCCTATGGCAAAATTAAAGAAAAATCCCTTTCTATTAAGTACTACTGATGTAAATGCTACAATTGACCTTGTTCATATGGATATTTGAGATCCTTTAAGACAACATACTATGAATGGACAACAATACTTTCTTACTGTTGTAGATGATTTTTCTAGATTTACTTGGGTTTTTATTATGAGGCATATATATGAAGCTGCCGCTCTTGTTAAATCCTTTGTTAAATTTGTTTCAGCTCAGTTTCACAAAATTATTAAAGTAATTAGATCTGACAATGAAGCCGAAGTTTCACCATCGATTTTTATGCTCAAGCAGGTATTATATCGTATATCCCGTGTCAAGACACCGTAACAAAATAGCATTGTTGAAAGAAAACATCAAAGATCTCGCCGAATGTTGCCAGGGGATTGAGGTTCCGAGTAATTTACCCATTGAGTATTGGGGTTTATGTCTTTTACATGCTGTCAAATTATTTAATGCTACACCTACACCATTGCTGAAGGAAAGCACTCCACATAAAGTGCTTTATGGCACCAAACCAGATTATTCTGTGTTTAAGGTTTTTGGTTGCTTAGTTTTTCTAGCACACTTCAGCAGTATATGACAAAGTTTGATTCCAGATGTAGGATTTGTGTCTATCTTGGAAATTCAAATACATCCAAGGGTGCTATTCTTTTAGACGTCACCAACAAAGTGTTGAAATAGTGTCCTAAACCCAATCGGATTGGACCGGATCCAACCAGGTCGGATAATTTCTACTATTTCTTTATGTTTATACATATGATAACTAGCTTTCTGTTATTATATATTTTCCGCTTAACGAACCAATTATGATATTGTATACATGATAACGCTTCTAGTGTCAAACTGCGTGAAAGAGAAATCATAATAGTGATTAGGTTGATGAGATCTCGACTCACTTTAAAAGGTTTGATGCTTAAATGTCTCTAGTCGATGTGATATTAAATAGACATTAATAGCACGATTAAACTAGCACATATTAGATGTCTTCTATCTTATTGAAGGTGTGGATATATGTTGTCTATCTAAGTGTAGTAGACACTTGACTATACGTGGACGCAGTATTGAGACTCCACACACTTACTTTATTAAGTGTCACACTATGCGATTGTGTAATTATCCTAAGACCGAGTCTTCATGGCAACACAATGTGGATTGTTATACTTATTGAGGTTTCCTCAGACACGTGGCGCATCATGTGGGTAGTGATTGGGTGTGACATCAAGCATGCGTAGGATTAATGTTGCTCGTCCGAAAATCGCGTATCCTATGAATAGGAGTAAATATCTGAAAGGGTCTTCTTATAAGGAATGTCTTATTCTCGAAAGACTTTGCAAAGCAGAAGTAATTGTTACTTCGAGAGAGTAGGAAATCCAGATTATAAGATACGGTCGTTAATGTATTGACACTCGAGATACGACCTTATGGATATTGTAACAGTGATATGATTCTATTTACATGGTAACCGTTTCACATTAAAGGTAGTAGTCATTGCATTTGACTCTTCCGATAATTGGGGGTCATGGCATGTTGCTAGACGCTATCCATGATCATTAGGTATGAGGGGCATTTTCGTAATTGCACCTTGTGACTACGGCCAACATATTCGGAAGTCTATTGGGTCACACACATAAGGACTTCTAGCCGGATTAAAATGTGGTTATAGTGATAACCAAATAAAGAAAGTTTATCTCGACTATAAAGTGTATAATGATAAATTAATATAGTAGTATTTATTTATATATTATGAATAAATATAATACAAGATATTAATTATGTTGATTAATTAAATATACATATTTTATTATGTATGTGGCAAAATTATATGTGTATATGATACACACGTATTTTGCGAATTATTTAATCATAGTATTATATTAATTAATTAAGAATATCCAGGAAGCGGAATGCATCAGATCTAGATTGACCCAATTACGCAACGGAATGCATCAGATCTAGATCTAAACGAAACAAAGAACATAATTAAAGATCTAAATCTACAAGGGGGTATATGAGCCTACCTTTTTATGGTGCTTAACTCTAAGAACAACAGGCTCCAAGAACACGTGATTGAGCAGCCACCGCCTTTCAACGTGTGTCTCCCAAAGAACACCAAGTGGATGGTGTTTCGCCACGACCTCCTTGATATGCTACCGGAATAATCCCGAAGATTATTCCAACTCGAAACCCAAAGAAAAATAGCCGAAAATTCCAAGCTATTTTTCTTCCCAATTGGCGTGAATTGTGTTATGTCAAAAGGCTTGGGAGAACTCTCTTTATATAGGAGAGTAATCCTTGTCCTCCAAGGATTTAATAATTAAGAGATAATTATTTGAATAATCCTTTATTCCAAATAAAAGATAAACAAAATAATTATCCCAAACAAATTAGGATAAATCATATTATTATCTAATATTCCATGAATTATCAATTAACAAATAAAAGATAAATCACACATTAAATAATTATCCAAGAAAACTAATTCCTTGATAATTAAATAACCAACAATGGCGCCACCTTTCATTAAAAAAAAGGTTCACACGCATTTTTACAACACCTTGGGCCGAGTCCACGAAAAATATCTTTTATGTATTTAATCATCTAGTCCAACTAAACAATTAATCCACATATCAACTAAATAGTCCAATCCAACTATTTAATTATAATTGAGGTGCAACGCATTTAGAAAACCTATATGCTATATTAGAGTCACGTCGGGACCATGGACCCATATTCGTGAGCTACAATAAGTCGAATAAAATTATTCGCCGCATGTAATAATTATGTCCAACCTATTAATTCCGGATTACACCACCATAAACCCGAAACTCTATCGAATATAGATAACTTACACTCAATTTATGAGTCTAAAGCGCCCATCGATATAATCATTACATACGGATAAATCCTCCATAGATCGCTCACTTCGATTCGGGATATTTCCGTAAACCCTTCAAACATATTATCCTTATTTACCATTAACCTCCTAGTGATCAATTAGTTCACCACAAATATAGTATGAATCGGGTCCATCGATCGCTTTAGTGGTTAACAAATAAAGGAACTGGCTCTGCCTACTTCCCGAGGGAAGGAATGGATTCCATATCTCGTGATAACACGTACTACTCACTCATTCCGCATTAGAGCCAACCCAGAAGTGTTGGACCACATACTACGAAGAGATCCTTACTAACACATCAAACCCTACCCTAGTCTAAGCAAATGCCTCTGTGATCACCTCAGATTGAGATTAATCCATATATGATCATCTTGTGATTCGATAAGACTTCTCGATCACGGAATTATATCGAGAACTCAAATCAAATCACCCAAATTCTATATGATTATCATCATATATAAATGCCCCACTAGTACTCTTATTACCGACAACCGGATAAGACCGCCATACCAGAAAGTGTTCGGGGCGATTAATAGCAAATTAATCATGAGACCCGTGCATCAGATTAATAAACGCCACGGACTAAGTTAATTTTAAGTACATCTCACTAACTCAATCCTCTTGTGTATAGCCATATATCGAAAGTTATGTGATTACATAATCAATATACTTGGGGTTTTCTCAGTTGTATACATATTGGCAATAAATGCGAATAAATAAGATGAAATAAATTTCGCTCATTTATTTAAATAAAACAATTACAAATTGTCTTTCGGCATAAAACCTTACGGTGTTTCTTCCATAAGAAACAATTGAGCAAAATAAGATCTCAAAAGTAGCTTGAGAACCACAAAGAGATATTCAACCATTGGAACATGTGCAGGCATTAAAAAGAGAAAACAAAATATTTTATTTTGTTAACACTCAAGAGCTACATGTAGACATCAAAGATGTTTCTGGTTCTGTTTATTTACCTCTAATTACTAAAGAGGATATAAAAAGGAATCTAGGAAAAATCAGATCTAAAATTAGTATGGTTCGTCTTGGAGCTATAATTTTTTTTTAATAAAATCTGAATTTCTTAGATTCTTTTTTATCTTATTTATATAAGATGTATCTGAATCTTTCCATTCCCAAATGATATTATCTTTGAGTTTGACTCAGAAGGTTTTCTAATCACAAGTAGCTTTTGAATATAACTTTCAGCATAAGTTAATATACCTAAAAATCTCTACAATTGTTTTTTGTCTTCAATTTTATCTAGGAATTTATGTATGTGTTCCAAGATATGATTTTGAGGACAGTGATGACCTTGATCAATTTCTAGTCCTAGGAAATTAATCTTTGTCTTAAAAAGCTGCGCTTTTCTTCTGATAAAATGATTCCTAATTCTTCACATTTTTTGAGTACTCAACATGTAAATAGTGCTCTTTTTCTGTTTTACTGAGGACAAGTATATCATCTACGTAAACACAAATAAATTTTTCAAAAGACCTAAATGCATTTTGCATATGTCTTTGGAATATAGATGGTGCTTGCTTGAGACCAAAAGGTACAACACACCATTGATAATGTCCTTGAGGACAAGGCAGTTAGTAATTGTGATTCTTCATCTAACAATACCTGCCAGAATCCCGATTTACAATCGAAACTACTAAAGATTTTCTTTCCTCTAATTAGAGTTAAAAGTCGATCTTTATTTGGTAGATTATGACTATCTCCTGTAGTTGTCATATTAATGGCTTTATAGTTGACAACCATGCTCTTTTTTCCTCTTCTTTTCTCTGCACCATTTTCGACAAGTAAAGCTGGAGATATATGAGGTGATTTACTAGGCTTAATGATTTTTAAATCTAGCAACTCTTGAATTTGTCTACCAAATTAGAAGTCTGCTTTTGGGACAATCTTGAAAAAGATAGTTTCATCTTAGATGGAAAAAATACTTCACCCTTGGATGAAGTCATTAAACTTATGACTCTTGACGAGTCAGATATTGAGAAAGAAATGGTAAAAAGACCAGAATTAAGTAAAATTCTTGGGATAGAAACCATTAATGTAATAGATCAAAAGACAGTTGATCATAGTACCTCTGAAGATTCTGAGGATAAATAAAACCTTTGTGGTAAATAAAGAAGAGGAAGGCTAAGTTTCCACTTCTAAAAAGAGGAAAGAAGTTTCAAAACCCAGCTTTACCAACTATCCTAAAGTCTTAGAGAACCTAAAGATACAAGAATTTCTATTCTTAACATCGTAAAAACAACTTATTGATAAACGGGCTACTAATTAAGTTTGATTATTCAAATTAATAAAGAAGCATATCGAAATCCAAAAAATATACTTATTTTAGTAGAACATAGAATTACTGGAATTATTCAATCATTTGTTGTCAACAAATTGGTCAAAAGTTTCATTAGAAAATATGTTTGAAACTATCATTGATAGTTTTTATACTATGTTTTTAGGAATTAACTATAATCATTGATAAAGCAAATGAAATTTTAAACAACAGAAAGGCTAGAAATCGCTTTATAAAATTACTGTATATGTGATATCCGTGAATTGATAATTTTACATGTGATTTTGAGACAAATCAGATAAACTTCCACGAGCAGATTTTGGAGGATTTATAAAGCGTAATTTGACTAAAATCCCTATTGTAGAGAAAATATCTTCGTAGCTTTGAAGGCATGAGGAGTTAATCTCTTTAGCTTAGGCTTTGCAAAGAAGAGTTGTAAAAGAAGATATCACAAAGATTTGTGATCTTTCTAAAAACAATGTAAATTGAAGAAATTCAATAAAAAATGTTGTGAAAACATTTCATAAACATCCACTGAGTACGGATGTAAAAAAAAAGCTTATTATAAAAGAAAATTTAGAAAAAGATATATGAATAAATATTCTTATAAATATAAAAATAAGAGGTTTAAACCAGGAAAATGTTTTAAACCTCGTCAGAAGTATTAAAATACTGACAAAAAGAAATTTTGCCCGAAAGGTAAAAAGAATTGTAGAGGTTGGATCTGCAATATAGAAGGACATTATGCAAATGAATTCCCTAACAAGCAACAATATCCTCATAAAGTAAAATTTATGGAAGAAAATTTTGAAATATGATATGATCCTATAAAAGACATATATGAATCCTTAAATGAGGTTTATATCTTCGAAGAAAACTCTGACTATTCTTCAAATGAATACGATTCAAAGGATTCAGAATAATTTAAACATTCAAGAAATCTCCTGGGATGATTTAAATATAGAAATGGTAATGTCTAACAATATTACTAATCCTAACTCTATTTATATCAGGGATTTACTTGTAGCAGCAGCAGCTAATAATTGGAATCTACATTAGATGGAAGTCAACACGCCTTATTACATGGAGATTTACATAGTTAAGTATTCATGTAGTTACCTCAGGTCAGGCAACAACCAAACCAAATCCTTTTTTCGCCTAAACCAAGCCATTAGACAACGGAACTACAAGTTAAATGAGTCCATGGAAGATCAAGGATTTATTCAGTCTAAAAATGACCATTATTTATTTACAAAAAGGTCAGGACAATCTTTTATTGATTTGCTGGTGTATGTAGATGACATCATAGCCGCAAACCCCTATGGGCAGTTGATTCAGCTGGTCAAGGATGCCCTACATCAGCAGTTCACTATTAAGGATCTTGGAAAATTGAGATATTTCCATGGTATTGAAGCTGCTAAGACTCTTGTAGGTATATCTATTTCTCAAGAAAATACACTCTCAACCTATTAGAAGAATATGAATATTTCAGAGAAAAACCTGCCAAGACACCTATGGAGTCTAAGTAGACTTTAAAGCATGGTGATTCACAAATTTTGGAAGATAATACTGCATACAGACATCAAGAAGGGGTAAACTAATCTATCTTACCTTTAGCGCACTGTACATTGCCTTTGCAGCTCATCGATGAGTCAATTTCTGACACCCCTAATCTAAAACTATATAAAGGCAAAGACATAGATCGCTATAGTATTTGAAGGCCCAGTCACTAACTGCTTTCAACAGAGAATAACCTTGTCCTATAAGGTTTTGCAGATGTGCTGATTGGGTCTGGTTGTCCCAAACAAGAAAATCAAGATTAGGCTACATGATATTTCTAAGAGATGCTCATATCTCTTTGAAGGCAAAGAAACAAACTACTATAGCGTAAGTTCTTCGTGAGGTCAATATAGGCTATGGTAAATGCGCTTAGAACATCAATGGTCGAACTGCATTCTCCAAGATTTGAAGTTTCTAGTTCAGCAGCCTGCTGTATTGTTCTGTGACAATGCCAATGTCATGCACATTGCTCATAATCCTGTCTTTCATGAAATAACGAAACATTGAGATTGACTGTCATGTTGTGAGAGACAAAGTCAAATATGGGCTTGTTATACTTCTTCCAGCCAACACAAAACAACAAATAGTTGACATTCTCACCAAAGCTTTGGATGCACCCATTTTCTCCTATCCGCTAGACAAGTTGGGAATTTCAAAGATTTTTCAAAGTTATAGTAGCTGAAGAGAATGTTGAGTGCAAGTTTTTCATAAACCACTCTTAACTTAAGGGGTGGTTACAGTATAAGGATTGAAGGGAATGCTGAGTGCAGTCTGCTGATAAACTCAACAGACAACATGAAGACTCAGCAGCCTGCTGAATATTTTAGTATAGGAAACGGTTATTCAGGTATAATTTGTTGTAACCATTTGTAACTTACTTTTAACCGATGCATGAGGTGTATGAAGCTATAAATACCCCATGATCAGAAGCATTGTAACTTAACTTGTAACTTTAAGTTCATCAATAATAATTCCGCATTTTATTTTCTGTTAGTAATTCTATAATCTTCGACATATAGAGCCTGTAGCCGAATTAAACATATGAAAAAACCCTAGCCGAGTTAGTTTAGGTCTTGTAAGGTGATTTCTTGCTCTCAATGTCCACGATGCATCGGGCCGGGCTCTCAATGAGTTAGACCTTGGTTTCCTGATCCTCCCGCAGATTCCTTATTGACCTCTTCCATTCAGCCCAATAACTCTTCTTCAACCCAGACCCGCTTCCTAATAGCTCCTGGAAAATGGTACTACCCGAAAAACACGCAAAAATAATGCGAAACATTACCGATTCCAAAGGATAAAATAGATAGTGCAGAATTACAACTCAAGGATCATGCATTAGGCATTTAACACGCATTTTAATCAATAATCAGACTATCTCTCATCAATTGACATATTGGGTATATAATATAGCACCGAATAGACTGTCATCACATGTCAGCTGCCAAACCTATAAACACTTCAATGGCAGCAAGTCTATTTTGTTTGCTATGTTTGCTCCACAGTCAGCTAAGGAGGAAGAATACATGTCTAGAGTTCCATATGCTAGTGCAATAGGCGGTCTGATGTATGCCATGGTCTGCACTAGGCCAGATTTTTCTTAGGCAATTAGTGTTGTCAGCAGGTTTTTGTTTAAACCTGGAAAAGAACACTAGAAAGCTGTGAAGAGGGTGTTTAGGTACTTGATCAACGTGTAAGTCAATCTACTCATGAAATACTAGAAAGAGTACTAGGTCAATCGTAGTTTAGTAAATGCGAGTCAAGGTCAATCCCACAAAGATGATGCAACATAGATAATAGACTCACTAATCTAATTAAAAACACAAATAACGGTCCCTAGACCAACATAGGACAAAAAATCAATTGGTTTCTCCTTCCTTACCGATCTCCTAACTTGGTGTAAATAATCTTTATGTCTACTTTTCCCTGTAATTCCCTGACTTAACCAAAACACGTGTTTTAATCTAGTTTTAGCAACGGGTGCAATTTCCTAATATTACACTACTTCTATGAGATGGAAAGTATGTGCCTATATGTTGTTAACCTCCTTCATTGGTTGTATTAACCCACACACAATATGTACTAGAAAGTGCCGGCTCAAGACCGAGAACCTCCCGAAGCTGCTATCGTGGATTGACTCGCACGTTCCTAGGGATTAATTCAGACTATGTCCTAACTAACACTTCACCTTGTAAGTCATTCATGTTAATTTACAAATACGCAAAGCAGATTGGCCATATATAACTAAACATGGATTAAACCTGTCAATCAACGTAGTTGACGCCGAATCTCCAGATTTAGGACCTAAAGTGCCTCGCAATTGCGATAAAGACCATCGCAATTGAGGGGGCGGCGGTTCCTATTTCTGGAATATCATTGTTCTATTCTGATTAATTCTGGTTAATATACGGTTCATTTAGACATGAAGATTAATTACATCGCGTAAATTTAAGCTAATCTACTATGATAAAAACATGAAGGAACGTTCAAAGCTTCATACCATTATCGATGGCGGATCTAGCTTGATCAAATCATGCTAGTTGATGGCTTGGAGAAGAAAACCAAAAGAAAAGAAAAGTAAAAAACACGATCTCTTTTATTTCATAAAACTATATAATGTATTTAAGGTATTGTATTTCACATACATGCTGAAACTGGTACATGCTATTTATAGATCCTGTAAACCGACCTAATAATCTAACCCTAACCGACTTAATAGAAAACACGGAAGCTTTGATTTCATTTTTCCCAAGTTCGCAATACTGCTTGGGGGCTTCCGCAATCATGGGCCTGATTTTGGCCTTTTTGGCTTTAGCAGACTCTTCTATGGACTTCAACATCTTGGCCCAATGACTTCCTTAGCTCGGATCCATCCTTAATAGCTGCATAATATGACATTCCTAAAAATCATGGAAAATGAGACAAAACAGTACCATATTCACGTGATAAATATATAAATACAAAATTAACGACCAAGGAACCGACACTAAGCAATCGACACATACTTCATACAATAATCGAACTGCCACTTATCAATTGAGCATAATTCAGGGTAAATAATGGTGTAAATTATGGTACTAAATATGATGTGATCAACTACCCCCGACTTAGCTTTTGGTTGTCCCGAGCAAAAGGGCAAAAGAAAATGAACTCGGAGCAATATACAAGTTAATTAAAAATAGCTAAGCATCATGTTGGACTTATTTTAAGTTTTAATGATGAGTGGCGTATTAATCGCTATAGAGCAAAGGCAAAAAGATGTCTAGATCAAATGTATAGTTTATTAGAGTTTGATCTTTGTATAGGTTTGATCAAACAAGCACCGTAATTAGGTCATCCGACTTTATGAATAGACTGCCTAGGTCAAGAGGGTATCTAGGTCCAGAGACTAACTAGAACCTATCAAGATTAAAGGCCTGAGGGTTCAAACTTAGTTATTGAAGGCTAATGGATCAAACTTAGTATTTAAAGTCAAGGATATGTAATCGTAATTTAGGAAGTCCGTGATGACCTAAATCGATTACATATACCTTGTGTACAAGGTCTAAGTTTCATATGTTAAGTGGTGATTGAAACTTAGTTATGATCAAAATGGTGTACTCTAACTTCACAATAAATAAAGCTAGATGTAAAGAGTCGATGAAGTGTTGTGTAAACACAAAGCAGACTTGAATCACCGACAGCTTATCCACTTCAGAGACTAATATGCCCTGTGTCTCGCCGAATGCAAATTTCGATTTAAACAAAGGTTACATTGGAAGATTAAATGGATAAGGATGGATTACAAGCCTTGATTTTGTCAACAAATCAATGGTCAATATAAAAGGAACGTTGGAATGATTCGTGAGGTTTGTCCAATGGATACAAGTCAAAGGGTGGACAGATCGGGTAATCGAAAAAGTCGATCGACAAAGTTGTCGATTTATGAACTCGTGACAAAAGCAATTCAAGATGAAGACAAGTCCAAACGGCTATGTTTGAAATTCAAATATAAGTCACAAGATTCACACCTATAAATAGGAGACTCGACTGCACTCGTGATGATGAAAAATAGATGAACATATAATCCATAACGAAGATATCAAGTTAAATCAAGAAAACACCCTCCGACAATATCGAGCTTAAACTTAATGATCAAGAAATTTCTTCAAGTGTAACTCGCTATCAAGTTACATGGCATACACACTTGAAGAACTTAAGCTTCGATCATTTCATCCTCGATCAAGTCACAAAGTCGAATCACTTACTTGATTCAAACCTTCTTTTACAAGAAGTTTGTCAAGACAGAGAAGCATCTTTTGGGTGTCAAGAATCGTTGTTTGTGGTGGAGCCGGTAAAGAGGCAATCCTACCTTCAAGGACCAAAGGAATACTTTGGAGCAAAGAATCCTACCTATTTCAAGTGTTCGGGCTTAGAAGCCATAGTCATTGGTGAAGGACAAACAAATTTATGGATATTTGTAACTGCAACCTCAAAGATCTCTAGTGAATTTCCTCCAACATCACAGGAGAAGAGTAGACTTCAGGATTACACCACTTGGAACCACTATAAAACCTGCCTACTTACTTTCTGATATTTGCATGCTAATCACATCAATCTACTGAAACTAGCAACTGAATCAAACACTTACACTATTGAGTATCGAATACTTAGTATCATCTTTTAACAACAAGTAATAAGGCTTAATTTAATATATTCCACGCAACAAATTCAAGAATCTAATTAGTCAATAGATTATCGAGTAGTCGCAGATTTCATCGAATGGCCAAAGCAGATCATCGACTTTGTCGTGTTTGTCAACTCCAAAAGTTTTAGGTGTTAAGTTTATTCACCCCTCTAAACTTAACCAAAGCCTTTTCAAAGGACCAACAATTGGTATCGGAGTAAGCTTCGCTCAAGTAATCCTACTTGTTGTGCTTGTGAAAATTCTTTGAAAACTTTTTCAAGTCTCTCGATATTCAAAGCTTTGCATCATGGATAACAATCAAAAGATGCTAGACTATGTTGGTGTGCTCTCTAGATAGTTTTGATTAGTATGAACGCCGATGCGTGCTTCTTTAGCCGCAACACATGATGAAATGATGGATGTGCTAATCGATGGACCACCGGCAATCATAAAAGCCATAATCGTGGGTAGTGAAACTTAGTTTGTTCCAAAGCCAAAAGAGAGGGTGGTCAAAATAGAAAAAGAGCAAACCTCAATAATATTAAGTATTGATATCATTTACGTAACTTTGATAGCAATATGTACATGAAAGTGAATGATTGACAGATCAGAAATGAACTTTGGGAAAACTACAACTAATCTGTGAAGGCATTGATGCTATCAAGAAAACAAAGTCGTTGTCGCTAAAAGAAAGTTCCAAGATTTCAAAATGAAATCAAATGAAACCATTGAACAAATGGAGTCAAGATTCAATGTTATCATGGATGAACTCACCCCATCAATGTAGTGTATACAAAAGAAGAGATCAACACAAGAATCTTTAAGCCCCACCGCAAAGGATGTTTGGTAAATGAAGGTTATCGCCATGTAAGAGTCCAGAGACTACATGAGGAAGACACCTTCAAATTATTTTCGATCTCAAGGCCTATGAATTCGCAAAAGTTGTTTGTTCCTAACATCAAAAAGGAAGAACCAAAGACTATCAGATTGGTCGTGACATAAAGAAGAATCATCGTGTGCTCAAGATGATCTACTAGATGAAATGCAAGAACAAATAGCCCTACTGAGCAAGAAAATCGTAATGATGAAATCGTGAAGGGGTTCTCCTGTGAATTTCACCAAGAAATCAAGTGAAAAGAAAAAGAAGAATCCAAGAAAGATAATGACTCCTTATGTTTTCAATGCAATAAACCAGACACTTCAAACCCGATCATTCCGATTTGAAATGTAAGAAAGAACATGATTATCTATGCTTCAACCGCAAGAAACTCGACATTTTGCACTGATTGTCCAGCCCATCAAGAACAAAAGTCAAGAAAGAAGATCCGCAAGAAAGCAATGGTTGTTGATGATGAATATGACTATGAAGTGGAATCAAAAAAGGAAATGAAACAGATGACACTGCACTCATAGCTGATATGGATGATTATGCTTTGATGGCAAATATGGATGAGACTCGAGGAGGTATACAACTCAGATCCAGAACACTCGCCGCCAAAGTGATTGTGAATCTACTTGTGGTTCAAATCCTAAAATTTCTCGACAAGTTGAAGAACCTTTGATGCCATCATTAATCAACTAAGGAAAATACAACTGTTATGAGATTGTGAAGGCTTAAAAGGAGGCACTTCAAAGCGTAAATTCAAAGATTAAATGTTGAATTAAGAATTCTCAAAGGTAAGGAAAAAGATTATACACATACTCAACATAAGTCTATCAGACATCTCAAGAGTCAGCTAATCTGGCCAGACAATCTAGTTCCACCACCGCATTCAAATTTGAAAAGCCTTATGGTGATAGAACAGCCTTGGATTTGAGACTCAACAATCTACTAAGGGTGGATCCAGAAGGCCATCAACCAAGCACTGATTGGTCATAAGTTTGTGCCTCGCACAAAATCCAACTCCCAAAAAGGTTGCCGAGGCGCTTAAACCCACCGAGAAGGCTTTAAGAAAGTAAAATCAAAAGTCAAAAAGGTCAACAATACCTAACAAAAAGTGGTAAATCCAAAGGCTCGGATCATTGACCTTCTAGACCTTCCGATAAGACTCACGCAAAGTCTGGCTGACCACAAAAGGGCAAAACTGTAAATATTTCAAAGATAAGATTCCTAAACCCAAAAATGTTAATCATTCAAGCGGATACTTATCTCGTGGGGAAAGGTAGATTGTTCCTCATCGATGATGATTGGAATATTCCTCGCTCTATCGCTGAAACAATAAACATAACCATAATACTAGGTAAAATCCTCAAAGAATGGAATCAAGAGGACTCAGCAGAAGACTTATTTAAGACCTCAGCAGTGACCTCAACAGACTCCATATTACAGGGCTATTCCTAACAGACAACAACCTTATGGTTATACTAGTGCTTCTAACAACAGAAATCACTTCAAACATCACTTTGTACCAAAAGGCCGTAAATCATATGTGAATCATACACAACCAAATGTTAGATTTTATGGAAATGTGGGATACACATATGAACAAAAATGCAATGCTTTTCACAGTAAGACTTTATGGAAATTTGCCATGGTCATGCTTACCATCGACTCTATGGACCCAAACAGCTTTGGGTACCTAAACACATTAATTTTGTTTTGTGGTGTCCGGTACTTTGACAAAGAGATGTTCCGCATATATGACAAAGAATAAGCAATCGCTTAACAAACTATGTGGCAAAGAATGGTCCAAGAGTCAATTTTGGCAACAAAAATACACCAGATATACAAGAGGATATGGAACACTAATGAGGAATGGATTGACAATCAAGAATGTTGATATGTGGAAGGATCGACTACAACCCATCGAGCAATCGGACAATTCTCGTGACATAGGTTACAAGGTCACTTTTGACAAAGGCCATCCGATTGTCATCATGAAAGTGGTGAACAAGTTGTGTTGGTTGGAAGAAGACAAACAAACATGCATGTTGTGGATTGGTTCATCGATGCTCTAGAAACTTGCCTCGATAGTGCATACCAAGTCGTAACTAAGTTGGTTGTGGCATAAAATTTGAATCATCTCAATTTTGAAGATATCAATCACTGGTGAAAAAGAAGTTGGTGATTGGCTTACCCGATATCACATTCAAAAAGGATGGTATAAGTGATGCATGTCAGGAAGGTAAACAAACAAAGTCAATCTTCAAGTCAAAGACTAAACAATCAACAAAAAGAGTTTTGGAGCAGATGCATATGGATTTATTTGGACCAGTAATACCGACAAGTGTAACAGGAAAGAAGTACACTCTGGTACACCTCCGCAAAATGGGGTTGCTGAAGAAGAAATATGACTTTGAAAGAAGCAGGGAGGACTATGATTTGTGAAGCATTACTACCTGAAAGATATTGGGCTAAAGCAATCAATACAACATGCTACACACAGAATAGGACCTCAGTAAACAAAAAGCTACTGAAGACACCTTAAGAGATATGGAATGGAAGGAAACCAAATATATTTTATTTCCATCCATTTGGAAGCAAATGTTTTATTTTGAATCATAAGGAGCAACTGAAGACATTACAACAAAAATCGGATGAAGGAATCTTTTTGGGATATTCTTCACAAGAAGACATTCAGTAATCGAACAAAAGGACACTGAAACATGAAGGATCAATACATGTTGTGTTTGATGAACCTAAGTTCACTGGAATGGAAGATGAAGTTTCAGAACCTGCTGAGAATCTCCAAGTCACTGATCTAGAATATGTTGATGTTTTAAAGAAAATAAGTGACTTAATAGTTTCGATCGCTCTCAAGAACTCATTGGTAACACTCATCGATGCAACAACAGATGCAGCCTCAAGGATATGCTATTCCACCCACTCAAGCTACAATGCACTCCAATCGAAGATGAGGTTCCCAGTAAATCACCAAATCATGATTTACAATGGTTGAAGGATAACCATGCTGAACAAGTAATTGGTAATATACAACAAGGTGTAAGGACTAGAAGACAATTGAAGCAATGTTTACTTGTTTTCCATCTCAAATGGAGCCTAAATTTGTTGAAGAAGCAATATCTGATCCAGATTGGATAATTGCTATGCAAGAAGAATTGAATGAATTTGAAAGAAACCAAGTTTGGACATTACTGAAGAGGCCTAGTCATTCAAATATAATTGGAACAAAATGGGTATACAGAAATAAATTGGATGAATCTGGTACCATTGTAAGAAACAAGGCCAGACTAGTGGCAAAATGCTATTCTCAAGCAGAAGGAATAGATTTTGATGAGACATATGCCCCAGTTGCAATATTTGAAGCAATAAGATTATTTTTGGCATATGATGCATATAAAAACTTCAAAGTATACCAGATGGATGTCAAAAGTGCATTTTGAATGGCATTCTGGAGGAAGATGTTTATGTTCAGCAACCTACTTGTTTTGAATTTAAATATCAAGAAGATAAAGTGTATAGACTTAATAAGGCACTTTATGGCTTGAAACAAGCACCAAGAGCATGGTATGAAACCCTATCTAAATTCTTGGTGGACAATGGTTTTACCGAAGGTACCATTGACAAGACTCTTTCGTAATCAATGAAGGATAAAGACTCGTACATGATTTATGTTGATGACATTATCTTTGGTTTTGAAAATAATTTTCTCGTGGTGAAAAGTTTGTTAATCTCTTGAAAAGCAAGTTCCAAATGAGTATGATGGGAGAAATGAACTGCTTTTTGGGATTACAAGTCAAACAGATGAAATATGGAATCTTTATTCATCAAACTAAATATACCAAGGAGCTACTAAAGAAGTTTGGTATGGAAAATAACACTAAGGTGTCTACTCCTATGAGTACAAGCATCAGATTGGATGAAGATAAAGTAGGCAAAGATGTTTATCTGACTTTATATAGAAGAATGATAGGCAAAGATGTCAGACTTCACCGCCAAACAGACTGATATATCCTTTGCAAAGAGGTGTTTGTGCAAGATTTCAATCTAAACCCAAGGAAAGTCACTTAGTCATAGCCAAGAGGATTCTCAAGTATCTAAAAGAGACTTTAGGAGTAGTGGATATGGCACTCAAATGATGGAAGTTTCAAAGTTATATCCTACTCAGATTCGATTATGTCGATGCAAGATTGATAGAAAAAGCACCACAGAACTTGTCGCTTGACGGGAAATAGACTTGTTTCTGCTTTAGCAAGAAACAAAATTCAATATCCACTTCCACCGCCAAGCCAATACATTGTCGCCGGAAGTTGTCGTGGCACAAGTACTATGGTTAAGACAACAATTAAGGGATTACGGGATTGGGGAAAAGAAATTCTATAATGTGTGACAACACAAGTGCAATTGCAATCTCCTGCTTTTGCACTCTAGAACCAAACACATTGATGTGAGAAATCACTTTATAAGATATCATGTTGAGAAGAAAGATGTGGTGGTTCTTTACATCCTCATCAAGATCAACTTGTCGACATCTTTACAAAACCATTGATAGTGAAAGATTTGCTAAGTTAAGAACCGAACTTGGCATCATAAAAGTTGATCGATAAGTTAATGATCAAGAGAGTAATTAATTCATCAAGCGGGATTAGTCTTTGCCTCGCTGGTGCGCCACTTGGCGATTAGTCATTGGTTTCAACAATTCCATGTACTTAAATAGTTTGGGCAATTGAGCAAATGAAGTTGCTAAGGGATTGGTCTTTGTTCTGCTGGGTGAGCTCACTTGGATGATCACCATTAGTATTAAACTTCATCTTTATTATCACCGACAAAACTAGATCAGATGAAAATCAAGACACTATTTTCACAAGAAAGTCGCCGAGCTTATTGAAGATCAACATAGTAAAATTTGAAGTAACTCCTCACAAGCCAACTCATCAAGACCAAATCACGAATTATACGTTATGAAGACAATCAAACTTTAATGAAAGTCAACAAAGAAATGATATTATTCTTATCATTTATAACTAAGGCTACAATATCCAACGGTTACAACTCTTAACGGATAAGTTAGTGGGACACATGGCAACATCACATTTATTTCAAGATTAATCATGGTTAAATGCTACAAAGACGTATAATAAAGATTTTCCTAACGGTTACTACCCATTTTCTTTCCTTATATATACACTTTCATACATCTGGTTACATACAAACCTCCGATCGATTTTCTCTTCAAAACATACAAGTGTGAACACAGATTTGCAAGTTTTCTTCTTCATCTTTGCACACTTATACAATGGCGGATAAAGGAGATGTTCATATTGGTACAAGCCAAAGTGTTAGAGGCTTTGTTGTTGATGCTAACAAGTTTGAGTTGGCCATCAACGTTGGAAGTAGAATTAGAAGATGTGAAGGACTGGAAGATGTCCTAAATCTAAGACTGGAAAGTATTTCATACACCAATGTTGTTAATTTCTGGAAGAATATTGTGATAAAGGATGATATATGAGGCATTCACTACAATACCAATGCCCACAGATTGAAATCACTTGCACTCCACCGAGGGAAGTGTTTAGATTTGACTAGGAAACGGAGCCCTACAGCATCCCGAATCAATGGAGTTATCAAGATTCAGAGTTTGTTGAAGCAATAAAACAAACAAATCTTCACCAACAGCCTTGAGTATTAATGTGAAGAATATTGGCCTGAATATAACTCACGAGCAAGATTATTGCCAAAAATATTCTTGGATTCAAGGAAGTCTTGATACACTCTTCGGTTCAAAAATAGACCAACTCATAATCATTTGCGTAAGCTTAAAGTTTGATTGGGACCGGATTCTTTGTTCAAGACATGAAGAAATTAGTGATGTAAGATAGAGATGGAACAAGGAAGTGGTCCCTTGAAAAGGCTTTAGTTAAGTTTAGAGGGGGTGAATAAACTTAACACTTAAAACTTTGAGTTAACAAATTGCAGAACTTCAAAGCAATTCACGATATGATTTCAAGAGTCTGTTGAGACCTCAGAGCCTGGCCGATAAAAAAGAGTTCATCGATAGCCTGGGCTTTGCTGAATTTGTGCAAATGGAATAATATCAAAATTAAGCCTTGTTACTTGTTGTTAAATATGTTACTAAGTATTAGATACTCAGAGAGTGTATGTGTGTGATTTCAGCTTGCTAGATTCAAGCAGTTGATATGAATAATGACTAATGCGTAAAATAAATGCAAGAAGTAAGTAGAGAGATTTTTATAGTGGTTCCGTGTGATGTAATCCTCAGACGCCCACTCTTCTCCCCGTGATGTTGGAGGAAATTCACTAGTAATCTTTGAGTTATCTCGTTACAAAGAATCCTAGGTTGCTTGTCCTTCACCAATAACTATGGCTTCACAAATCGAAACTAAGAATGTGTAGGATTGTCGCTCCCGAGTCTTCCACGGTCCTGAAGGGTAGAATTGCCTCTTCACCGCCTCCACCACAAACCAACAATTTTTCACACCTAATGATGCTTCATCTGTTTTCAAGAAAGTTCTTTATAAAATAAAGAATGAATCAAGTAATGATTCAGCTTGCAAAGAATTTTGATTAGGATGATATAATCAAGCAGCTTTGCGCCTTCAAGTGTGTATGCTTGATGCAATTTTGAACACGTAATGCACTTGAAGAAAATAACTAGATCAAGCAGCTTTAAGCTCAAGAAGTTCAAGCAGGTGTTTTTCACTCAATGTTATCACTTGAAGTTTATTCCAAAATTCATCATCTTCTTCTTGAGTTGAAAGTCCTCTATTTATAGGTAGAATGCATGTGACTTGAATTTGAAATTCAAATGTGACTGCCTTTGTATTTGTCCCATCCTCACCGATTCTCGTCACTATTCATAGGATCGACATCGCCAGATTACTTTTTGACAAAGGCATCGCCCACCCTTTGACTTGTATCCAATGGATAAAAATATGGATCATCCTAACGCCTTTTAATCTCACTTTGATTTGCTTGATAAGTCGAGGTAGTTGGCTGTTCTTATCCATGTAACTTCCCAATAATCTTGAATTAATCGAGGTATATATATCAAACAAGTTCATCATCGTCAGAAACTAATCATCAATAACATCATATTTTTGTCTCAGAAATATAATGCAAATTAATCTTTATATCCAACTTTTGTTTGTGAAGTTAGATTACATCATTTAAAGTATAACTAAGTTCCAAACATCATCCAACTTGTGGAACTTAGACCTTTATTATTACAAGGTATATGTAATCGCTTAGGTCATCACTGCACTTGCCTAAATTTCGATTCCATATCCTTGACATTAAATACTAAGTTTGATCCCTTAGCCTTCATTTATCGAGTTTGAACCTCACCTTTTCTTCTTCGGGCCTTCAAGAAAGTTTGCATCACCATCGACTCTATCTACCCCATCGATTCTAGACTAGTCTCAATGATAAATAAACAAGCATTTTTTTACAAAGGCTTGTTTGATCAAACCTATTTATGAATCAAACTCTAATAAACCTATACATTTTATCTAGACATCTTTTGCCTTTGCACTATAACAGCCTAGTATGGCACTCATCATCAAAACCGAGAAATAAGTCCAACAATTTCCCCCTTTTGGTGATGATGCCACTACCTCACCTAATCAAGAAAGCAAAAAGATAAAACACAAACAGTAACAAATTTAGTCAATTCTCATTATAAATATTTGTTCACAGCTATTACAACTAGATACAAAGAAAGATAAACAATGAAAAGTAGCCGATCTATTGTCTCTTTCTCTTCTTGTCTAGCCTTCTCACTTTGCTCTTGATAGGCTCGATCTCTTCTATCATTTCAACCATCCATTCATTCTCAATAAGTGTAAAGTCAATATAAGAATTGACTTGTTTCCACCAATTCCATGCTTCAGCAGACAAGATTGATCTGATTCACCCTCAAGCCAAACTTCATATACAGCCTCCTTAAATTCATTCATGAATCTTTGCTTTTGTAATTGGCAAAGACCTTTTCACCTCTCGCTACTCCTTCCGCCTCCGTATTTGCTCTAAAGCTCTAATCCTTGCCTCCCAAAACTTCAAACTCAAGAAAGAGTTAAGACCTTCATGAAATCCCATGTCACGATAGGTCTCCTTCGTTATGAAACTCTTTCTTGTACCGTGATAGAGATCATCAATGAGTTGCACTCGCCAGTGCAAAGTTGCCTAAAAGCATTTGTATCATCACCCATCTCTTCAGGCAAAGAGTCTAGCAGCCTCCTTTGTCGCACTGATTGGCCCTCTTCCCTTAGTGACATCATCAACAAAACGTGAGATGAGGCCATGAATAGCTTCCTCGTGATACTATCACTGCGTGTAATTGACCCGCCATTGTTCCAGCTTCTAGTATCAAAGTGAAGTAATCCTTGATTGCGTGGTCTCTTCCAAACTGCTGATCCTTTCAAGAATTTGGGATCGTGCACAAGCAGTTGTTGTGCAAAGAATAGGCTCAAGAAGTTTGGGAGCTTCAAAGAAGCTTGTCAAGTTTTCATGTATAGAGACAAGTTGATCTTTTAGAAACTTGTCTTTGGCTTTATTTCCAACTTTGATACCTCGGACATCTAGCATCAAATTATTCATTGCATTTTGAGTAGATGCAAAGTTTGAAGCAAATCAGACAAGAGATTGTCTATTATCATTTACCATCTTCACGCTTCTTCAAATCTTTGTTCTTGCTCGTCCAATTGAGTTCTTAATCGTTGCATGTCATTTCTTACGCTTCTAACTCATTGACAACTTCAATTGGCACTCCATCGCCATTCTATCATCAAGAGATCCATCACAGCTCTCAACTCTATATTGTGCCTCATTGTCTCGCCGATGACCATGGCTCTACTCATATCTCTCCCAAAGCAGGGGAGGTCCTTCTCAACCATTGCACCAAGAACATCTTCAAGGATAGGATCTTGTGTGTGTTCTTCAACAACTTCTTCTTCTCCAAAATTTGAAATTCTTCATCATCAGAGTTATAGTCCAAAGAAATGCTTCATCCTCATTAATGCTAAATCACGACTATCCTTCCCTACAAAGGGCCTTGGCTCCAGCAGCTCCACTACAAAGAAGCCTCATCAACAAACAGGGTTTCTCCAAACCCAAATCTGTTCCAACCTTTGTCCAGTGTCGCTTGAGACTCAAAGAACTGCACTCTCCTGTTTCCAACCTTTGTCCAGTGCCGCTTTGTACCTCAAAGAACTGCACTCTCCTCTTCAATTTCCTCGTGGATTAAATATGGCTTCATTATCCACTTGAAAACCTCTCGCATGACCAATCTTGGTCGTAATCATGGCGCTTTGGTGAGAATCCTTCAAAGTCAAATCCACTTTGATATTCAATGGATTCCTCGTAACTAGCACTTGGTTCATCAAGTCATGGTCTTTTCCACATCCAAATCAAGATTTCAGACATCTTCAAAGTTGTGCAAGAGGCTCTACAACATGAAATGTGCTTGGTTCATCACCACCTACCAAAGACTCAATGTAATTCCCTCCTGATTAGTGCTTCTAGATCATCCATGGTGAGATCTTGTAGATCCTCATCCATTTCTCCAAATCACTGCCTCAAGCAGATCTTCCAAAGATCGCTGGATGCTGTACGATGGTACATGTGTTAGTGCAGCCCCACTTGATTCTCCCGGTCCAGAGGGAAAATCTCTCTACTATCTCGATGATGAAGAAGAATCATCAGACCATCTCTTGATCTCTAAATTGATACCCTCCTCCTTCGCTGCTCATCAAACAGATCCATCGCCTTGATTGCAAAGCAAGGTTGTATCAATCGATCCAAAGAAATTTTCCACTCCCAACTTGTCAAAACCCATTCTTCAAAATCATCATTGGTTGAGCAAATTGTTTTTGTCTTTTGTAGAACCCAAACTTCCATCGAAGTAATCAAGAATTTGTCAAGTTTGGGATCCACATACTCTTCGCTTTTCTTGCTCTTTTTCACATGCCTTTCAAATGGCATAAAAGATCTCCCGAGCAAGCTCCCAGAGCTTGTTGACCTCCAAAGGTTCCAACAAGCAGATTCATGGTATCTTCTACAGATGTTTGAAAGTCAAGAGTTGTCGTGATTGTACATTTGTACCTACTACTTCCATCTCAGATCACACTTGGTTCCCCTCGACTTATATGCTCATCGCCAGGTTAGCAGCAGACGCTTCTTCCCCCGAACTATTGCCAAATTTGGTGTGGTCTTCAACCAAGTCTCCAATCACCTCTTCAACCACCACAAAGCAGTTCAGTCAAAGTGGTTTGTCGTGGTTCTTCAAAGGATACTACAAAGAAAGCTCTGGGGTGGTCAGAGATCATCAGACATCCTCTACAGATTGCTCAAAAACAACCTGCTCAAAGATCGTGAGACTTGATAACTTCTTCATTTGATGAATCACCGATAACAACCGTGGAATGATAGTTGGGGCTCACTTTCAACAAATTTCTTCTTCCTCTTCTATCGGTGCTTCCTCCCGACTCTTTGAGCTTCTGTGTTTTTCAACTCTTTCCCTTGCCATATTTCTTCTTTTGGAAACCTCCTTCATCCTCTTGGATAGGGGTTCATCATCATCAACTTTTCTAGTCAATTTCTTTTTCTCGCTAGCTTCCTTCGTTGTTCTCTAAAAATTTCACCAACAGCTTTTTCTTGAACCCACAAAGCAGGTCAAGAACCTCCACTTGACTCCTCAGCACTCATCACCAGGCTGCTTCTTCTTTCTTGTTCTCTTTGATTTCAAGACTTCAAGTCTTCCTAACATCAAGACTCTTCTTTCTTTCCAAATAGCTTTTCTTTGGTGCAAAGAGTTTGATAGAAATCTTCTTAGTTTGTTGAACCCGCCACCACCAAGATCACCATCATCTCCATCATCATTATCATCGCAGCCTCTCCAAAGAATCTCTTCATCATCATCAAGTCCAGAATTGCATAATCAATCTCCTTTTGTATCTGGATCGATTTATATCAATCGTTCAATGTCGTGAACCTCCAAGTGATTCAAACAGGTCTCAATCATCAAACCTAAGGGTAAGGCCTTTGATTTCCTTTTCCCTAGTTTGTCCTCCTTTGCAACTTTCTTCATATAATGAATAAAGTATCCAATTTCAACCAAACTTCATGCTCCCGCAGATGATAATCATCGCCTATCTTGGGTCCCGATAGAGTATCCATACCGCCGCCTAGCCCAAGTATGTTCTTTGCAATGAGCTTGCTCACAGACTATATTCAATACCAATGTTTTTGCAGCTTGATGCCTGGCATCGATTTAATAGTTGCTTCGCCTTGATCCGATCTACAAAAGCCATCTTGTCCAATCCCATAGCTTCGTGGATTGATCGAACCATCAACAACTTCTTCAAAACCAAACACTTGTCTCAAAGCAGACCGAGGAGATTACAAGCTCCTCACCATTCACAAAGTGGTTTTGAAAGCTTCAGCCTTCTTCTATAATCATATTCTTCCGTAAATCAATAACATTGGTGTATGATATATCGATCTAACTGATGTTGAGTATATTCTCCAACCCCGCAAATCTTCTTATTCTTCGACCTATATTGATGGCCGCCTCGCTTGATTTGCATCAACAACATAGCCTCTACACTTTGGCTTGATTCGATTTGAACTTCAACTCTTTCCGCCATTGAAATAAGAAAAAGATGAAGAAGAGTTGCTCTCAAATCAGGTTCACACTAAGTAGATTTTGCAGAGATAAAGCGTAAATTGCAAGTGGTGAATCTCGCTAAGTAAATACCGATTATATAGACAAGTGGGTAGTTGAAATCGCCACAAAGACGCATATTGAGGTAACCACGATTAAAACTGATTAAATGTCGCCTTGACACGTGGTCCATTACTCCTCCATAACGCTTGTAAATCGCTGGATGGTTTAACTGTGGTAATAATGGATAAAATAAATATCCCGCCAAATCGCTTTTTTGACTTTAATAACTTTGATCGAGTAAAGTTCCTTCAAAGAAGGTATCCTCAATAGGTGGGCTCAGCATCATCACGATAATGTGCTTCAAAGAAATCGACGACAAAGTGACTCACGATCCTTGTTTTCTCCTTGTTTTGTTCAATTGATAATACAAGATGAAGTTTAACACCAATGATCGATCCACAAGTGAGCTCACCCAACATGACAAAGACCAACTCCCCTTGGCAACCTCATTTGCTCAATTGTTCAAACATAAGTACATGGAATTGTTGATACCAATGACTAATCTGCTAAGTGAGCTCACCCAACATAGCAAAGACTAACCCTTGGTGAATTCCAAGACATCGAATATCACCAATCTTTATAATTCCAAGTTCACCCTTAATTTGGCAAATCTTTCACTATCAAGTGGCTTAGTGAAAATATCAGCAAGTTGATCTTCAAGAGAATGTATGTAACCACCACATCTTTCTTTTCAACATGATCTCTTATAAAATGATGTCTCACATCAATGTGCTTGGTTCTTGAATGCAAAACAGATTTTCTCGTGATTGCAATTGCACTTGTGTTGTCACACATGATTGGAATTTCCTTTCTTCAATTCCATAATCCCTTAATTGTTGTCTTAGCCATAGTATTTGTGCACAAAGAACTTCCAAAGAAGAATGTATTCAATTTTCAAAAGAAGTGGAAGTTGAAATAGAATTTGCTTTTTGCTAAACCAGAGACCACTTATTTCCCATTAACCGATTGTGTTCCCCGAGGTGCTTTTTCTATCAATCTTGCATCCAAAGATAATCGTAATCTGAGTAGGATATTACCTTGAAGCTTCCTTCCTTGGAATACCATATTCTACTCCCAAAGTCTCTTTTAGATACTTAAGAATTCTTTTGACAAAGACCTAAATGACTTTCTTTAGGTTTGATTGAAATCTTGCACAAACACCTACAAAGAAAGGATATATCAGTCTCACTGGCAAAGTGAGATACAAAGAGATCCTATCATCCTTCTCAGACAAAGTCCGATCAACATCTTTGCCTTCTTTATCTTCATCCATCCAACTGATGTTTGTACTCATAGGAGTTGAGCTCTTAGTGCTGCTTTCCATACCAAATTTCTTCAAAGAACTCTTTGGTATACTTGGTTTGATGAATGAAGATTCCATCTTTCAACTGCTTAACTTGCAATCCCAAGAAGTAATTCATTTCTCCCATCATACTCATTTGGAATTTGCTCTTCATTAGATTTGCAAACTTTTCACAAAGTAAATCATTCTCGTAACCAAAAATTATGTCATCCACATAAATTTGTACCAAACAGGTGTTGTCCCCTTCATCGATTCTCAAAAGTGTCTTGTCAATGGTCCTTTTTGTAAAACCATTGTCCACCAAGAATTGAGATGTAGTCTCATACCATGCTCTTGGTGCTTGTTTCAATCCATAAAGTGCTTTGTTGAGTCTATACACTTTATCTTCTTGATCTTTAACTTCAAATCCAGGAGGTTGTCGAACATACACTTCCTCCTCTAGATACCATTCAAAAATGCACTCTTGACATCCATTTGATATACTTTGAAGTTCTTGTATGCAAAGATGTGCCAAAAATAACTGATAGCTTCCAATCTTGCAACAGTATAAGTCTCATCAAAATCTATTCCTTCGCTTGAGAATAGCCTTTGCAACTAGTCCGGCCTTATTTCTAACAATGGTACCTGATTCATCAAGTTTATTTCTCAGATACCCATTTAGTACCAATGATATTTGCATGACTTGGCCTTTCAACTAGTGTCCAAACTTGATTTCTTTCAAATTCATTTAATTCTTCTTGCATAGCAATTATCCAACTGATCTCAAATTGCTTCTTCAACAACTTTGGGTTCCATTTGTGATAGAAAACAAGTAAACATAGCTTCCAGCTTGTCTTCTAGTCCTCACACCTTGTCGACATTGCCAATAACTTGTTCAAACAGGTGATTCCTTAACCATTGTGGATTTTGGTTATTTTGATTTTCGTGAATATCATCTTCAAGTAGGGTCTCACTGTAGTTTCTTCTGCTGTGGGGTCACAGATCCTTGAATTGCTTCAGCTTGTTGCATCAAGAACATTGTCACAGGTGTTCAAAGCAGGGCAGACGTAAACTTTTAAGTCATTGAATCTTTCCAAAACTTCAACACAACTGGATCTGATTTGTTGATTTTCAAGCAGTTCACACTTTATCTTCCATACCAAGAAACTTAGGTTCATCAAACACAACATTGATTGTTTCTTCATGTTTCAGTTGTTCTTTGTTCAAGACTCAATGCTCACTGATCAAGAATATCCTAAGAAAATTCCTTCATCCGATTTTGGTTGGAATGTTTTCAAATGAACTTTATGATTTAGAATAAAACATTTGCTTCCAAATGGGTGAAAATAGGATATATTAGGTATCCTTCCATTCCGATCTCATAAGGTGTCTTCAGCAGCCTTCTTGTTTATCGATGTTCTATTTTGTGTATAGCATGTCAGATTTATCGCTTTCAAATTTCAATATCTTTCGTGTAGCAATGCTTCACAAATCATTGTTCTTCCCGCTCCTTTAATGTCCTGCTTCTTCTTTCAAAGAACCCCATTTTGTCGAGGTGTACCAAAGAAAGAAAGAAGTTGATGAAGTACACCATTCTGCTCACAATATTCTCTTATAACTTTGTTGAGAAATTCAAGACTCGATCCGATCTAATCTTTATGATCGTTAAACTTTTCTCATTTTGTAATCTCTTCAAAAGATTAGGTAAGCTTTGGAGTGTCTCACTTTTCTTGTTCATGAATATCACCCAAGTGTATCTAGAAAAATCATCCACAACCACTAAGGTGTATTTCTTTCCTCGTCACACTTGTTGGAGTTATTGGTCCAAAAGATCCATGTGCATAAGCTCCAACACTGTTAGTTGATTGTTTAGTCTTTGACTTGAAACTTGACTTTATCTGCTTATTTTGCCGACATGCATCATGTATAGCATCCTTCTTGAATGTGATCTCGTGTAAACCAACCACTAACTTCTTCTTCACTAACGATTAATATCATCAAAATTTAGATGATTTAACTTCTTGTGCCATAACCAATTGAGTTCAGATTTGGTATGCACAATCAGCAGTGTGTTTCGAATCGCAGAGACCAATCCACAACATACATGTTCTGCTGTTTCTACCAAAGAAGTACAACTTGATCACCTCTTTCACTAATGACAATACAATTGTTTTTGTCAAAAGTGACCTTGTATCCCATATCACGTAATTGTCCAAAGGCTCAAAGAAGTTGTAATCCAAATTCTTCCACATATGCAACATTCTTGATTGTAAGTCCATTTTCGATAAGTGTGCCATATCCTCTTGTATAGCCAGTGTATTTTTGTTGCCAAAATTTACCCTTGACCATCTTTTGCCACAAAGTTTGATAGATAAAGGCTTATTCTTTGTCATGTGTCCGAACATCCATCACAAAGTACTGCACACCCTACAAAACAAAGTTAATGTATTTTAGGTACCCAAACCTGCTTTGGGTCCATAGTGGTCAAGTGGCAAGCATGACCCTTGGTATGTTTCCATAAGGTCTTTCCTAAATGTGTCATACTTTGGTTCATACTTTGTTCATACATGTATTCCACACATCCATAAGTTCTAACAAAGAGGTTGTGTAGAACCACATATGTTTTCCGGCCTTTTGGTACATAATGTCGTTTGAAATGATTCTTGTTATTAGAAACATTTGCATAACCATAGGTGTGTCGCCTATTAGAATAACTGTAATATGAGAGTCCATTGAGGTCTTGTGTAAGTCCTCTCACGATTCCATTGCCTAGGTTTTACCCTAGTGGTATGGTTATACTGATGCTTTAGCATTAGATGCAGTGAATATTCCAATCATTATCAAGCAGGAACAACTTACCTTTCCCCGAGATAAGTATCCCTTGAATGATCAACATTTTTGGATTTAGGATTCTTATTCTTGGAATATTTTGCTGCTTTTCCTTCGTGGTCCAAACAGACTTGGTAGTAGTGTCGCTTATCAACAGCTTAGAAGGTACAAAGAATTCTATTTTTGGATTTATTCTTTTACTAGAGTCGTTGACTTTCGAGACTTTCGATTTTGCTTCTTTGAGGCATTCTCATTTGGTTTTATCGCTTCAAAGAAATTTTTATCGAGATGGATCTAGTGTGCACAAACTTAGGACCACCTCGTACCAGTTCAAGAACTCCATCGATCCACTCTTGTTAGATTGCCGAGTTCCAAATCCAAGCCCGCTTCTATCTCCATAAGGCTTTCCCGATTTGTATGCAGATTGGAACAAGATGGTTCAAATAGATTCAGAGGTCAGCTGGATGTTCAAAGCAGACTTATGCCGATTCTCGTCCAACATCTTTTCCTTACCTTTGAAAACCCTTAATTCAAATTTTTCAATCTTCCAACTTCTAACTCAAGAGCCTCTTTTTCAATTTCTTCACAATCTCATAACCACTGCATTGTATTATCCTTAGTTGATTAAGGATGGCATCCAAAGTCTCATTGTTGTCGAATTTCTAGGATTTGAACCACAAAGTTGATTCACAATCACTTCCAAAGCAGAGTGTTTATAGATACAAGTTGTTGTATACCTCCTCGCTTCATCCATGTTGGCCATCAAAGCATAATCCTCCATATCAAGAACCAAAGGTCGTGGTCATCCGATTCATTTCCTTTTCGTATCCCACTTCATATCCTCGATTCATCTTCAAAGAACCATAGCTTTCTTGCCATGTCTCCTTTGTTGACTCTTGGTCTTCGTGAGGTCCGACAATCAGTCTAAAATGTCCAGCTTCTTACAGCTTGAAGCAAAGATAATCGTGTTCCTTGCCTTGTTTCAACTCGTGACAATCAGTCCAAGTGTCCTCGGTTTCTGCAATGAAAGCATAGATAGTCATTATCTTTCTTTGGTTCTTCTTTCCTTCTTTCAAGAGGGCCTCTTTGTGAAATTTCTTGTAGGGGCCTTTCCAAATTTTCATCATTCTCGATTTTCTTGCTCAAGAGGGCAATTTGCTCTTGCATTTCATCTAGCATATCATCCTCGTCCCTCCCCGATGTTTCTTCATGATGTGAAGCAGCCAATGCAAAGTGGTCTTTGGCTCTTTCTTTTCGCCTGTGCACTAGCTTCTTGCTAAATTCATAGGCCTTAAGATCGTAGAACAGCTTTGAAGGTGTCTTCTTCATGCAAATTTTCTCATTTCTTCAATTGCAATACCTTCATTTTCCAAACATCTCTTGCAGTAAAGCTTCCAAGATTTTGGTGTTTACTTCTCTTTGAATAACTTACACTCAAGCAGAGTAAGTTCATCTAAGATTGCATTGAACTGACTCCATTTGCTCAATGGTTTCATTAGGTAGCATTTTGAACTTTTGAAACCTTTTTTCCGCCACACCGATTTTGTTCTTTTATTGCATCGCTGCCTTCACAGATTAAGTGAATCTTATCCCAAAGTTCCTTTGCGCCTTGCAATCTTTGACTTTCATGTACATATTGCTATCCAAGGTTCTCGTAGATGATATCAATAGCAATGTTGTTGAGGTTTGCTCTTTTTCCCGCCTTCTCGATTCCATTCTCTCTTTGGTTTAGAATGTACTGGGGCTCACACCCACATTATCGCTTTGTAATCTCCAAAGTGGTCCTTCGCTTAGTACATCCATCATCTCATCATGAGTAGCAAAGCAAGATATGCCTCGCATTCGACGCTTATACTCATCAAATCTATCAAGAGAGCACATCAACATGGTTCTAGCATACCGTGTGTTATCCATGATGCAAGTCTTGAAAATCAAGAATTTGAAAGAAAGTTTTAAAGAATTTTCACAAGCACAACAAGTAGGATTCTTCTTCGTAATGTAAGCATCGCTCCGATACCAATTGTTGGTCCCTTGAAAAGGCTTTAGTTAAGTTTAGAGGGGGGTGAATAAACTTAACACTTAAAACTTTGAGTTAACAAATTTCAGAACTTCAAGAACTGGCCGATACTTCAAGAGTTCTGTTGAGACCTCAAGAGCCTGGCCGATAAACAAAGAGTTCATCGACAGCTCAGCTTTGCTGAATTTGTGCAATGGAATAATATCAAAATTAAGCCTTGTTACTTGTTGTTAAATATGTTACTAAGTATTAGATACTCAAGAGTGTATGTGTGTGATTTCAGCTTGCTAGATTCAAAGAGTTGATATGAATAATGACTAAGTGCGTAAAATAAATGCAAGAAGTAAGTAGAGAGATTTTTATAGTGGTTCCAGTGATGTAATCCTCAGACGCCCACTCTTCTCCGTGATGTTGGAGGAAATTCACTAGTAATCTTTGAGTTATCTCGTTACAAAGAATCCTAGGTTGCTTGTCCTTCACCAATAACTATGGCTTCACAAACCTAAAACTAAGAAATGTAGGATTGTCGCTCCCGAGTCTTCCACTGGTCCTGAAGGGTAGAATTGCCTCTTCACCAGCCTCCACCACAAACCAACAATTTTTCACACCCAATGATGCTTCACTGTTTTCAAGAGGTTCTTTATAAAATAAAGAATGAATCAAGTAAATGATTCAATTTGCAAAGCAGCCTTGATTAGGATGATATAATCAAGCTTTTGCAATCTTCAAGTGTGTATGCTTGATGCAAATTTTGAACACGTAATGCACTTGAAGAAAATAACTAGATCAACAAATTTTAAGCTCAAGAAGTTCAACAGGTGTTTTTCACTCAATGTTATCACTTGAAGTTTATTCCAAAATTCATCATCTTCTTCTTGAGTTGAAAGTCCTCTATTTATAGGTAGGAATGCATGTGACTTGAATTTGAAATTCAAATGTGACTGCCTTTGTATTTGTCCCATCCTCACCGTGATTCTCGTCATTATTCATAGGATCGACATCGCCAGATTACTTTTTGACAAAGGCAAATCATGGCCCACCCTTTGACTTGTATCCAATGGATAAAAATATGGATCATCCTAACGCCTTTTAATCTCAAACTTTGATTTGCTTGATAAGTCGAGGTAGTTGGTGTTCTTATCCATGTAACTTCCCAATAATCTTGAATTAATCGAGGTATATATATCGCAGAGTTCATCATCAGAAACTAATCATCAATAACATCATATTTTTGTCTCAGAAATATAATGCAATCAATCCTTATATCCAACTTTTGTTTGTGAAGTTAGATTACATCATTTAAAGTATAACTAAGTTCCAAACATCATCCAACTTGTGGAACTTAGACCTTCTATACACAAGGTATATGTAATCGCTTAGGTCATCACAGCACTTGCCTAAATTCGATTCCATATCCTTGACATTAAATACTAAGTTTGATCCCTTAGCCTTCATTTATCGAGTTTGAACCTCGCCTTCTTCGCCTTCGGGCCTTCAAGAAAGTTGCATCGCCCATCGACCTATCTACCCCATCGATTTAGACTACCTTTTCTCACGATAAACAAATACAGAATTTTTACAAAGGCTTGTTTGATCAAACCTATTTATGAATCAAACTCTAATAAACCTATACATTTTATCTAGACATCTTTTGCCTTTGCACTATAAATGCCTAGTATGGCACTCATCATCAAAATCGAGAAATAAGTCCAACAGTCGGAACAGGAGTTCTTAAATCTCTTGAGGAATGCATGCAGATAGGAAAAGGTTGGATCGATGATGGGATTGGAGGAATCCCCCTGCACATAGTGTGGAGGTCGTTTTAGAGCAAGCTCTTGTGGAGCGAGTCCGTGGAACAAGGCTCTTTGTAGAAACGACCTTGAAGAGAAGATTCTTTGAAGGCAAAGTTGGTCAGCAGACTGTTGTTGATGAGGATGAGTAGCTGGTGGATTATAACTTCAGTGATGAGGAGTTCCAAATGCCTGAAGAAGAAGCTGAAGTAGAGCCCCAACAACCAAATGTACCTATATTTGAAGAAGTACCTGTTTTGGAAGCTGCACAAGAGAATCAACCTGAGCAAGAACATGTACTTGAAGAAATTTTTGGAAATGTGTTTGAGGAGGGTCTGAACTCATTGAATGGGAGAGGACAAGAGCAATTGTTGTAAGGCAACCTAGGGTTGAGGAAAATGCTGAACATCCTGCTGGAGGTATGGCTGGAATGAATGATATTCCAGTGCTTGTTTTGGAAGAGTTGAGAGCTGTAAAAGGTGATATTACCCAACTGAGGACTCAACTAAATAGTAGTGAGAGGATATTTGAAGATTTGATGAACTTAGTGGAAAACAGAGGAAGAACTACTGAGACAGCTGCATCAAACATCACCTCTCTCCAATTTTCAACGAATGTTTTGATGAGAGAGGTTGCTCGTGTCAAGAATGAGGTTACAAACATAGATAAGAAGATGGCTGAGCAAATTACCTCATTACACAAGAAAGTTGATAAGCTTGCTAAGGTCCCCAAACCTGCTGAGGTACCCCACCCTACTGCTATTGATCCTAAGGTTACTGAAAGGATCAATCTGCTGGAACAGACCATTCAAGGAAGAATTACTGCAGTTGACGTATGAACAGAGATTATGTAAGGCCAGCTGAGTAATTTGGTCACTTCTCAGGAGAGTATTCTAGGCCTCTTCAATCGTTTTATTGATGATGCCAACAAGGGGGAATGAAGTACATCAGAAGCAAAAGAAGCAGCAAGAGTTTACAACCAGAAGAGATTTGAGGCAGATATCAATCAATTCAGAGAACCTGCACCTGGCAGAGTACAACTTACTGATGATCTGCTCAAAGAATTCAAATTTGTTTATGCAACAAAAAGGAGACCCTACCATGACATGACATTGCAGGAAGGTCTTAACTCATTCCTAAGCCTAAAATTATGGGAGACTAGAGTCAAATCATTGAAATTGACTAGGAAATCTACAACACCTGGAAGAGGAGGTCATGCTGGTAGATCTGGTGGTACACAACCAATATCTGATGAGAAAGAAAAGTTGAACTTAGAAGAATTCAAGACATGCTACATGGGAGGTGGTTTCAACTGCCAAGGAGTCCGGTTATCCCTGAATGAAGCCTGGAAATGGTGGAAAGCACTACATACTTGGATTGACTTCACAGGCATTGAAAATAATTGGATGTTGGATTTGCAAAGAGAACTCAGAGTTCACCAACAGAAAAGAGAGGAAGAGCTCGAAATAGCAAGAAGGAGATAGAAACTAGATCGGCACACTTACACTGCTTATTTTATTTGCTGATCCTAGCTTGTAATCATTGTGAACAAATGTGATTTTAATGGAGGATGACTGAATTTGTTCTATTTTTGTTTTTATCTTTTTGCATTGCTGTAAGGAGGGTATTGGCATCATCACTAAAAAAGGGGAAATTGTTGGACATATTTTAAGTTTTAATGATGAGTGCCAGACTAGCTGTTATAGAGCAAAGGCAAAAAGATGTGTAGATCAAATGTATAGGTTTATTAGAGTTTGATCTTTGTATAGGTTTGATCAAACAAGCACTGTAATTAGGTCAGCCGACTTTATCAACAGACCTGTCTAGGTTAGTAGGGTATCTAGGTCAGCAGACTAAATAGGAACCTGCTGAAAACTGATGGCTGAGGTTTCAAACTCAGTTATTGAAGGCTAAGGGATCAAACTTAGTATTTAAAGTGAACGATATGGAATCAGAGATGACCTAAACTGATTACATATACCTTGTGTACAAAGTCTAAGTTTCATATGTTAAGTGGTGATTGAAACTTAGTTATGATCAAAATGGTGTACTCTATCTTCACAATAAAAGTTAGATTTAAAGTAGTCAGCTGAAGTGTTGTAGAAACACAGCAGACTTGAATCAGCTGACATATATCCACTTCAGTAGATTGATATGCCCCAGGTGTCTGCTGAATGTAAATTTCGATTTAATCAAAAGTTACATTGGAAGATTAAATGGATAATGATGGATTACGAGCCTTGATTTTGTCAACAAATCAATGGTCAAGATAAATGGAACGTTGGAAATATTCAGAGGATTATCCAATGTATACAAGTCAAAGGGTGGATAGACTGGTAACTGACAAAAAGCTGACTGACAGTGTCAGTACTATGAACTGTGACAAAAAGCAAGTCAAGATGGAGACAAGTCTGAAACGGCTATGTTTGAAATTCAAATATAAGTCACAGGATTCACACCTATAAATAGGAGACTCCTGACTCAGACGCATGATGATAAAATAGATGAACATATAATCCATACGAAGCTTCAAGTTAAATCAAGAGAAACACCCTGCTGACTATACTGAGCTTAAACTTACTGATCAAGAAATTTCTTCAAGTGTAACCTGCTATAAAGTTACATCAGGTACACAGACTTGAAGACTTCAAGCTGCTGAAAGCTGAATCACTTACTTGATTCAAACCTTCTTTTACAAGAAGTTTGCTGAAGACAGAGAAGCATCTTTTGGGTGTCAAGAACTCTTGTTTGTGGTGTAGCTAGTGAAGAGGCAATCCTACCCTTCAAGGACCAGTGGAATACTTTGGAGCAGCAATCCTACCTGTTTCAAGTGTTCAGTTTGTGAAGCCATAGTCATTGGTGAAGGACAAACAGCTTAGGGATTTTTGTAACTGCAACCTCAAAGATCTCTAGTTAATTTCCTCCAACATCACAGGAGAAGAGTGGACTAACAGTATTACACCACCTGGAACCACTATAAAACCTGACTACTTACTTTCTGCATTTACTTTCTGATATTTGCGTGCTAATCACATCAACCTACTGAAACTAGCAACTGAATCACACACTTACACTACTGAGTATCCAATACTTAGTATCATCTTTTTAACAACAAGTAATAAGGCTTAATTAAATATATTCTGCTGCAACAAATTTAGTGATCTTATTAGTCAGCAGACTACTGAGTGGCCAGCAGACTATTGATAGTCAGCAAACTACTGACTTTGCTGAGTTTGTCAACTCCAAAAGTTTTAGGTGTTAAGTTCATTCAACCCACCTCTAAACTTAACCAATGCCTTTTCAAGGGACCAACACATCACAACGTCAAGATGAGAATTACGTCAACCAATATCCATAAGTAACGCATTAAACAATATCCAATTCATGAAGCGGTGTGTGTGCAATAACCCTAAAATCACAGTTACGTAGATAGAATCACATTATACTAACTCACAGACTTGCTAGTGAATCATGAGAATGCTTTTCCCTTTACACCATTGATTAATAGATTAATTAGGTCCAGTCAACAGGGCAAGGTGGCCAGGGAGAACAATGTATAGGAATTAATTAGCTTCAAAAGTTCAAAGACTTCACAACTATGCAATCTTCGTTGATTAGATGATAGAGTGGTGAATAATGCATTGAAAAATTCGTGACTGTAAAAAATTTATGAAATACATATTCGAGAGCTAAGTGACGTTCCTACCCCCAACTTAATCGAAGCATTGTCCCCAATGATGAAAAGGTTAAAAATAGAAGGGAACTTAGCTGCGTTAAGCGTAGAGCAAGAAAGTGAATCTGTACCGTCTGCGTATTGGGTGAAAACCGGTCGGAAGCTTGGAAATCTGCTAGAATTCTAACATACAAAACATGTCAAAGCACTCTGGATATCAGAAGAAGATAGAAAACATCGTGGCAGTAAGTAATAAAAGTTGAATTGCAAACAATTTAAGCCATCCAAGTTATTCATATGTCATAGAATTCAAAAGCTACATCAAAGTGCAAAGTCGGAAATAAAAAAAAGGAAACAATGATAATGGAGAAAAACTACTACAAGAAAGGCAATAAAAACTAGTCTTCTCATCCGAGTCAGACATCGAATAATCCTCAAAACCTGGGGGCGGAGTAGAAGTGGATGGGCCGGCCCTAAAGATGATGGAGCATGCCTAGGGGCTCTAGGAGGTGGTGGGGCATAGGGAGGAACATTGAGATGCGCCATCATAGGATCTATCTTGGCGTGCATCATTGTGATTTCCCGAGTGACGTCCTCTTGGAACTCCTGCTGAGTTCTCGTACCTTCATGAAATGGTGTGCGTGGCCTTCTCCTACATCGTCCCATGATTGTGACTGGATTGCTGTCACGAATAGGCAGCAGCTCAACTCTCTCATCGGCTGCCAGAATAGGGCACTTTACTACCATAACTAGTGCGTCAATCAGATTGCCATATGGAAAGATCTCTCTCCTCGTCTGGGCAAATGCCCGAATCAGTGTATGCATCAACAAACCGATATTCACGTCATTATCGGCATCGAGAAAGAATATGAGTTCGGCCTGACGGTAAGTTACGGTATCATTATGAGCAGTTGATGGTGTGAAGGAAGAGATGCTGAGACAGTTGATGCTACAATGGAGAAGGTGGATGCCCCTACAACTGAAACTGGCACAGTCAAAGAAATAGTTCATGAAGAAACTAAGTTTGCAAGCACTTCACAAGCCCCTATTCGACAAAAAGAAACTGATCTTGAAATTGAGATTGAATAAAATTTAGTTTTGATGATTATTCATTACTTATTTATTGTTTGTTTGTTTAGCCCCATTGATGAAGTGCCATAACTAGTTGTTATAGTGCAAAGCAAAAACATGTCTAGGAAACTGAATGTATAGGATTTACTAGAGTCTGATTATTATATAAGTTAAATCAGATAAGCACTGTAATAGATTGGTTTTAGTAGAGTCTAGGACTGAAGCTGAAAGCTAATCTAGAATGGTTTCTTTGAGGATCAAACACGATTGACCATATGCAAAATCAAGATTCAAGGTGAGGGACAAACTCGGTTATGAAGAATCGATGGTTAAAACTCGGTTCAAGATCAAGAACCGAGGGTTCAAACTCGTTTATGAAGTCTAAAACCGAGACTAGAGGTTAGAATTCGTGTAAGTCTGTGTTGGTGCGAATCGACTTTATTGATATTATCTTGAAAGTCTAAGTTACACAAGGACAATGTAAACTTAGTTATTTTATAAAATGGTGTACTCGATTTCACAAAACTCAAAGATCGGATGTACTAGGAGTACTCAGTATTTGAAGAAGATTAGAAACTGAGTTAATGCTCTAAGTAAGTTGGAAACTAAAAACTAGTAAACTCATTTTCGACTGAAGCACAAGTCAAACAATCAGTTAATCTGAACGTTGGAGATCAAGAATTCTAATTGGTTGAATGATTGTCATTGTTAGAAAGGACACTGACATCTTATATGTACTATGCAGGACCACCAACGGATACAAGGATTCAAATTCAAATGTTGGAAAAAGCCCTATAAATAGAGCACTTATCACTCAAGAAGAAGTGCGGGAAGCTAATAATGCTTGATGATCAGAATACAGATGATCAATTTATTACAACCGACGAGAAGGTAAATGTTTCTACATCAAACTGTTCTAGTTCCGTAGTCAATCATGGAAATTCAGAATTCAATGAAACTTTTGACATAATTATAGGTAATTCAAAAGAATTATGAGAATGTCTAAAAGAAAAGAGACTCACAGAAAATTGAAATTATTAGATTGAATGTTGAACTCAATTTTATCAAATTTAATAGCATATCACATGAAGTTAGATCTTCTGAGATTCTGAATGATATAGATGAGATAATAAATATCTCTAAATCACCAGCAAATCCAACTTCAAAAGTTCAATTCAAACCTGGAAAGCCATATGGAGATAGATTAGGCTTAGGGTTTGATAATCAACAGAATTTTAAGACTGGACCTAGTTCAGCTGCGCCTAAGTTTGTGGCTGCACAAAAGTCTAGACCCTAGAAAACTGCTGAAAATATTAGAACAGATAAAAATTCAGCCAAGACTTATGCAAAAACTGACAAAACTAGAAGATCAGTTAGCAGAATTCAGCAAGCTGACATATCAAATATAAAAACTCAGCCAAAGGCAAATAATGGCAAAACTGATTAAAATTCAGTTAAGAACAACAACGGACCAATCAAATCTACTATGCCAAGGAATGATTTTCATTCAAAGAATACTAGATTCGAGGGGAAAGGAAGACTTTTTCGTTTTGATGAAGACTGTGATGTTTTTGTTCCTATTGCTAGATCAACCAAGTTTCTCAAAGATCATAAGGTTAAGCCTTAACACAGAACTGTCAATCCAAGACAACAGCCCTATGTGAAACATGATAGATCCAACAATAAGAATAAAGGTTTGCACAATAAGCCTAAAAGTCAAGAAAAGTGTATGAAAAAAATGAATACTCTTCTAAAATTGTTCAAAACTTTAGAAGAAGAGATTAATTCGTTAAAAAAGATACCATATTCACATGGTTCAATGGCTAATTCAAGAACTAACCACAAAGGACCCAATCAGGTATGGGTACCAAATAAAGTCTAAGTTGTTTTGCAAGAAGGATAGATGACATTGAAAGATTTATCAAAACCGACTTCCACAAAACTGGGTTCTAGCAACTTTCAACAATGGGTATCCATGCTGACAAAGTTAACACAAATCTTCGGAATGATGGAATTGATAACACAAGCAGTCTAGTGGAACTGATTTTTTTGAAATACAAAGCTGACATACAACTGGAAATACATTGTATCAATCGCTTTACTAATATAGTCTACGGATGTCAGAAATAAATTTTACCTACGTCAGTCGTAACCGTCGATCCCCCCTCTATATGTTACTTTTCCGTATCTTAAGGAAAACGACATGACTTATCACACGATAGCTTGCCCATTCAAATTCAACCAGCAAATCAATTTCTCGCACCTATACACACCTTCCTTTTGTTCTTTCCCAAAAGCTTTTAATACTTTCTTCGTAAGCAAAATTTACCAAGAATTCTTCTTCCTTAAACCTTCAAATCTTCTAAATTTACTAGAAACCATGTATGATGCCAAGATTGAAGCAGGAATGATCATCTCTATTGATCAATTCCTTACCAAGTTCGACAATTCTGAAGTTGTGAAACAACAACAGAGAAAATTCGGAAAATAAAAGGACTAGAGGGCATTTTCAACATAAATATGTAGAATGTATACTTGGAAAGCATCTGCCAGTTTTACAAGAATGAAGGTATGTCTGTCAATAACAAACTAGAGTTGGAGTTCAAGACCATAATTAGCCCAAAGAAGATAATAGTCACTGAGCAAACTATTGTAAACATTTGTGGAAGGAAGTTGCCAAGCTACCTGATTCAGAGGTTTCATTGTCAGAAAACACATGACTCTTGAAGTCAAGATTCAGTTTCTTAACTCAGATGTTGGTTAAATGCGTCACTGGAAATGCTGGAACATTCAGCAACATCTTTGGCACCAAGCTAGAGCTACTATGTGTTCTATGGTTTGAGGAGAAGTTTAACTGGACACGATATATATTAAATCAGTTGATGAGTCAGTTCTCATCTGAAGGGAAGCCAAGAAAGAAGACCGAAGTGAAGACATGAAGATTTTGGAAAACGAAGACCCTTGCCTTACTAGTCCAGCGGATACTTAATAATTTTGAGATTCCAAAACTTGCACTCGCTACAGTAACTGATGGAAAAATCGCAATTAAATCAGAAAGGTCCAACCCGAAATCCACCAAGAAGATATTTGAGACAGTAGTTGGTGAACCCAACAAAAAAAGAGAAAGACTGCGAAGAAAGTCCCTATTGCAGAAGAGGTTGAGATGCATATCAAACAGCTGAAGGAAAGAAGAAGAAACTGGAAATTCCTGCTGAAGCTGATATCAAAAAAAAAATCCGGAAGAACAACTTAAAAGAAATTCAAATAAAAGAAAGGCAACATGACCGGAAAAACCAACTCCCTCTGACACTGAAAGCCAGTCTGTTCAATTGAAGAAGCAGAAAAGTGATGAAGAGATCCCCATCAAACCAGGAGCTGACACTCAGGAGGAACAAGTTCTACAGCTCACCGAGTTTGAAGAAGATGAAGTTGAAATTACACCGGAAATAACCGGGATACTGACTTGAATAGCAAAAGCAAAATCTACACCACAAAAGCCAGCTTCTCGAATTGCCAAGAAGGAATCAATCAAGAAAACTAAAACTTCTCAATCGGAGAAATATGAAGAAACTGAGAAGTCTGTACAACAAGTTAATCTTGATGAATAAATGGAAGAAGTAAATTAAGAGAAGGTTGTCATTGAAGAAAAACAACCAGAGGAAGAAAAGTTTGTTGAGCAGGTTATTGAGCCAACCGAGAAAGATACAGCTAAGATAGTTGAACTATCTGAAAAGGAAAAGGGAAGAGATGCTGAGATAGTTGATGCTACAACGGAGAAGATGGATGCACCTGCAACTGAAACTGGCGTGGTCAAAGAAATTGTTACTGAGGAAACTAAGTTTCCAAGCACTTCACAAGCCTGTATTCCACAAAAGAAACTGATCCTGAAACTGAGCTTGAACAAAATATAGTTTTGATGATGATTTATCACTTATTTATTGTTTTTTAGCGCCATTGATGAAGTGTCATAACTAGCTGTTATAGTGAAAAGAAAAAAGATGTCTAGGAAACTGAATGTATTGAATTTACTAGAGTCTGATTGTATAAGTTAAAACATACAAGCACTGTAATAGATAGGTTTTAGTAGAGTCTAGGACTGAGGCTGAAAGCTAATCTAGAATGGTTCATTTGAGGATCAAACTCGATTGACCAAATGTAAAAGCGAAGATTCAAGGCTAATGGGACAAACTCGGTTAGGAAAAGCGATGGTTCAAACTCAGTTTGATGGTGAAAAAGCGAGGGTTCAACTCAATTTATAAAGACTAAAACCGAGACTATAAGGTTAGAATTCAAGTAAGTCGGTGAAGGCCTGAATTGACTTTATAGATATTCTATTGAAAGTCTAAGCTACATAAGGACAATGTAAACTTAGTTATTTTATAAAATGGTGTACTATGATCTCACAAAACTCAAAGATCAGATGAACTAATGTTGAAGAAGATTAGATCTTGAGTTAATGAACTAAGTCGATTTGAGGCGAAAACTCGAGAAGCTTCCGATTTGAAGCACGAGTCAACCAATCTGCATTAATCGAACATTGGAGATCAAGAATTCTAATTGGTTGAATAGTTGTCATTGTCGAAAGGACAACGACACGTAATATGTACTATCTATGCAGGACCACCAACGGATACAAGGATTGAGAGGAGTTTAGAATTTCAATAAGGAAGCATTCTATAAAGATTGAGAATTAAGAGGGACGAAATCTTTTAAGAACTCCTGCTAAGTCCATATTGCAAGATCCAAAACACTTTGAGTATTCAAGATCTTTCAAGAAACATTCAAGGGATTATCATACTTGAAGAAACAGAGCTTTTAGTGCTTATCAGATACATCATGAAGAAGAAGCTCACACACAAGTTGAATCACTTACTTGATTCATGTCTCAACTTTGATTTAATCAAAGGTCTAGACTGTGAAACACCAAGGTGGTATGAAGGACAGTTGATGTGCAGTCAGGAAGACAGTGTTTGTGGTGGAGCTGGTGAAGAGGCAATTAAACCCTTCAAGGACCCGTGGAGCAAACTTAGTGATATAACAATTCTACCCGTTAGAGACTAAGGCTCGAAGATTGTAAAGCTGGGGAATAGTCAAGGACAATCGTTATTTACTTTTTGTCTTGTAACGTTAACTCAAAAACTTAATGAATTTCCTCCAACATCACAGGAAAAGAGTGGACTGACAGAATTACATCACCTGGAACCACTATAAACTTCGTGTTCTTTATTTACGCATTTGCTTACAACATTTTTTGTTTGTGTTTGTGTGTTTGTGTGTTTACTATGCTATCTAGTTTCACACATACTCTGTCTACACCAGTAAACTGAAGTCTTCACAGCATATTTCAAAGAAAACTTAATAACTGATATTACAAACATAAAATGCTTTAAAATATATTCCGCTGCAATTAACTCAGAGTATGATTTAGTCATCAGACTGAAAAGCTCAGTTATCTTAACTGCAAGTTTCTTTTTAGTTATAAGGTATAACTTATAAGAAATTGTTTTAGGTGACAAGTTTATTGATCCCTCCGAATTTGTCCAAAGCCTTTACAAGGGACCAACAACAAATAAGTTTCCGGATCATTATCACAACTAGACCTATATAGGCCTGGCCAACTTCGGAGTCCACATCATCTAATCTTGTATTAACGACCTGATGCTCCGGTCATCCTGGTCGCTCATGAAAAATTTATAACTCATTAATCGGCAGGATTCCACGATTGATTCTATTCCTCGATTTAAGCCTAATTGAGCCATGATTGCCCCACGCTGGCGTCATACTGGCCCTCAATCACAGGTCCCCAAATCAAGGATTTGGACATGGAACTCCCCCACACAGGATGCCTACATAAAGGACTATTGTCCTCAAAATCAACACTACGTTATTGACTTCTTCCCATTTACATTTGGTACGTACGCAATCTCAAACGACACAATCATAAATCACCAACAAAACCATCAAATTGCTAGTTAGAATTATCACAAACGGATAACCCATTTATAAACCTGACGATTTCCAAACATCGTCAAAACCCAAATCGTCAATAATGGATTCCATAGCTACAAAAGATGAAAGACAAGGTGAAAACAAGAGACATTACTAAAAAAGCATTATTTATAAAAGTTGTTTTGCGTTTAAAAGCCATAAGACTTTTAAGTCGGGATATGCAACCCGAAATGAAAAAGTTAATCTCGGTAATGTATAATATATCATTGCGCTTAACGCTGTCGTAAATAAGTTATATTCGGACGTATACAAACACAAATGGATTCTAGTTTTGGCGGTTCTCTGTTTTTTTTTAATTTTTTTTAGGGGACGGTTCTCTGTTAGACATAAAAAATTATTCTAAATCAATTTTGATCTGATAAAGAATTTTATTTATTTCAAAAACTTTTTGTATCTAATTTAAGAAAAGAAGCATATGGGTTACAATTTAAATAGATATTTATAAAAAGAAAAAAAATTCCAATTAAATATTTTTTAGTACAACATTTCATAAAAATCGGAGTTGGCACCCTACTTTTTCCACCCCAGATTGGTTTCTTCTCAAACGCTTTATAAAAACTTAAAAGAGAAGGGTGATACTACCCTACGTCTCTTTTATGGCAAGAAAAGGCCTTTTCAACTTGACAAAAGGTAAAAATCATAATAACTAATAAGCAAACGAATTGGGATCGTCTGTTGTAAATTGCTTACATTGTCTTTGTCTTTGTGAAGTAAAACGACATCGTTTCGACTCAGAATGACGTCATTTTGCGGTGGATTTTTTTTGTAAGCTCGGGACGAAAACAGCGTTGCTTGGACTTGAAACGACGCCGTTTTGACATCACGGCAGCCCCTGCTGTGTAATACACAGTAGAGGATCCGGACTCATAAGCAAACATGAGAGAAAGTACATTTTCTATCCTCGAAACAGTCTTTTGCTTGTTCACACCTCTATAATCATTGTCAGATTCCCAAGTTTGTTACCCTCTTATAATTGTGCATGGGAAATCTGAAAGCACAGTATTAGTGACACCATACTCGATCTATCGTTGATCCATTACTCATGTAAAACACTGTGAAGTTTAATTTTTCAGAATCGAATTTATGTATAAAATCCGATTCTGGAATACACATCGAATTCGACTACCGTAAATTTAAAATTTGTCCGAAATGTGTATCTGAATAGATCAATTGTAATTTCATTAACAATGACCAATCTAAAACTGTGTTTCTCAGTATATATATATATATATATATATATATATATATATATATATATATATATATATATATATATATATATATATATATATGATAACGTCGAAATTATCACGGTGTAAATGCGGAGATTTGTGATGGATATCGGCTATGAAAATGGTTGTTAGCCTTGAGTGGTGTGCGGTTGTGATAATGAATATGCGGTGGTCGGAAAATAAAGAGAGCGAGAGTAGAGAATTTGGATGAGTTTGCCTGTGTTTTTCTTATTGACCTTGTGTATGAATTACGTTGAGCCTCTATTTATAAGCGAGCTCACGATTATAGTTAAGCTAATGACAATGAGACAAAATTAAGTATAATACGGCACTATTTAAGCTAGCTAATCGTTGGCGGTGCAGTAAAGGGGCCGACCAATCTGATTGGCCATTTCTTTGAGTCTCGATCTTTTCATTCTCGTAGAGTAGCTTGTTCACCTGATATTGCGGGCTCGGTCCGAAGCCGGACTGGCGGCCATGCAGACTACCCTGGCTTCGCTTTACGCCGTAAGGGGCGATCTGAAGGCTCTCTGGAGGATTCGACCATACCCGGCTCGATTCGTCTTACATAAATGCGGACTCCACCGGCTAGGGGTTCTTTCATTTGTTGTGGCTACGGACGGACCGAATGAGGATTCACGGGCTGGATTACGGTTTAGTCGTATAAGTATATATATATATATATATATATATATATATATATATTGGAAAATTAGGGATAAGGACACAATCTCGAAATATTTTTAATAATGAGACAACTACATATTTTTATAGGGAGAAGGACAACTGCATAAATTTTATAGCGGGAAGGACAAAGCAGTGAATCACGAAAATCGGTGAATCTCCTCGGTGAATCCCGAAATCGGTGAATTTCGACGGTGAATTTCGACAGTGAATCCCGAAAATTAGTGAATTTCGACGATGAATTTTGAAAATTAGTGAATTTATGATGAATTTAAATCAATGAATTTAAGCTGAATTTGAACACAAGTGAATTTCGATGATGAATAAATAGTTTTGTCCTTTATGCAAAAGTTTCAAAAAAGCGTCATCCTTCTACTCAATTGATTAAATATTTCATCCTTACCCTCATTCCCTATATATATATATATATATATATATATATATATATATATATATATATATCACATATTGCATATGTGATAATATTTAAACTTATTTTATTATTTCTCTGTTAAATATTTGAGATAATCGTATCTATCTGCTTGAAAATCTTAGTATTTTCGAGAAAGGCGAGCTGCAGATTCGGTAACATCATATTTAAAAGCCAATATGACACAACATCCTTAACGCATCTTATCATAACGCTGCGAAAGCGGAATCATTAAACCAAATTAGACTCGAAAACAAAACCAGACAACTTTATACTACTAAACTTATCAATAAACGGTTACAACTTTATTCGCAAAAAAGGGACTAACATCAATCCTAATGACATGGAAAATGGAAAGAAAAAAAAAACAACATAAGGAAACAAAAAGTGAGATCTCCAACGCTTCTCAAAGATTACACAAACTTGGATTATTCTTTGTCTCACAAAGATTCTTAAATTCCTGAAATGATAAGGTATGCGTCGACTCACTTAGTAAGAAATAGTGTCGAAGGTAATTTATGCCTCATCCTCATATCAGATGACCTATTTATTAACTTCAACACAATACACACGTAGTCACAGAATCCAATAAATATTACATAAGCTCATGGCACAATTTACATCTTCACCGCACAAAATATGGTTTTTGCATTCCATGTTATCTTCTTTATGTTACCGAATTCCATGTCATTAACGTTTTACGCGCACACCCAGTGGCGGAACCAGGAAAAATTTTCAGGGTGGTCTTGGTATATAAACTGCAAAGCTAAAAAAAATCCGGAAAAAAAAATAAAAAATGTTGGTAGTGGGATTTGAACTTACAACCTAGAATTATGGAGACTTAAAAGGGTTTGTTCTTAAACCACTAGGATATAAGGTCTTTTGTTCAAGAAAAAGACACATAACATACTAATATTAACATTACTACTACAATAATAAAAATTTAGGGGGCTTGGGACCATATGTGGGGGCTTGTGACCATTTTTGGGGGCTTGAGACCACCCCAGGCATAGGGTGGGTCCGCCCCTGCGCACACCGACACCATGATGCAATAGGCTAGATTGACTTTTGCACCTTCAGTAATCCCGGTGTGGACCCCTCCAGTACATCCATCAATTTTACCATACATACCCCTAGAAGTTCACATATGTCTGGCCTCGATTACCAAATATATGATTCTCACCGGCACAACATACACCCAGATATGCACCCAACAACAATCATATATTCCCCAGGCAAAACCAATGCACACACACAACTGGTCATGCAACCCACCCGTACTCCTATTCCTTTTCGGTGTACACACACACACACACACACACACACACACACAAACACTATAATTACCGAGCCCTTTCAGTGGACCTAACAATCACACACACTCACCCATGCAACTAAAGCGCCTTTTCTGTGCACCCAATATACACCCAAATATACACCCAACAACAATCATATATTCCCAAGGCAAAACCACTGCACACACACAACTGGTCATGCAACCCACCCGTACTCCTATTCCTTTTCGGTGTACACACACACACACACACGCACACACACACACACACACACACACACACACACACACACACACACACACACTGTAATTACCGAGCCCTTTCAGTGGACCTAACAATCACACACACTCACCCATGCAACTATTGCGCCTTTTCTGTGCACCCAACAATCATACACACGTACCCAGACAAGTTCTTATCCCTTTCTAGGGACCTAGAAATCACACACATAGATGGCCACTATTAGGGGTGGAAGGACCACCCAAAAATTTGAAAGAAAACCAAAAAATGTTGTTTGTATAATTGTTTTGTATTAGTATTTGTATATGTATTTTATATACCGAACCCGCAAACGGTCTTACAGGCCCAACATCCGCCCCAAGCAGAGGTCACATCACAATAGCCGAACGGCTATACCTTCAATCCGCTTGCTTCCAAGCCGAAAGTAAGCGTCCGGCTGTTGGTCCAGCCACACCCACAGGTAGACTTTGAGCTGAGATCAATTCCACCTCTCAACTGCTCGAGGTCCACCTCTTCAGGCCCCTTCATGGTACATGGCAACCCGGACTCAATCCCTACGCAACTGAGATCAAGCTCGATTACTGATCCACGACCATTCGTAGGCCCCGCATCAAACACAACCGGCTTCGGAGTTAATCATCATAGCTGGGGATACAACCATGTTTATAATGCATACTTGTACTTAATTATGACTTGTCGAGATTAGCTTAATTACGATTAGTCCGGGAACTATAAATAGGGGCAACGTGTAAATCATAACGATCGATATATGAATACAAGTAGACCAAGCTCTACCAATTTGTCGACTCTGAACCCGCATTCATACTGATATGAACCAGTCGCCGAAATCTTCATATTTTTCATAATCACAACCACTCTCACCGGAGAATTCAAACATCATTAGCTAGATATCCACATATATCCACCGTTATGGCCACCGTGATATTTCCGACAATATCAGTACTTAATTCTTTTTACTTTAAATAGAATGCTATGGTGGCCTAGGGGAATAAGCATTTCTAACTTTGCCTTAGTAAAAAATATTGAACCCCAACATTAAGAATCCTCACTCTCCTTGTCCCACGGGATGAGTGGAGATGTTAATCAGGTTACTAGTGGCTCAGAGTCATGGACTTGCCTTTTATACCAAATAATTGAAAGAAGTCCCCTCTTTACGAGGTTCGAACCTCCACCCTCCAGCTTAAGGTCCCGGCTGCCTTAAGCATCCAAGCTCCATACCAATTGGGCTATGTCCTAGGGATTTCTAACTTTGCTTTAGTAAAAAAACGGTTAAACCCTAACTTAGGAAGGTCCCTCGCCCGATTCCACAGGAGTGCGATGAGATATTAATTAGGAACATAGCAGCTCAGGGAAGAGGCTTGCTGTTTTTTTCGCTTACCGAAATGGGTCGGCCCTTTACGGGACTCGAACCCTCAGACTCCGGCTTTCGGTTCAGCGTGACATTACACCACCTCAACCACTTACCACTAGGTCATATCCAGTTATCCCATGGTTGTGGGTTTGAGACATGTTTGATAGAACATGCTTATAGCATTTATTTTTCATACATTATACCATATAAAACTATTTTTATTTTTCCCCTTGCCTTATACCTTTGAAATTAAATCTTATTTTTTTTATTTTCTTATACCATATAAATCTAATTATAAAAATTAAACACAACATAAACAGATCCACGTTTGAATACCATCTAAATCTAATCATAAAAATTAAACACAACATAAACGGATCCACATTTGAATACCATCTAAATCTAATCATAAAAGTTAAGCACCACAAAAACAAACTACAGCTTTTCTTATTATGAATTTGAAGAGGCAAGACTTACTATACTACATTTCGTAATTAGATATATATATACGATGAATGAAATTCATTTATATTGGAATTCTTTTGGCGGAGATACGTATATTCATTTAAAAATATAAAGCTAAGACCATCCCATGACAAATTATTGGTCCCTACTTGTCACTATGCCCTTTCACCGGACACATCAACTACACTCAGCCGTAGCCACTGCCCTTTCAGGTGAACACATCAACCACACACACACACTCTTTCCTAATTGACTATGCTCTTTCAGAGGACATACAATAAAGATTGAACTTAGTATGCACGTATTATAGAAACATATATATTGAACTTTAGTAGTATACTTTTCATTTGTTGTTAGACAATAATTTCATAGAAACAGTAGATACAAATTTACGCCATCAATTTTTTTTTGTACATATTTAACAATTACAATAAAGATCAGCATTTAATACAAAATGGCAAAAATTGGCGGATTCACACTGCATGCCAAATAAAAGAAAACATTTTACAATCTACAAAAGCTCCCTTACATTTTGGATGTTATCGTTTTCTTCATATGACAATTTGTTATATCCCAACGGATCCGTGAGCTCACAAAATGGTCGCTTTCCCCTCGGTATTACGTCTAAAAATTAAACTCGAAATGCTAATCCACGAGAACCGATACGAGAGAGTCCCTCGTACAAAAAAGGTCAAAAATAGGTCTCGCTCGCTAGGCACCAAGAATGACTGTCACCATATTCAGAACCACCCCAAAAAACGGGTCCGGCGCTACACATTTTTTCTTCTGTTTTCTTCTTCTTCTTCTTCTTCTTCTTCTTTTTTTTTTTTTTCCCAACTGCCGGATAAGTACTCTATTATTTGTTTTTTTCTTTGCTACACGTAACTCCCCTCCCATAAATTCCCTTTAATAGAAAATGGAAATCTATTTTTCATTATTCTTTTCTTTTCTTTTGGATTAAGAATGTTTTTTTATGAAGTTGGGGAATATAGTGGGTAAGGCAATCAAAGTTCACCCGAATACTCTCTGCATGCACGAGCTCGGTTTGCACGGGTTTGTGTCGAAAGTGACCTGGAAAAACCCTTGAAAACCTTTGTTTTCATAAATGGCAGGAAAAAAATGGTGGAATGGGAAGAATTACCGATGGTGTGCTGGGATTGCGGGCATCAAAAAGAGGACGGCCCTCTTAATCGTACCCAGGCTGCTCAACCCAATGCCGCAGTTAGGAGAACTGAGGAGGGACCTACGCTGGAAAATCATACGGCCCTTGGATGATAGCTCAGACTAGGCGTAAGAGGCCTTCAATTCCAACCACCAAGGCCAATGATCATAATTCGAACAAACAGCCAGAGATTAACACCAACGCAATGCATAAACATCATGATAAGACCACTTCAGCCGGGTCTTGTTTTGTAGTTTTGTCTGATGAAAACAACCAGGAAGTTACAGTACCGGATGAGATTAAAGAGCTAAGAAGGCAGACCGAACAGTTAGCTCCTCATAGAGGACCCTCCACTACAACACAATTCAAGAAACATCATAAGGATGGTAATTCCTCGAAGCAGAAAACCCCTAAGCAAACACAAGTGTCGGCAAGTAAGGCCCATACAAGCAGTAACACACATGAGTTAGCCAAGAGGAAATGTTCAGTTTTGAATGCCGAAAAAAACCCAAGTGGGATGAGGGACTCCTCAGCCTCGAAAACACGCATTTTGTCTAGAGAACCCCTCGGAGAAATGCCCCATAACCGACCCAAGTCCATCCTTTGTAGTCTAGTGAGGGCTGAGGTTCTACGAACTCACCTAAGAATGACCCATAGAAAAATGGTGTGAAGGGCCCAAGTAACCCCAATGCTGGCCCAACACTTGATCGACTTGGATCAGCCCAGACAAGTTCGGCCCAACACTTTTTCTTCCAACGTGGTTGGCGTGAACACGATCAATTTGAAGATTTTGTTTAATCTGCCTAGATTAAGGCCCTGAGCCTTCATATTTCAATTCAGGATTTCAGCTTAAAGGCCAAGCTTTGAAACACGCAAGTTTTTGGGAATATTTTTCAGCGAAAAAAGTCTCTTACAACCATAATTGTGGGGATTGAAAAAAGCCTAGAATCTTATTATTCTTCGTATCTGTCCAAACTTAACGAGGATCTCAAAAAAAACATGAGGCTTCTCTCAAATAGGAGGAAACGTATTGGCATCAACGTTCTCAGTTGGAGTGGCTAGCATAAGAGGAGCGTAACACCCACTTTTATCAACTCGGAATTCCTAGATGGGGTCAATAGATAAGTTGTAGAAACCAGAGTGCATTAGGTGTGGTAAAAATGTCAGATCATTTTGAGGTGTTTTTGTTTAGGGGTGTTTTGAGGTGTTTTGGGTATTAAACGAACTGATTCAAAACGGGTTTGAAAAATTAGGGTTCTTGAAATCAAGATTAGGTTTCTTGAAATAAGGTTAGGTTTCTTGGTTGGAAAAGTTGGGTTCTTAAAGTCAAGAATTATGTTCCTGAAGCCAAGAATTGGATTCTTGAGGGTAATGGCTTGGGTTTGATGTTCTTGATGGGGTGGGGGGGTCGTTTTTTTTGGTTGAAAAAAATTATGATTCTTGGGATGAAGGTTTGAAGATTTGAAGAATCATCAAGTTTTCCGGATAGGATGGATGAAGGTTTGAAGATGTATGGTGTTCATGGCTGGGGGGGACGAAGTAATAATTTTTTAATAAGAATCGAAATAAAAAAAATAAAATTGGATATTTGATACATTAGTCGATGAGCTCTGATACCAATTGATGTAATTCCAGGTTGGAAACACGAGCTCTGCTACCAATTGATGTGATTCGAGTTGGAAAAGCGATCGAGCGTTGTCGAGGAACCTCCTAAGTGATCATTCGGAGCAAAAGACCAAGTTCTCAAGAATCCAAACACGAACGTTGGCTAAGAACGCCACAACACTTGCTCAGAGCAATGACAAGTTCTTAAGGGTTGAGCCTCTACAACAAAGGGATTCTCACTCGCAAGTGATGACCAAAGTCAAAGACTTCATAATATATAACTCTCAAAATGTTTGAACTGTTTGTATAAGAACCACCTAAATGCCTTATATAGGCTACAACCTTCAAGAAACTAATGAAACTAAGCAATTTGGGTTAATTAAAAGCTAATATTCCACTTTATTTCCTAATGAGCCTAACTTGACTCTAATAAGCCAGAATGACTTTTATTTGCTGAAAATATAGACTTAACCCAAAATACTATAACATAGGTACCTCCCCTAATGGGATTTTGGCCTTTTACTACTAAAAACAACATAAAAGGATCTAAATTAATTTAGTCAAGCCCAATAAACCTAATTGGACTAAAATGGCGCCTTGGACTTCATCTTGGACTGATCATCTTGCATCTTGGATTAATGGTTGACTGGATCACATCATTCTCTCACTCTTCAAAAGGATCTGTCCTCAGATCTAAGTCTAATGATTGTGAAGGGACTGTCGAAATTGGACCTTCTGGGTCACATCAGTTTGGCTCATGAAGAATCATTTATAAGATAAACAGTGTAATATAATTGTGTCCAATAACTTAAGATGGTCCAAGTGTTGGATGTAATATCGCCGGATGGATCTAGATCCGCCCGATTATGCAGCGGAATAAACAAGATGATCACAATCATATAAAATTAAACTACATAATTTAAGATCTACCTACAAGAAGGTGAGATCTACTTACCAATCAAAAGTGAGATCCAAAAGATTGATGAAGTCGAGATCCAATTTGAGATGCCACGATCTTCCGAAGTGTATCTCCATGAAAAAACCGGTGGATGTTGATCATTGATGCTTGACCTCCTTGATATGCTACCCGGAAAATCCCGAAGATTTTCCCAACTCGTAAAACCCTAAGCTTGGCGAAATTCTAGCTTATTTTGGTGTGTATATGTCGTGTATTATGATGAGATAAAAGGCAGGAGAACTCTCTTTATATATGAGAGAAATCTTTGTCCTCCAAGGATTTAATAATTAATACAAAATCAATTATAATAATCTTTTTCCATAAAAGATACTCTAGAATAATCTAGAATAAATCTAGAATATTTAAGGATCAATCTAATATATTTTCCTTAATTAATTTTTTAACAAATAAACAATTAATCACATGTCTTATAATTATCAAGAAAACTAATTCCTTAATAAATAACAAGACACAAAACATGCCAACCCTAGTCAAATAAGGCTAGCACACGACTTTTACACTATTGGGCCGAGTCCACAAAAAATGTCTTTTCCATGTATTTTATTATTTAGTCCAATAAATAATAAATCGCACATCAATTAAATAGTCCAGCTACTTAATTATTATTTGAGGCCCAACGTCAAGAAACATATGCATGTTAGGAGCCACATCGAGGACCATAGACCTATAACCAGTAGATACAATAAATTAAATAAAATTATTCATCGAACTGAACAATTCTTATTCAATCTATTAATTCCGGAATTACGCCACCATAAATCCGAAACTGAACTCTATCGATTATAGATATATACTTACACTCTAATCACTGAGTCGATAAGCGTCCATTGATATAATCATTACATACGGATAACTCCTTCATAGACTGTTCGTTTTGATTCGGGATATTTCCGTAAACCCTTCTCAAAACATCTTATCCTTATTTACTATCAACCCCCTAGTGATCAATTAGTTCATATAATATGAACTGGGCCCATCGATCAGTTTCTAGGATTAACAAATAAGTGAACTTTCTATCTACTTCCCGCAGGAAGGAATGGATTCCATTTCTGTGAAGTCACAGACTACTCACTAATTCCAGAATAGAGCCAACGAGATGTGTTCAGATGACATGTATCCAAGTGATCCTTAACTAACACATCAAACCCTACTTTGAACCAAGCTGTAAATTGTGATCACATCAGGATTGAGATTAATCCATATATGATCATCTTGTGATTCGATAAGATTTCTCGATCACGGAATTATATCGAGAACTCAAATCAAATCGGTCCAGTCCTATATGATAGACATCATATATATCCCAACTAGGTGCCCTATACCGACGGTCCGGACAAGACGGTCACACCGTTAAGTGTTCTGGGCGCATTATTGGTATATTAAACACGAGACCCATAATCTGATTAAATCACCACGGACTAACTAGTTTTAAGCATATCATCACTAACTCAATCCTCGTGTGTATGTCATACACTGAGTTATGTGATTACGTACCGATATACTTAGGTTTTTCAGCAGTGTATTAATATATGCATACATGTTAAAATGAATATATAATTATGTCATTTATTTAAATAAAACAATTACATAATTATCTTTCGGACACTACACCTAACAATCTCCTACTTGCACGAAAGGCAAGTGATTAATTGTTTTAGAGCACACCCTATATGTATATTACAGCAAACTACACCAAGAACGGGCAGCGGCGATGCATGTGGTGAGCCAATACGTATCTCTAAGTGTTTCATCTCGTACAAAAATGCCCATGACCCTTGGGGCTCTTTCCCGGGGCAAACTTATATCGTAATTGTAGTGCTAAATTGAAAGAATTTAACAATGTGGTATAAGTGGGTTGGTTCTCATTTTATCACTCTCGTTTACTTGTTTTCCTATAATTGTTGGCATTAATCTCTTATTTCTCTGAAATTCGAATCGAAATATTCAAAAGTCGAATATTATCTACTCGTTAAGTATTATTTAGTGATGTCATATGCACTTAACGGTGGAACTACAAATATTGTATAGGGGTTTACGGACTCTGCTAAAAGAAACAAAAACTCTATATTTTATCAATAAAAAAAAAAATATGATCCCATGAAAAATAAAATTTTGTGAAAAAAATGTACTCCAATAAAAAAATATTTGAGGATCCGCCACTGTGACACGGTCTATCCAAAATTAGTCTTTAAATGCACCGGTGGGCACTCTAAATAAAGTCATTTAGGGGCACTTTTCCCCAACACTAGATATAGTAGTGTGGCATGGAACAATATAATTTTAGGAGTCACGCATGGAAAGAGATAATTTTATAACCTTCATACGACTGTCGTATCATAAAATTTCTAATAAGAAAAATGGTTAAAGACAATTCCAACCTAAATTTATTTTCTATAGATGAACATATAACAAATACGGTTGTTGTACCACAAAATCTATAATAACAAAAATGATAGAAAGACAATGCCTACTCTTAGTGTTGGTGGGCCAAAAACCCACAGTCACTTTTTGTTTGTTTTGCTATTGTTTACGACATCGGCAATTCCATTGGCCTTTCTTTAGTAAAAGGCAATTCCCATGGTGGTCCTGTTGACTGATCATGTGGACTGTATTACTCCAGAAATTGTGTTCTTGGAAGAGGAAGATGAGAATGATGATAGTATCTTAGTTTAATTGGAATCTTTCTGCCAAATTTCCTGGTAAGGGATTTGTCAGAAGATTGTTAATTCTTGGCCTAGGAAATGTAGATATCACTATCATAATTCTGGTTGGATAGTGTTTTTGTTTGAAAAAGAATCTGATCTCAGTGATGTTTTGCAAGATGGTCCTTTTTATGCTTTTGGAAAGCCTATGATATTGAAGAAGATGCTTGTGATGTTTAATTTTAGCAAGGATGCATGTACTGTGGTTCCAGTATGGATCCAGTTGCCAAATCTCCCCTTAAGGCTTTGGAAAGATAGGGCAATGTGTAAAATCTGTTCCTTTATTGGGAGCCCACAGTATACAGATAAAGTTACTGCTTTCAGGAATGTTTTGAGTTTTTCCAAGTGCCTTGTGGAAGTGGATCTCAAGTTGAAACTGCCTCCTGTGATTCCTATAACAATGCATGATGGAAAAGTTCTTAAACGACTTTGTTCTATATGAAGAAATTCCTAAGTTTTGTACCAAGTGTAATAAGCTAGGGCACAATGTTCTTTGGTTGTGATGATTCTAAGATTGAAGTTCTGCTTTGTATATGTCTAGGTCAAAACAAAACTGGTGTTTTAAACCTAACCCCCAAAGAAGAAGAAAGTGATTGTTATTGATGGGAATGATGGCCTGCTTGATCTTTGAAAAGAAGTTTCTTGATTCTCACCGGAAGTCTGCATTGATGCTTTCTCGTGACTCTTGATGTTAACAACACTTCTTGATCTTTGCTTTAAAATCTGCTAAGACATCTAACGATAAGGGTAAGAGTGTGTTTTCTATAAGGACAGAGGAGCAAGTTGATAAGGTCACAACTCCTGTGATTAATTCTTTTGATGTTTTATCCCCTGGAAAGAGTGCTAATTGGGCAGATGAAGTTGAGGTGGATGATTTGGTGGATAAGGGTGACACTTTTGCTTCTAGTCCAGGAAATCTAAAAAGAAAAAGAAGAACAATAGCCATAACACTGCTGGTGTTTCTAGAAACCTAAACAAAACAACAGATGTTGTCTCTAGAGGTAGATCACCTCTAGGTAGACAAAAATGATAGGTTTTTGGAGTGTTAGAGGGTTCAATAAGGTTCCTAAACAATCTACTGTTGTCAATTTTCTTAGAAAACACAAGATTACCTTATTTGGAATCCTTGAGACTAAGTTGTCTCAAAATAGTTTGGATTAGTTTTGAATTATAAAATTCCCTCATGGAATTTTGTGAACAATTTGACCAAAGATAACATGATAATGAGGATGTTGGTCATCCGGGAGCCTTTTTTATGGCTGTGGAGGTTTTGGAAGTTTCTATTCAGTGGATTCACTGTAAGGTGAAGTTATTGGTCACAAAGGGGCTTCTTTTTGGTGACTTTTGTGCATGGCTTAGACAATGTTGGTCATAGAAGATGTATGTGTGATAGAATCAGGGAATTGAGTGTTTGTTCTTCTTTACCTTGGTTGGTTTTGGGTGACTTCAACTCTGTGCTTTCTGTGGATGATAAGTTGAATGGGAATGTTCCTACAGATTATGAAATGCAAAATGGTGTGGATTGTTGTCTGGATGCTAATATGTCTGATCTGAATTCCTTTGGTGAGTATTTTACTTGGTCTTACGGTGGTGTTCTCACGAGAGTGTGAGGTGATGGTGAATGCTTATTGGTATGATTGGATTGTTAATGCTTATGCTTTTTTTGACCCTGCTGGTATGCACTCTGATCACTCTCCTTGTAGAATCTCATTGTCTCTCGATTACGTGATTAGAAAAAACCTTTTAAGTTCTTTAACATATGGTTGTTGCATGAGAGATATACTGATGTTCTTACTCAAAATTGGAGTGATGATGTTCCTGGTACTGCCATGTATCAACTTTGCAAAAAACTGAAAAGGCTTAAGCATCCTTTGAGAGATTTAAACAAGAAGCATTTTGTACATATTTCTGTCAGATCTGAAATTGCTCAGCAGGCACTTGTAGAATTGCAATCACAGTACAATCAGGGGCCTACTGAGTCTTTAGCCTCCAAAATTGTGGATCAAAAGAAATTTTGCTTGGATTTGCAAAAAACTGAGGCTTGTTTTCTTTCTCAAAAAGCTAAGGGGCAGTATATCGAAGCTGAGTGATAGGGGTTCTTCCACTCTTTGGTAAACAAGAACAATGCTAGAAAGCATATTTCTTATTTGAGTCTTGCTGATAACACCTTCACCACTTCTTATGATCAAATTGGGGAGGCATTTGTTGATTTCTACTCGATCTTCTAGGGGTGAAGTTTTGGCTTCTCTATTGATATTGATGTGGTTAATGATGGCCCCTCTGTGCTGGTGATCATATTGTCACCCTCATTAGGGATGTATTCTTTGTGGATGTTAAAGAGGCTCTCTTTTCTTTATCTGATGACAAATCTCCTGGCCCTGATGGCTATTCTGCGGGTTTTTCAAAAAATCTTGGGAGATTGTTGGTAGTGACTTCACTAATGCTGTGTTGGAATTTTTCAATAATGATGCAATGCTGAAATAGATTAATCATCTTTGTTATATTGCTTTGATCCCCAAAACCACTCATGCTACAACTGTGGGGGATTGTAGGCCAATTTCATGTTGCAATGTTACATACAAGGTGATTTCCAAGATCTTGGCTACAAGGCTTTCTACCTGCCTTCCTGATCTTATTGATGAATCTCAGACAGGTTTTGTAGATGGTAGAGCTTTGACAGATAATATCTTTCTCTGTCAGGAGCTGATAAGGCATTATGGAGTTAAAAGGGGACCACCTAAGTGCATGATTAAGGTGGACATCAAAAAAGCCTTTGATTACATACCTTTGGTCATTTCGGAGGCGATTATGAAGGTTTTGGATTTCTGACGAGTTTGTGAGGTGGATTATGCTTTGTGTTTCTACTGCATCTTTCTCTATCTCTATCAATGGTGAATTAAAAGGTTTTTTCCTTGGTAAGAGGGGCTTGAGGCAAAGGGATCCTCTATCTTCTTTTCTTTTTGTCATTGGCATAGAATATCTGTCTAGATTGTTAAGGATTCTCGGGAGAAGATTTCAATTCAACTTCCATATTGGTTGTCGAGGATTTGAAAATTAATCATTTGGCTTTTTTGAGATGATTTGATGCTATTTTCTAGAGGTGATCCTATTTCTATCACTCTCTTGATGAGCCCATTTACAAGTTTTTGGGGAATGTTACGGCTGGTTGTGGATCGGTTTGTAGGAGGTGTTCCTATGGGGTGGATCTTGTGACACTAACAGGAAATCATTAGTAGGATGGGGGGAGATTTTTTTGCCTAAATCTGAAGGTGGTTTGGGGATCTTTCAGCTTGATGCCTAGAATCTGGCCCTTTTGTGCAGAATTGTTTGGAATTTTCAGTGTAAGAAGGACTGTCTCTAGGTGAAGTGGATCAGTGAAATGTATTTGAAGAATGTTGATGTATGGTCCTATCAGTATAAGCATACTGATTCTGCTTTGATCAAATCTGTGTTCAGGATTATGGATATAATCTTGGATGGTACAGGATCTGTTGGTGCTGCTGGGGCTTTGCTGCAGTCTTGGTCAGTTGGTACTAAGCTTTGCCCTAATAAGGCATATGATTTCTTTAGGAGACATGGTACTAGGATTTGGTGGCACATATCTGTCTGGAATCCTAGGGCTACACCTAAACACTGTTTTTTTTCTATGGATGTCTATGAAGAAGAGTTTGCTGACTACTGACAGATTAAATTTTGAGGATAAGCTGTGTTCTCTTTGTGGTTTTGTTAATGAATCTGCCTCTCATCTGTTTTTTCAATGCCCTATTTCCTTTATGATTTGGGGAAAGATTAGTATCTGGCTGGGCATTAGTAGGAGACTAGAGACTGTGGATAGTGCTGTTAGATGGATTTATAGAAAATGCAAGGGTACTTCTCTTGGGAATGTGGCCAGGTCTGCCTCTATTTCTGTTGTTTTGTCTTGGGTTTATGCATGAGAAACAGGATAAGGTTTGATGGTGTTCGTAGGAAGATTTCTGATGTATTGCATTTTATTAAGACTCATATCTACTATATAATGCAGACTGCTTTTCCTTTGTACATTTTTACCCCATGATGTTAGGGTATTGTACATCTTTTGTGATTTCTTTTGGTGCTTGCTGGTGGTTGTTTGAGTATATTTTGTTTCTCTACACACCATGGGATAGGCTCTGTGAGTTATGCTCTCATATGACCCATTTTGCAATTTTTGTGTGTTGTTAAGTGTTTAGTGGTTTGTTGTTTCTTGTAGCATATAACCTCGGTGTCTAATCTTGCTAGAAATCAACAAATCTAACCTCTTTTCAACCTTTGTGTAGGTGTTAGCCTAGTTCTTTTAGTGTTTAGGATGTAATTTCTGTATTTTGCATACCTTGTTTATTATATATATATATATATATATATATATATATATATATATATATATATATATATATATATATATATATATATATATATATATATTTACATTTAACCAAAAAAAAAAAAGGTTTAGCCTATTGGTTTGAAGGTGTATCAATTGATTTCAATTAAGATAAAATGTCAATTGCTTTAGCTATTTTGGCTATTGTCTTTAGGCTTTAGAAGAGTTGTATCTTTTGTATTTCTTCACTATAGTAAAAAAATCGCCCGTGGTGGTGGTCGACAAATTGAGGGAAACCACGTAAATTTGGTGTTTTGTCTTATTCCTTCCATTTGTTATTTTGTGTTACCGTCGTTAAGTGCTATCGCTCGGTTTATTTTTCCTAACAAGCTGATATCAGAGCCGAGGATATCAGAGGTTTTTCGAGCTGAAGTTTTTTCGATCTTTTAAAATTAGCCATCAAGTCGGTAACTAAGTATTATTTTGAGAAAGTCGACAAAAACATCAATTTTGGGATGTGGAAGTTGAAGATGGAGGCCATATTGATTCAAGAGGGCTTCGATATTGTGCTTTTAGGTAAGGAGAAAAAGCCAGAGAAAATGTCAAATAAGGAGTTTGTTGGTCTCGACAAGAAGGTCGGGTCATGAATCATCTCATGTCTTTCTGATGAGGTTTTAAGAGAGGTAGTCACTGAGTTACTGCTAAGGATTTGTGGGAAAAATTAAAATCCTTATATATGAAGAAGACCGTGGAGAATAAACTTTATTTAAAGCAGAGTTTGTATATGCTTCATATGTCTGAAGAGTCATTTATATTATCACACTGAGATATATTTAATTCCTTGCTTATAGATTTGAGTAATATAGATGCTAAGATTAATGAGGAGGATCAAGCCTTGTTGTTATTGAGTTCGCTTCCCCGGTCATTTAAGCATTTTTTAGAAACGATGCTTTATGGTAAGGATACTATTTCTTACAAAGAAATTAAGTCGATTTTGAAATTGAAAGAGCAAATTGATAAAGACATAAATATGGGAAGTAGTAGTAGTTAGGTAGATGCGCTGGTAGTTTGGGGCAGATCAAAAAAGAATGATGCAGCGATTGAAAAATATGTTTTGAATCTCAGACATAAATATTTGACGTGCAATTATTGTAAGAAGTTTGGGCATATCAAATATGACTGCTTTCGACTTAAGAACAAAGAAAAGCATGAAAAAGAAGAAAGAGCGTGGTAAAGAGTCTGATCAGGCTGGTATCGTAGAAGATGAGAGTGATGGAGATATCTTCTTGGTTGATGATAAATTAAGGTCTACTGATGAATGGATCTTGGATTCTGGTTGCACGTATCATATGTGTCCTAATAAGGACTGGTTTTCAACGTATGATTCGGTTCAAAGTGGAGTTGTTTTGTTGGGCAACGGCGCATTTTCATAAGTTTCTTTGGTATTGGTACGCGATAACATGCTATTTAGTACCTTAAATTACACCTTTATTTACCCCGAATTATGCTTCAGAGAGGAAGGATATAGTTCGAATATTATGTGAAATACATGTTGATTGCACAACAAGTGTTCTCTAGATATTGATTCTGCACTTGTATAATTACCCTGAGGATTTGACATTGTTCTTCTTTGTTTTATGGGTTTTATAGGAGTACCTTATTCCGGAGCAGCTAAGGCATGGATTTGGACTAGAGAAAGTCACGAGGCCGAGTTAAAAGAGTCCGTGAAGAGATCTGTCAGAGAAAAGAGCTGAAGTTGGGCTCGATAGACCGAGGCCCACCACCAACGTATCGAGTTCTTGGAAGACACGAAATTAACCCTACATCATTTTACTAGGTCGGTTAGGGTTTTATTGAGTCATATGCCGGCTATATGGCCTATATAAAGCCACAGTCATCCATTGTAAACATATACTTTCATATACTTTTGACACCAATAATATACAATACATTATTCATGCAATAAAAGTTCATAGTTTTATATTTTGAGATGTTTTCTGGTTTCCCTCTTCCTCGCCGTTCTCTAACTTGAGTAGATCAAGTTAGTTACCATAGCCGAATGTATGAAGCTTGAATGTTCCTTTATATCTTAGTTATGGTCGATTTACTTGTTTTTACGTGTTGTACTTGATCTGAATGTATAACGACCCCGTAATTTACCAGAATTAATCATAACGAAGCAATGTAGTTCCAAAATTAAGAACCACCACACCCGATTCAACGGCGGTCTATACAGGTGAATCGAGGCACTTTTAGGTTGCCTTAATCTGGAGATTCTGCGTTAGCTATGTTGATCGACCGGTTTAACCGGTTTAATTAATAGTAGGTTAGATCTGGTCAATCTGCTTATTGTATTCGTAAATTAACATGAAGGACGATAAAGTGAAATTTTAATTAGGACATAGTCTGGATCGATCTATAGGAACGTGCTAGTCAATCCACGATAGCTGCTTAGGGAGGTTCTCGGTCTTGAGCCGGCACTTTTTGGTACTTATTGCGTGTGGGTTAATACAACTAACGAATGAGGTTAACTACACATAAACATTTATTGTCCTTTCAATGGAAGTAGACAAGGTTAGCAGACTGCACCCGTAGCTAAAAGTGAGTTAATAATATGTTTTGATTCGGGGAATTTCTGAGGGAAGTACACATAAAGATTAGTTACACCATGTCGCGAGATAGGTTGGGAAGGGAGGAATACTGGGTTTATTTCCGTTCTTATGTTGGTCAATGACTGCTTGTGTATTCTTAGTTAGATTAAGTGCGTCTATTTCTAAGTTGCATTGTCTCTGTGGGATCGATCTTGATTCGCCGTTGCTATACTATGATTAGGCCAAGTACTCTTGCTAGTATAAGCGACCTCACGCGCGACATCAAGTTTTTGGCGCCTTGCCGGGGACAACGGCCAACTTAAGTAATAAATTCATTTATATCTATTTAAGAACTATTCATTTTTCTGTTATGTTATTCTTAATTAGGATTTTGATTCATTCTATATGTTCGTGCAATATTGTGAGATCAGAGAGAGAAAATCAGGGCCCAATTTAGCGTGGTCTCACTACGATGAATATAGTTCCAGAAATTCAAAATCTGCTCGTCTCTGTGCTTCTGTGTTTATCCCTGTTAGTAGGTCCACATCAGTTGGGTCTAAACCAAACTAAAGCGGAAAGTTGCTAACCGTGTTTTTTTTTTTTTTTTTGGTCTCTTTTGCAGGAGTACAGAGCACTTCTGATTTCTTTTCTGAAAATATTTTTGGGAACCAAAGTCGGATAAGGACGATACCTCACACCGTTTTGAACATCAGACCAATCTCGATGTATCATGGCTCAAAGGTAAGAGAACAATACGAGGAGGACAAGAAGCGAGTAAAGCTGGAAGAAGAAGCAGCGAAAACCAAGAGGAATATGGAAGCAAGCCTGAGGGAGTATGAAAACTATAGGAGAGGTAAGTCTCATATTCAAGTTATTGATATATCATCTTCCGACCCCGATCCCGAAGAGGATCTTGATTATATCCCATCTGAGCCCGAGGATTACCCGGACTCAGATGTAGTGGAAAAATTAGGAGACCCTGGCACGTTTTGGCTTCCTATTTCATTAAATGGCGTATCTTTAGGACTAGGATAATGTGACTCTGGTTCGAGTTGCAATATCATTCTGCTTTCACTATGCCAAGCGGTAAACTTCAAGGTCACATTAGACCAGACGCGTGCCATGAGATTTGTAGATCATAAAGCTGACATGGAAGCTGTCAAGCTGGTTGACTACACTATCAAGGTGGGAGATTTTTGTTTCCCTATTGATTTTCTGGTTTTAGACGTCCCAGAGGACCCTAGTGCAAATATCTTGTTAGGACGTCCCTTTCTGTCTACTAGCAGAGCTATTCTAGATTACGATAGTGTTGAGATAACACTTAGGATCAACAATGATGCTAGAACTCTTAGGATCTTAGAGCCACAAAACAATAGACCTGGAGAGTGCCGTATGAGCTCGAGTTCTGGGGAGGTCAAGATCGTTGAGATAGAAGATGTTAGGAATAAAGAGGTTTTGGTTAGGACCGGTGAGCAAGAATTTATGACAATTCTACTTCTGGAACGAGAGAAAAGGGACCACGACCAAGAGCAACGGGAGGCACAACCTACCTTGTGCAGTGTTGGAGTATATTTAAAGGATGACAAGGTGGATCCCGCCCAATTAAAGGACAATACTCGAAGTAGATGGGGTAAGCCGAGTGTACTAGCCAGAAGGGCCAAGCGTGCATTACAAAGAGCTCGGGGACCTACCAAGCAAGACCGAGAAGGTGCTGTACTTGACGGTATGGAATCATGCTTCTTCCTTGGTCTAAAAACCAAGGAAGAGCCTTTATTGAGAGAGATGGGAGGCACACTTCGGTTAAAGCCTCTAGAGTGCAGGTTTGGCGGGTGAAAACCCGAAAGTCTGACTGAAGGATAAGTCAGAAGGAAAGTCAAGCTAACGACTCTAAACTCAGAACTACTTCTTACCCTTTAAGTAGTTAAGTCAATAAAAGTAGCTAAAGAGGGGATGAGCTTTTTTTCATCCTAACGCATCCAATGGCCTTAGACCAATGGATGGTGGGAAAGTTTTTTTACTCATTGTCTGCTTTAGTGAAGTAGGTTAGGCGAGTCGGGAAAAGAACAAGTAAAGAGTGAGAAATTGGTCATCAATGTGTCAAAAAGGAACAAAAAATGAAGTGAGAACCAGTGGAGGGTACACTAGACTCGATTTTGGAAAAAACTGGGAAAAGGAAGCCTCGATTTACTATAGTTGTACACCGGTGTATCGAGATGGGTAAGCCCTAATTCCGGGGTCATAACTGAACCTGGACACTTTCGATAGCGTGTTGGGTGCATGCGTTGTATCGGGTCAGCTGACAGTCTGCACAACCGCCCATTCTTCCCTATTTTCCACCATTTTCTCCTTCAACATATACCCTCCCACCTCAATCAACCCTCAATTCTCTCACCCATTAATTCTTCCCACTCCCCCACTCAACTTTTCCATCTCCACCTTCCACATTCCACCTTCATTTCCTCTATTTAAACACCCTTCTTTTACACCATTATCACCACCGATTTCAACAACTCCTTCATCTCTTCTCTTCTGATTTATGGCCTCCACTACCATCTCCAAACACCACCATTTAAACCACCACACCACCCTGAACCCTTCCTCCACACTAATCCTGTGGCGGTTGCCGTTCTGTTATTGCTGCTATATCACTGTTGATATTCTTCTTTCCATTTTTAGTCTGCAACAGACCCTCAGATAAAATTCTGAAACACAGACCCCGATTCAGCATGCCCCACTTCCGGTAAATTGAGCCTATTTTTCAGTCCAGAAAGAGCCTTTCAGCAACATATGTTCATCAGCTTCCATAGGCCCAAAACGCAACCGTACCAGTCGTCGTGCAAGCGGTAAATAGGCAATCCGAGGAGATTCGAATCCCTTGATTGACGGGGTTGTGCAGTTTGCTTCACTACAGATTTATGAGGCTTTCCGTGGTCACTGGAACGCAAGATTAGTTGCCCGAGAGAGGGGCGTCGATTTGGAGGACTGTGGAACCTTTTACCACAGATTCTTAAATACCACGATCTTTCAAACATGGCCGACCCTCCAGCTAGGTTCAATGCCACATTGGTACGGGAGTATTATGCTCACGTGGCGCATAATTAGGATGCTACATTTGCTATGGTCCGTGGAGTCCGAGTAGACTTCACAATTGAGTGCATCAATGCATACTTGTGTGTTCGCCGTGCATCTATGAGCCCAGATGAGTACAATTCCTCTACTGACATCCATGACATGGAGTGGATGCAGATGATTGCCGAATAATTTGGGGTGTTTTGGCAGAGAAACTCCATGTAAGTCCCCATTATTTTTCTGGAGAACAACATATCATGGGACAGGAAGATGGCCCACCGCTTTGTTTGCACACATCTCTTGCTGACCAAGCATCATGCCTCCGTCACACCGATGCGAGCCGAGTTGATGTTCTATCTGGAGCAGGTGTCACTAGTGAATGTGGGATTGCTTATGAATAACCGCATTCGGTATATTGCCGATGACTCCGAGCATGAGCTTCTACCATATGGTCACATGATTGACATGTTTGCGATAGAGGATAGTGTTCCGGTTCTTGTTAGAGATATCTAGGAGGGGCCCCGGCCTATTATGAGTTTAGTTTCAGTCACTCGTACGAACCGACGCATTCAATAAGCAGAGAGACGTGAGAGCACTCTGATACTTGGGGGACCTCGATCTCAGAGAGAGATCAATGAGGATACTTCCAGAGATCTTGCGGCCTTACACCGCAAGATGGATTACATGATGGAGCACTTAGGCATTCCTCCATACGCCCCTTCACCTAGATCTGCCCCTTGTCACGGAGCGTCTTCTTCGATTGCTGGTCGTTCTACTTCCACACCTCCTGGTTTTGAGCATCCGGCTGATCCAGATGAGGCTATTACTTTATATATTCCGACGACTAGTTTTTCATTTCCATTGTTGTTTTTTCATTTCTTTTTCATTTTTCTTTTATTTTCCACACTCGTAAACTATGTATGGTTTAATTTTTAATATAATGATTTTGTCGGCTTAATTTGTTTTAGACTTATTTTATTTTCTATTTTACTGTCGTCATTTTTGTTATATCGGTTAGTGTCACCCCGAGTGTCTCGTTTCGTGTTGCTTGAGAATTTTTGCAGATTTTTTATGGATTTTATTTTCTACCCGTTGACACATATTCGAGGATCCATACTCCACTGCTTTGGGATTAATGAGGCTAAGTTCCTTTCATGTTCTTAATCTTTTCATCATTGGGGACAATGTTTCGATTAAGTGGGTGGTAGGCACGTCACTTAGCATTTGGCATTGTATTTCGCTAAGTAATCATTTGTCTCTATTCTCTTTGACGCATTTTTCACCACTTCTACTTTTGCTTCGCTTTCGACAAGATTGTTAAAGGAATGAGTCTTTGATCTTTTGGAGCTAATTAATTACATCTTTGTTTCATTAAAGATGAATGAAAATCATGCCAACATTTGAAGTAGTTGCGTATTAACCATATATTTTGTTCATGAACCAATCATTTAAGCAGGTATAACTCACTTTCGTCAGTGTGTAGCTAGATGACACATTATTTTGACTATAGTCGACCTTTTTTCCGAGTTTGTTCTACCTATGGTTATTTAGGTCAAGTTGTGGATCAAATAAGAGGCTAATGAAAAATGGATTCGGTAGTTTATTAAAGAGCGGACCATGAGGATAGATAGATTTTTGAGTGTCCACCCTTCCAACAAAAGAGAACTTACAAAATATATATTGCTAATCTAAATTCTCTTTGGCAAGAGGGAAGCAAATTCGGGCCTTGGAGTAGTACTTGGTTCTCGATCTGCCTTGCCCAGTTGACTTGACCCTCGCACAAATAAAAAGACCTGATAAACGCGAGCCTTAGAGTAGTACTTGGTTCTCGATCTGCCTTGCCCAGTTGACTTGACCTACAAATTTAAATGAAATAAAGTCAAAATGCATTATGGCGCAAAGGGACAAGCACTCTCGGGATATACTACCTAGACTTAAGTTGATATAATGTGATTCTATTTGCATGACTGATGCTTGAGAGTTATTTCACACACACACCGGTTCATGGATTGAATATTGTTTAATGCGTTCCGTTTGGAAAATAATCGACATGCTTCTTATTTTGAAATTGTGACACAAAGCTGTTTTTAATTAACCTGTATATTGGTTCGAGGTTTCATTTTATTTTGCCTTTTAATTTGCTTGGGACGATCAAAAGCTAAGTGGGGGGTAGTTGATAAAATGCTATTTAGTACCTTAAACTACACCTTTATTTACCCCGAATTGTGCTCGAGAGAGGAAGCATAGTCCGAATATTATGCGTATACATGTTGATTTCATAGTAAGTGTTCTTTATATATTGATTATGTATTTGTATGATTACCCCGAGGATTTGGCACTGTTCTGCTTTGTTTTATGTGTTTTATAGGAGTACCTTATTCCGGAGCAGCTAAGGCTTGGATCTGGACCAAAGAAAGTCATGAGGCCAAGTTAAAAGCGTCCATGAAGAGATCTGTCAGAGAAAAGAGCTGAAGTTGGGCTCCATAGCCTGAGGCCCACCACCGACATATCCAGTTCATGGAAGACAAGAAATTAACCCTATAGTGTTTTACTAGGTCGGTCCGGGTTTTATTGAGTCATATGTCGGCTATATTGCCTATGTAAAGCCACAGTTATCCATTTAAATATATACTTACATATACTGTTGGGAATAAAATTTAAGTTTTGATGATGATTCATCTTATTCAAGAACATGTTTGTTTACACCCCATTGATGAAGTGCTGAAACTAGCTGTTATAGTGAAAGGCTAAAAGATGTCTAGAACTGAATGTATAAGTTTTACTAGAGTCTGATAATTGTATAGGTTATATCAGACAAGCACTGTATGAGATAGAAGTGTCGTAAAACTAAAAACTAGAAATCATCGAAGAAATTGGAAAGACAAGTTATCTGAAACTGACTCAGACTACACCAAGAACTGACACTCACAGTCTCAGTTGACTTATCTAGGAGATAGAAGAACTGAGGGCTCAAACTCAGTTATTGAAGACTGAAGAACTGAGGGTTCAAACTCAGTTTATGAAGACCAAGTCGAGACTATAAAGTTAGACTTCAGGCAAGTTTATGGTGACCTGAACTAACTTTATGAATCTTGTATGAAGACCTAAGAATCATAAGGACAATGAACTCTTAGACGATATTTGCTTATGGTGTAGTCTGTTTTAATCAATAATAATCAGATGAAAAACTGGAGTACTGACATTTGAAGAAGAGTAAAATCTCAGTTAATGCTCCAAGTTAGTCAAGAAACAGACAACTGACGAACTCAGTATAAAACTGATCATGAAACTCAGTTTTATAAGTCAGTCATCCAAGGAACTGATAGTACAGTGAAACATTGTAAATGAAGCAATTCTATTGGATGAATTACTGACAAGTCAGAACGGTCACAAAATATAGCCGTTTCAAGAAAGACGTTGATACAATTCAAATTCAAGAGAAATGAACGTTGGACCTCACACTATAAATAGAGGACTTTGCACCAAGGATCACAACTATGAATTGACAAGATTACAAGCATTTTCGTGCAAGAGTCTAGTTCATTCGATTTATCGTCTATATCTGCGCTTACAAGATCAATCAAGAATTTCTTCAAGTGTTAAAGCTACACATAATTTATCCTGAATCTGACACTTTGAAGAACCACAAACAAGAATCAATTTATTGATTCTCAACCCAACTTTGATTCTTAATCAAAGGTTCAGACTATGAAGCAATTCAGAGAAGGATTTGCCTAGGACAGTTGTATCAGCAGTCGGGTAGACTGTGTTTGTGGTGGTAGCTGGTGAAGAGGCATACGTAACCCTTCAAGGACCAGTGGGTCAAGCATTTGAAGAGCAACAATCCAACATATTCTTTGACTGTTTAGATAGTGAAGCTAGGATTAGCCAAGGACTATTGTTTAGGACTTTTTGTAACAGCTCACCTCAAGAAGTGCTAGTGGAATTTTCCTCCTACACAACAGAGGAAGAGAGGACTGACAGGATTACACCACCTGGAACGTCTATAACTCTTGTTTTATTTACTTTAAGCACTTACATTCTTTTACAGCATTTAATTCTGTTCATACAGCATACTGAAGAACTGATTGTTACACTGAATCACAGCTCACGAACTAACATTCATCAGAATTCAGTTTAGCACACACAGCATTCATAGAGAATAACAAGATCAAGAAAAAGGCTAAAAATTATATCCGTTGCCGGTTGACTCAGTTTGTTATAAGTCAGTTTTGACTTAGACTCAGCTCAGTCAGCTTAACTCCGTACAAGTTTTAAATGAACCTAATTCGCCTAAAATCTAGTTTTTAATGGCAAGTTTATTCACCCCCCCTCTAAACTTGTGTCAGCCTTTCCAAGGGACCAACAATTGGTATCGGAGCAGAGTTTTCTGTTCCGACTTAGAGCAAGTAACTAGTAATAAGTTATTCCGATATCAACAACTAGTATCGAGTAGTTAAAAACTCAGTTGCTCTAATCCTCCTCTAGTTGTTCTCATTAGAAAGCTCAGTTATCATTTTTTATATAATCAGTTTTCACTCACTCACAATGGATAACAATTAGTTTGCCAGACAAATGCTTATGTGCAACATGGATAATTTGACGAATACAAACATCGCATGCAGTCTTTTCTAGCAGCTACTCATGACGAGATGATGGATGTGCTCACTGATGGACCAATCCAGATCACTCACATGCAGACTGTTGATGGAAATCAAGTTCAAGTTCCAAAGCCCATGGCTGAATGGACCAGTGATGATCGCAAGCGAAACAATCTCAACAACGTTGCTATGGACTATATCCTCAGAACTCTTGATAGCAACATGTACCTGAAGGTGAAAGATTGCACTACTGCTAAGGAAATGTGGGACAAACTTCAGTTAGTTTGTGAAGGTACTGACTCTATCAAGGAGAATAAGATCTCAATTGCAAAGCAGAAGTTTGAGAATTTCCAGATGAAATCCGGAGAGACCATTGACCAAATGGAGACAAGATTCAGCGCAATCATGGATGATCTGGACCTACTCAAGATTGAATATACAAAGAAATTAATCAATACAAGAATCTTGAAGGCATTGCCCATATGTTGGAAGATGAAGGTCACTGCTATGGAAGAATCCAGAAGACTTGACATAGAGGATTCCTCTAAAATCTTCTCAGATCTGAAAACTTATGAATTCAGTGAAGATTTTACAAGCACAGCTGCCATAATCAAAGCTCTGGAAGAACCTAAAACCACAGCACTTGTAGCAACATCAAATGATACTCAAGAAACATCCACAAATAATCTTCAACAGTTGGATGAAATGGAAGAACAAATGGCACTTATGATAAGTCGAATCAGAAGGATGAAGAATGGTCATCCAGTAACTCAGAAGTATATCAAGAAGACTCCTGAGAAAAGGAAAGATGATGAATATCTTTGCTTCAACTGTAAGAAGCCTGGTCACTACAAAGCTGAATGTCCAGAACTGACCAAGAAGACTCAGCAACGAAGAACTGGAAGAAGATCATTGTTAGCTGGAGATAAATCTGACTACGAAGCTGGTACAGAAAGATTGTCTGATGATACAGCTTTAATGGCTCACATGGAACATTCCAATGAGGTATGTGAATCAAATTCCAAATACAGCTAAGCTCAAATTTCTATGCAAAATGCATGTTCTTTAACAGCCGATTCCAATCCAAAAAACTCAGAATTAGAAGAAACTCTTGATGAATTGATGAGTCAGCTTGTCACTATACAGGCTGGTTATGAATCACTCAAAGCTGAGAAAGTAGTTCTAATTCTAGAAGTCAAAAGATTGAAAGATGAGTTGAACACGCTTGAGACTAAGCAGAACTGATAAAGGAAAGACTCAGTACCAGCCTACTGCATCAGCAGCACCAACTGAATCCTTCCCTCAATCTTGCTCAACCACTGGATTCAAATCAGGTAAGCCATATGGAGATAGAACTGGCTTAGGATTTGATACTCAGCAAACTTCAAAGGCAGGAACGAGTAAGGCAACTGAACCTAATACCAAAACTGGTGTTAAGTTCGTAGCTGAACAAAGTCCTCAAACTGAGAAGCATGCTAAACCAGTGAAACTAGTTCAATGTGAATCAAATCAGTCTCAGCATCAATTTTCAAAGAAGTCAGCTGCAAACAATAGAGTCAATCAAAAAGGTAAAACAACTGTACATCATGAAAATCGAAAAGGTATATCAACTGCTGAATCTACTAAAGCTAATCAGGCTAAGAACCCGAAAAACTTTAGTCAAAGTAAATCCAAGAATATCAACTATTCAAATATTCATGAGGTTAGGGGGAAAGGTAGATTATTTCCAACTGATGATGACTGGAATTTCTCTGAATCTACTATTAAAACTAAAAGAAACAATCATTTCAGATAGAAAACTTATTACAAGTTTCAGTTTAAAGGTCAGCAGAGGAATCATTTCAGTCCTCAGCAGACACCTCAGTACCAAGGTCAGCACAGACCTCAGTACAAAAGAAATGATGGTTATCACTCAAGTTTCAATAATAGAAAGCATCATGGAAATCAGTTTCAGTCAAAGGATCTGAGAGATCATATAAATAAGACACAGTCCAAGCATAGATACTATAGAAGTGTGGCTTACATGTATGAAAACAAGTGCAACAATATCCGAAGAATACCTAAAGGATATATTCCCAAATTTGGGTTTAGTTTTTAATATAATGATTTTGTTGGCTTAATTTGTTTTAGAGTTATTTTATTTTCTATTTTACTATCGTCATTTTTGTTATATCGGTTAGTGTCACCCGGAGTGTCTCGTTTCGTGTTGCATGAGAATTTTTGCAGATTTTTGATGGATTCTATTTTCTACCCGTTGACACATATTCGAGGATCCATACTCTGCTGCTCCGGGATTAATGAGGCTAAGTTCCTTTCATGTTCTTAATCTTTTCATCATTGGGGACAATGTTTCGATTAAGTGGGGGGTAGGCACGTCACTTAGCTTTTGGCATTGTATTTCGCTAAGTAATCATTTGTCTCTATCTGACGCATTTTTCACCACTTCTACTTTTGATTCGCTTTCGACGGGATTGTAAAAGGAATGAGTCTTTGATCTTTTGGAGCTAATTAATTACATCTTTGTTTCATAAAAGATGAATGAAAGTCATGCCAACATTTGAAGCAGTTGCGTATTAACCATATATTATGTTCATGAACCAACCATTTAAGCAGGTATAACTCACTTTCGTCAGTGTGTAGCTAGATGATACAATATTTTGACTATAGTCGACCTTGGTTTTTCTGAGTTTGTTCTACCTATGGTCATTTAGGTCAAGTTGTTGAATCAAATAAGAGGCTAAAGAAAAACGGATTCGGTAGTTTATCAAAGAGCGGACCGTAAGGATAGATAGATTTTTGAGTGTCCACCCTTCCAACAAAAGAGAACATACAAAATATATATTGCTAATCTCAATTCTCTTTGGCAAGAGGGAAGCAAATTCGGAGCGTAAGACGCATGACCCTCACACAAATAAATAGACCTGATAAACGCGAGCCTTGGAGTAGTACTTGGTTCTCGATCCGCCTTGCCAAGTTGACTTGACCTATAAATTTTAATGAAATAAAGTCAAAATGCATTATGGCGTAAAGGGAAAAGCACTCTCGGGATATACTACCTAGACTTAAGTTGATATAATGTGATTCTATTTGCATGACTGACGCTTGGGAGTTATTTCACACACACACCGGTTCATGGATTGAATATTGTTTAATGCGTTCTGTTTGGAAAATAATCGACATGCTTCTTATTTTGAAATTGTGACACATAGCTGTTTTTAATTAACCTGTATATTGGTCCGAGGTTTCATTTTCTTTCACCTTTTTGCTCGGGACGATCAAAAGCTAAGTGGGGTGTAGTTGATAAAATGCTATTTAGTACCTTAAACTACACTTTTATTTACCCCGAATTGTGCTCAAGAGAGGAAGACCGACTGCCTGGGCTTTATTTAACCATACAAGCTGGCTTGGATAGTCCGAATATTATGCGGATACATGTTGATTTCATAGTAAGTGTTCTTTAGATATTGATTATGCATATGTATGATTACCCCGAGGATTTGGCACTGTTCTGCTTTGTTTTATGTGTTTTATAGGAGTACCTTATTCCGGAGCAGCTAAGGCATGGATCTGGACCAAAGAAAGTCATGAGGCCGAGTTAAAAGAGTCCATGAAGAGATCTGTCAGAGAAAAGAGCTGAAGTTGGGCTCCATAACCCGAGGCCCACCACCGACGTATCCAGTTCATGGAAGACAGGAAATTAACCCTATAGTGTTTTACTAGGTCGGTTAGGGTTTTATTGAGTCATATGTTGGCTATATTTCCTATATATAGCCACACTCATCCATTGTAAACATCATATACTTTTGACACCAATAATACACAATACATTATTCATGCAATAAAAGTTCATTGTTTAATATTCTGAGTTGTTTTCTGGTTTACCTCTTCCCCGCTGTCTCTAACTTGAGTAGATCAAGTTAGATCTCCATAGCCGAAGGTATGAAGCTTGAATGTTCCTTTATGTCTTAGTTATGGTAGATTTATTTGTTTTACGTGTTGTACTTGATCTGAATGTGTAACGACCCTGTAATTTACTAGAAATAATCATAATGAAGCAATGTAGTTTGATAATTAAGAACCACCGCACCCGATTCAGCGGCGGTCTATACCTGTGAATCGAAGGACTTTTAGATCACCTTAATCTGGAGATTCAGCGTCAGCTACGTTGATCGACAAGTTTAATTAACAGTAGGTTTGATCTAGCCAATCTACTTATTGTATTCGTAAATTAAAATGAAGGACGATAAAATGAAGTGTTAATTAAGACATAGTCTGGATTGATCTCTAGGAACGTGCTAGTCAATCCATGATAGTTGCTTAGGAAGGTTTTCGGTCTTGAGCCGGAACTTTCTAGTACTTATTGCGTGTGGGTTAATACAACCAACAAAGGAGGTTAACTGCACATAGACGTTTAATGTCCTTTCAATAGAAGTATACAAGGTTAGGAGACTGCACCCGTACCTGAAACTGAGTTAATAACATGTTTTGATTGATTCGGGGAATTTCTAGGGGAAGTACACATAAAGATTAGTTACACCAAGTTGTGAGATAGGCTGGGAAGGGAGAAATACCGTGTTTATTTCCGTTCTTGTGTTGGTCAATGACCGTTTGTGTATTCTTAGTTAGATTCAATGCATTTATTTCTACGTTGCATTGTCTCTGTGGGATCGGCCTTTATTCACCGTTGCTATACTATGGTTTGACCTAGTACTCTTGCTAGTGTAAGCGATCTCAAGCGCGTCATTAGTACAGTTAGAATCAAGACCCATGATGGTGTTGTCAGAACACTTAAGAAAGTCATACATGTTCCTGATCTGAAGAAAAATCTCATCTCTTTTGGCGCATTTGAGACTCTTCGGGGATAATCAAATAAGAAGAATGCAGAGAGTGAAAATTATGTTTTGAATCATAGACATAACGATTTGACGTGCAATTATTGTAAGATTGGGCATATCAAATCCGATTGCTTTTGACTTATGAACAAAGAAAAGCATGAACAAAAGAAAGAGCGTGAAAAAGAGTATGGTCAGACTAGTATCATAGAAGATGAAAGTGATGTAGATATCTTCTTTGTTGATGATAAATTAAGGTCTACTGATGAATGGATCTTGGATTCTGGTTTCACGTATCTTATGTGTCCTAATAGGGACTGGTTTTCCACGTATGATTCAGCTGAAGGTGGAATTGTTTCGTTGGGCAATGATGCAATTTCCAAAGTTGCTGGTATTGGTACGGTTAGATATAAGACCCATGGTGGTGTTGCAAAAACACTTAAGAAAGTCAGACATGTTCCAGATCTGAAGAAAAATCTCATCTCTTTGGGCGCATTAAAGACTCTTGGATTTATGTACACTGCTGAAGGTGGAGTTTTGAAACTAATTAAAGGTGTTCTTGTTGTTATGAAAGCTTGCAGGTCGGGTGGTTTGTACGTTTTGCAGGGATCCACAGTCATTGGCACTTCTTCAATTTCGACGTTGTCACGTTCAAAGTTAGACATTACGAAGCGTTGCCCATTTGTTAAGTTCAAGCAGTGCTTGGACTTATTTGACACTGTTTTAAGCTTTGAAGCCTGTGAGAAAGAATAGTGTTACTATTTCTGGATATGGGTCTTTTGTCCTAAGATGGAGATTTGCTAGTGTTAGTGAGCCAAAAGCCCACAATAACTTTTTGTTTGTTGCTATTGTTTCCCACATTGGAAATTCCAATTGCCTTTGCCGACTAAGTTTAGTATTAAAAGGTTTAGCCGATTGGTTTTAAGCTGTACTAATTTGTATCAATTAAGATAAAATTTCAATTGCTCTTGTTATTTTGGCTATTGTCGTTAGGCTTCAGGAGAGTTGTGTCTTTTGTATTTCTTCACTATAATAATATTTTCTCTTTCACCCATATACTAGTCGGCAAATTACCGGAAACCATGTAAATTTAGTGTTTGTCTTTTTCCTTTCATTTGTTATTTTGTGTTATCGTCGTTAAGGGCTATTGTTCGGTTTTTTTTTTTCTAACACCAAGCGACAATTTAATTTTGGGGGAATGACACCGTTGAGCTTATGAACTTTGTGTTTTGCAATTATAAGCGTTGACCTGTTTTTTACTTTTAAAGAAATTGAAAAAGGGTAAAAACCTTATAAAATCCTGGATGGACTGATATACCCCTCTCTATTTATCCTCAAATCCCTTAAATCCTTCATCCAATTCTTCCTTAACCTCATACATAATTTCCACCATCCAATTTAATTACCACCGTGAATCGAGCAAAATAGGCTCAGCAAAATTCTTGTCATTTCTACCCAAAATCACCCCGTCCTTCTACCCAAATTCGAACCTAGGATCAGCAAAATTCTTGTCAACAATCGAGCTAAGTGTGCAAACTCACCGGTAGTTGAGGAAGGTGATCGGAAAGTTGAAGAAGCTGACCGAGCAAGTCTGCAAAAGGTATTATTTTGGGGTTTGGTATCTGCATGTGGATTATAATTCAATCGAGTTAATGAATTTACAAAAGTTTGATTTTTTGGGTTGAGTTTAAATTTTGTTATGTATATGATTTTGGAGAATAGGAAGATGTGTGATTTGTTATCGTGTTGAATGATGTGGGATCGGTTAAAGCAAATTGTGTAACCAAATTTGTTAGCTTAAACAATGGCGGTGATGAAATTTGTTCAAAATGTGTTATTTGCTTCAATTGTATTCAAATTCCTTTGTTCTTTCATTCGATTGATACTTTTGTTTATTTTTTGTTGGTAATAGATTGGTTGAAAAATGACGGTGGTTTATGCACTTAGCGGACAAGATAGGACTGCAAAATGTGAAATCGTAAACCGATGTCAAATTGGTAAAGCAAATGCAGTTTATCAAAAGCTTGACACCAAGCACAAAACAAAGTTGGAGCAGTCTTGTTTTGGACATTTAATCCATTTGAAGGATCTCGCCGACCAACCGGTTAGTACATCGAGTTGATAATGAGGTTGGCGAACCTCAGAATCGAGAAGTTTTTGGTTCAAAGTTGGAGCCAAAAGATACGATTCGATGTACAAGAATTTGCGCTTGTTACCGGTTTCTTGGTTGGCAATGATAGCAATGTCGAGAAAGGCGTAGGAAAAGAGTCTAAATTAGTTAAGAAGTATTTTAAAAACCTTACGTCAGTGTATAGGAAGCATGTGTGGCAAAAGTTTAATAGCACTAAGAATGATGTAGACCGTTACAAGTTGGGGTTGATTGTTATCTTGGCGTACGTTGTGTGGGCATCAGAAGAGAAACGTGCGGTGGATTGGTGGATTTTTCAGTTGGTTGATGATTTGGATGCTTTCAACAAGTATCCATGGGGAAATGAGTCTTATGAAAGCACTTGTCCATGTTTTGAGGAGGGACACATGAGATGTTCTCAAAAGGTCCCGATCGCATATACTTTCTATGGTTTCCCGCATGCTTTGAAGGTATGTAAAAGCGAAAAATCTGGTGTTTTAATGCATAATATATATATATATATATATATATATATATATATATATATATATATATATATATATATATATATATATATATATATATATATATGTTGTTATTTTTTTGTTATGTTTGGTCAATCACTTGTATGTAAATGCATCGTAGGTTTGGGCACTTGAAGCAATTCCTTCTTTAAGGAAGTTTTCCGAGATTGTTGATGAGAATGCTCTCCCAAGGATGATGAAGTGGGGAAATGCAAAAAGGGTCAACTCTGCATTAGTTGAAGTTGTTCTTGAATTGGGAGAGGTAGTGATGTTTAATTTGTATCTTAAGTTTGGTATGTAAATGCATCCTTCACATTAATCATGATGCAGGTGGATGTAGTTCGAAAGTTGGTTCCATCCAAAGCTGAAAAGGAAAAAGCTTATTTTGTGATTCTCCGGGAAGTTGAAGTTGAAGATGATGAAACTACTTATGAAAATGCACCTGAGCAATCAACGGGTAACGTTGATTATGAAAAGCTAAAAGAATTGGTAAAAATTGCTGTGAGTGAAGAGAACAAAAGAATGTGTGTAGAGTTGGTAAAAATTGCTAAAGAGAACAAACGAATGTGCGCTTTAGTGGATACGCTCCAGCGTAAAGTTAAATTGATGGAGGCTCGTCTTTCTATTGAAGAGTTGAATGAAATGGAAGATGAAACTGTGGAGGCATCCCGAAACGGCAAAGGTGTAAAGTTAAATTTGTCATTTATGTTGTTTATATAGGAGAGAAATAGTTTATAACATTGTATTTCTTGAAATTATGATTAGGAAATGCCGTAGTTGAAGAGAAGGAAGCCAGGGAAGGTGATAAAAAGGTAGGGGAGTTCCCACTAGAAAATGAAAGCGAAGGTGAAGAGAGAAACGAGGCCACTGAAATTGAGGAGGAAATTGATGTTATTGTGAATGAGGTTGGGGATGGTGATAAAGAGGTAGGGAGGTCCCACCTGAATATGTAAGCGATGGTGATAAAGAGGTAGGGGATGAACTTGATGCTCCGGTTGAGGCCACTCAAATTGAGGAAGAAGGTGCTGCTATTGTGAATGAGGCTGGGGATGGTGATAAAGAGGTAGGGGAGTTCCCACATGAAAATATAAGCGAGGGTGATAAAGAGGTAGGGGATGAACGTGAAGCCCCGGTTGAGGAAACGGTCGAGAAAACCCGAAACGGCGAAGGTATAATGTGAAACTTGTCATTTTGATTTGTTCATTATGTAGTTTGATGAGAAAATTAGTTCATAACATTTAATTTCTTGAAATTATGATTAGGAAATTCCATGGGTGAAGAGATAAATGAGGACATTGAAATGGAGGAGGAAGTTGCTGAAAAGCTAAATGAGGTTATGGAATGTGATGTAGATGTAAATGGTGGCATAGAGGAAGAGCAAGTTGATATAAGGGAGGAAGGAGAGGGAAACCCAAACGGAGAAGGTATAATTAAATATGTCCTTTATGTGTTTTGGTGAGAGAATTAGTTTATTCATAAAATTTTATTTCTTGAAATTATGATTAGGTAATGCCGTAGGTGAAGAAAGTGCCGAGGTCATCTTAAATGAGGATGATTTGGAAAAAGGGGGCGGGGAAAAAGTTGTTAAAGGTAGATTTACAAAAATAATTAATTTGAGCTTATGTCAGTAGATATATGTATAATCCAAACTAATTACGTCATTGAATGTTTTATATAGTTGTACGTTTCAATCTACCGACGCCGCCGGAAAAAAGAAAAGCAATTAGCATCCCTTATATTAAACTACCAAAAAAAGGAAAGTGAATAAGTATGATGCTTATAATCCGTTCCGAAAAATGGATCCTGTGATGATGAAAAGTCTTGATCAGTTTATAGATTCATGTGAAGACAGGTATGAATGTCATACGGTTAAAGTAAACCCTAATTTGTAAACCCTATTTTGATGATTAATTATTTTTTCTTCCTTTTTATTTATACAGTGTACAGGTGAGTTTGGTTGACTGTGACATCGAAGTAAGTATTTTAAAAGGAATTGTGAGGGGGGCGAGCTTGCCAAGCAACGTAAGTAGTATATGCTTTAGATTGTAAATTAACAGCAATTTAGATTGAAAAAGTATGTTTTTGTTTAGTAGTATATATATATATTTTGATATTCAGGTAATGGATAGTTCATTGTGTGAAATTCGACGGTGATGCTTAGTGCACCCGAACATGTTTGACCAAAATGCACGTGTCATGGATACGCTATTTGCAAGTTATGTCAAAGGCTTTCACACACGACACATGAGAAAGGAAAAAAAAGCAAAGGACGATTTGATAGAGTATTTATGAATATTGTGAAGGGGGCAGCTCCTGAAATTAGCAAATCATGGGAAGGTTGCACAAGTTTGTATGTGCCGATGATAGAGAGGGATCATTGGTTTCTTCTGAAAATTGATCTGAGTGGGAGGATAATTTACGTGTATGACAACCTTCCGGGGCATGTCAGAAAAGTGCTTCTTGCAAGTTGTGTCACGCCTATGCAAGTTGTGATACCGCTTTTACTGAAGAACCATGTAAAAGGCTATGAGAATTATTCTGTGAGAAAACTAGCGGTGAAGAGCGTGGATTGTCCATCTCAAGATAATGGGTACGTTTCATAAATTTATGCAATATATATAGGGATTATTAAGGTATTCGTTGTCGTGACTAACTTATCTTGTAATTCTTGTAATTTGGTAGGAGTGATTGTGGCATTTTCGTTCTTAAATTCGTGGATTTCATGCTTGGAGGAGTGGATCTATCATTGATTCGGAGTGCGCATATGCCGGATTGGCGAAAGAAGTTGGTTGCGGGATTTCTTTCATGGAACTTGCAGACATAGAAATTGCATATGCATTTATATGTCATTATAAAATTGTGTTAACCATCTATGAGGGTTTTGGTTATGACTTATCATTAAACTATGTCATTTTAATTTTTACAGAAAAATGGGGGTGGTTTGAAGTTTGAAGGAGAACTAAAATGTTTATTGTTGTTTTGAAGAAGGATGTTTTAAAGGAGAACTATGGTTCCTTTATTATTAATATGTATTGTATTGGTAATTGTTATTTTGAAGAAGAATGTTTTGAAGGAGAAATTTGGTTTCATTCTTATTATTATGTATATTGTATTTGTAATTGTTATTTTCTTCCATGTTTGAGAATTACGGTTTGATTCATTAGTTGGTTAACATTATTTGTTAGAAAATTTGACCCATTGAAATGAAGAAGTTAATTTAGTGATTCTTAAAGAATTATACAAATCAATATAGTTAACGTAAAGGTGTAATTGTAATTGTAATCGTAATTGTAATTGTAATTGATTAACATTATAATATTAGATGATTTGTCATTGGACCTTAACATAATGGATTCATTTCTTAATTTTAACTTTACACAGTTTCAAGTTTGTTTTGACACAAGTTTAATTTAACGTTACACAAGTTCAAGATTGTTTCGGTCAATGAGACATGTTTGAGATTGTTGCGGGTAAGAACTGGAATTAAACTATTAAAAAATGATAAAATGGGCCTATAAATAGTAGTATATCGAAGAGATACGAATCTGAAGGGTTTCATGGTAGTGTAAATCGAAGAGATACAGTTACGAATGTGAAGGGTCTCATGGTAGTGTAAATCGAAGAGATACATATATCAATTAATCTGAAGGGTCTCATATAGGGTAAATCGAAGAGACACCACCACCTTTAAAAAAAGATAAAATGGGCCTATAAATAGTAGTATAACCACAGGTGAACAATTCATATTTAGTACAAATAAAAATAGAAAAGCGGAAGAAGAAAATGGATAAGCATACTAAGGAGATCGCAGATTTAAGAAACCAGGTTGAAGAACTGGAAAGAAAATTGGACGCGCGAAGACATGAATGCCATTATGAAATTGATCAACTGAAAATATGGATGACACAGGAGTCGGATTCCATGTATCTTGAAGTGGCGTATATCAATGACAACATCAAACAGTCAAAAAGAAAATCAACGATCTGATACAACTGTGCAATGATGCTTACAAAATTGCAGTGCGATGTGCATCTGCATTCGTGCACTATCGCATGATGCCATGGCCGGGTAACAATAATGTTTCTTTGGCCCCAAGTGGAGTTGGGGTTCGACCACAAACTCTCCCAATAAGAGAGCATGTTATAGAGTTCTCGGATCATGGCATGTGATCAAATACCATCCCCATCCAAACCCCACTTTATCTACATATTTGTATTTTCTTTAATAATATTATGTTGTAAAAAATTTATGAACTTGAAATTATTTATAATATTATCAGTCTGTTTTGATATTATGTAATAACTTTTTCTTATGAAATCATTTATAATGTTATCTTTTAAGTGTTTTATAATTGTTTGTTTGAATGATATCATTGGACGTAGTTTCTTATACATCAGCTGTTGCATGCATGCAAATAAATTAGGGTATTAAGGTTTGCAATTAATAAAATAGTAGAATAAGAAAGGAGGGGATTTGGATGAATAAAGAAGAAGAACCTTTATATATGTTTCTGCAATTAATAAAAAGTACAATAAAAGAGGGGGGGTCTGCAAATGAAAAATTCAATTAATAAAATAATATTGATGTACCAATAATGGTACAATTTCACAGACATTGCTTAAAGTAACTCGTAAAATGACCCCAGGAATCTTTTTGGATTTTCTAGGTCATTGCTTTTCCAGTCATAGCTTAAATTCCTAAAATGACCATGTGCTACCAAGCCCCTTAAAAAATGCCTCTTAAAATAGCTAGTGTGAATCATTTTGAAAAAAAGACTCGTATATAACATTTATCAATCTAAAGAGTGGAGACAAGTCACTTGTAAACCTTAAACAAAGCAACAATACCAAGCCTCTATTGAAGAGAATGGCGAGAATTTTATGGCACAGGACCAAACTAAACTCAAATATACAACTACTGGGGGAGGTGGAGTCTTGTTTGATGGTTGAATATGTGCACAGGGTGAAGGACTGCACAATAGCCATAGACTGGAAGGAGATGATTCAGATGTGGAATGTGAGTCTATCATCAGTAGGACCGAAGGATCCCAAGTTGGAATTCCTGGAAGCAATGATTCATAGTAATTTTTCTTCTTTTGAGGACATCCCCTCTCATCACACTGTATCATTAAGATCCTCATTTGGAATTGCAGAGGTGCTGGCTCCAAAAAATTTAGGAGGCACATCAAAGAGTTTCTTTTGAAACAGAAACTTGATGTGGCAGTTCTTCTTGAAACCGTCCAGGCGAAAAAAGCCTTTAAAGTCATTGCTAAGATTGGTTTTACAGGTTCCATACATTATCCTCCTCCTATTGGAAGATCTGGAGGTATTTGTATCATTTGGAATTCGATTTTCTCGATATTAATCAGATGAAGCCCGCCCAAATAGAATTCATGTTGTCATATCTGAGAATAATCTTTGTAGGATTGATAACTTCAACTTCAATGTCAGCAATTGTAACTTGATAGATTTGGGCTACTCTGGACCTGCATTTACTTGGAGCAACCATGCAACTACAGACTGGAGACTCTTGTACCATCAGCATGTGGGGCTCATCTCCCTAAAGTCCATTCTTAGTATTAAAAAAAAAATCCTGCTTTAAATTTGATTTTAACACATGTATAATGTTGTTATGACTATTGGATGTTCTAATTAATGTATTCTTGTTGTGAAGGAGCCTCATTGGATTGCTTTGGAACCTCCTGCTGAGGGCTGGATTAAGGTCAACACTTATGCCAGCTGCATGGATATTGATGAGAATGGTAGAGGCATGGTGGCCATTGGTGGGGTCTTCATAGACGGTAATGGAATATTGTATAGAGGATTCGTGGGATTTATGGGAAGAAACTCCATCCTTCAAGGGGAATTGCTGGCTATCAAAGAAGCTTTGTGGATTGCTAAGGACTATAGTGTCTCCCAGGTTGTTGGAAATCTGACTCTGTCTCTGCTGTAATGGCTATTAACGGTGGATCTAGGAATGATGACGGCAGACTGCTTGTTGATGATATCCTTGCCTTAAAGAATTCTGGCATAAATGCTAATGTGTGTTATTCAAATAAAAGGCAGGATGATGGAATAATAGCCAAAGGTTAGTATCATCAACATTTACATTTTTGGTTGTGCATGTAATTGTACTTAATTTCTTACTTAGGTTCATTTTGGAACTGATTATCAATTTTAAACCCTATAATCAAGTTTAAAACAAAACCATATAACTGGACACAAAGTTAAAGTAGGGTAGGAAATTTTATTTTGATAGATATATGAAGATAAATAAAGATTAATCACGATAGAATAAAATAAAACCATACTCCTTAATTAAAGATTAATCACGATAGATATATGAAGATAAATAAAGATTAATCACGATAGAATAAAATTAAACCATACTCCTTAATTAATATAGCGGGACACAAAGTTAAAGTTGGGTAGAAAATTTGATTTTTTGATAGATATATTAAGATAATTAAAGAATAATCACGATAGAATAAAATAAAACCATACTCCTTAATTAGTGCTAAGGTTTAACATTAAAATACTCACGATATAATAAGGTAGTTGATTGAGTACGTTGTGATATTATTGAAGGATTAATTATTATAGGAAAGGTTCTCAAAATGAATTTGTTTTGGTTTTTTTAAATAAAAGGTGGAATTTGATTTAGGAAATGTGAATACAAGGCTTTGATTCGTTTCAACTACCAAAGTCATGAAGGTTTACGAAGCGTTGGAATTGTTTCAACTACAAAGTCAGTTTTTGAAAAGTGAAACGCCGCATCCATTTAATTGCTTGCAACGCTACAATTAACCTAGGGTTAACCTAGGCTATATATATATCTGGGGATGATCTTGAGATAAATCCCGTATATCTCTAAATCGGAAGCACATCAAAGAAAAAAATGGCAACGGAAAGAAACGAATTCATGAAAATGCTGGAGGAAGAAAGGCAACAAATTCGAATCATATTCAAGCAAGAACTGGAGAAGAGATGAAGCGGTTAAGGAAGGAATTTATGCACCAAATGGAGGAGCAAAAGCAAGACATGATGGCACAGAGATGGGAACTTCATGAAACCGAGAACATCAACTTGAAGGTGGTTGAGGAGGTTGAATCAAGAGATTGTGAGGTGGCAAATCTGAAAGAGACGATGCAAACCTACAAGAGGAAGATCAATCAAGTTGTCTAGGTTTGCAATGAGACGACGGGGAAAAGGATTGCACATCTGCCACATTATCTGTGATTTCTGAATTACTTTGTTGTTGTTATGTCTGTTTGTTTAATTTTAATTTTACTGTTTGTTTGCAGAAACTTTGGGTTTAATTTTTTGTTTGTATAATTTATTTTCATGTCCTGAAACTAATGCTTTTATTTTTATGTTCATGTTTATTGTATAATATATTTATCTGAAATATTTCTGTTCTTTGGAAATTGCCATGAGTTTGCTTTTGGTTCTAATGTCCTCCTAGTCCAATTTGGTTTGTTAAGCTTTTTCCTTGGGGTTGGTTCTGGTTTTGTATATGTTACACAAGTTAAAGCCTGTATGCACCAACTGGAGGAGCAAAAGCAAGACATGATGGCACAGAGATGGGAACTTCTTCATGAAACCGAGAACATCAACGTGAAGGTGGTTGAGGAGGTTGAATCAAGAGACTGTGAGGTGGAAAATCTGAAAGAGACGAAGCAAACCTACAAGAGGAAGATCAATCAAGTTGTCCAGGTTTGCAACGAGACGACGGGGAAAAGGATTGCACATCTGCCACATTATCTATGATTTCTGAAAAACTTTGATGTTGTTATGCCTGTTTGTTTGATTTTAATTTTAATTTTCTGGTTTTGTATATGTTACACAAGTTAAAGCTTGTGTCAATTTGAATTGTATGTTGTTATTTTAACAGACTTGGAAATGAGCAGACTTGAATCATATGTAGTTTATAAGAAAATAAAATGATTTGTATTTCTTATGTGAGTTGAATGAAAAAATTAATTAGTGTCTGATATAAAAGAAAGAAAAAAGATTATATTAACTAACGGGGAGAAATAATGTAATTATAGGATTTTCATACTTTATAAATTATAATAATAAAGAATATAAGGAAGAAAAAAACAACAAAAGAGGATTGCATTAGAAAAACAAGAACTACTTTGCATGATAAACAAGAAGGAAATAAAAGAGAGAATATACCGTCCCATCGCAAGCATAGAAGGCGTGAGAAAAAGTAGAAAGAGGACAAAACATGACAGAATCAGTGGCAGGGGGCCATTGTTGACCGCGGACCGTCCATTCCCCCTTCATTTCTATTCATTTCATTTTGTTTTTAAGCGAGTAGATAGTAGTACCATTTTCTGAGACGAGTAATGATAGAGGGACAACCGATGTGTCACGACAATTGACATTACGGTGAGTATGTCACTCAATCAGTCCGTTTATGGTGTCTTACGTGAGTATGTCACTCAATCAGTCCGTTTAGGGTGTCTTACGTGAGTATGTCACTCAATCAGTTCGTTTAGGGTGTCTTACGTGAGTATGTCACACAATAAGTCCGTTTATGGTGTCTTACGTGAGTATATCACACAATAAGTCCGTTTAGGGTGTCTTATATGAGTATGTCACACCATAAGTAGTCCTAATTGAATCAGAAGTCCGGTTATGGTGTCTTACGTGAGTATGTCACACAATAAGTCCGTTTATGGTGTCTTACGTGAGTATGTCACACAATAAGTCCGTTTAGGGTGTCTTATGTGAGTATGTCACTCAATCAATCCGTTTAGGGTGTCTTACGTGAGTATGTCACTCAATCAGTCCGTTTAGGGTGTCATACGTGAGGATGTCACACAATAAGTCCGTTTATGGTGTCATACGTGAGATGTCACACAATAAGTCCGGTTATGGTGTCTTACGTGAGTATGTCACACAATAAGTCCGTTTATGGTGTCTTACGTGAGTATGTCACTCAATAAGTCCGTTTATGGTGTCTTACGTGAGTATGTCACTCAATCAGTCTGTTTAGGGTGTCTTACGTGAGTATGTCACACAATAAGTCCGTTTATGGTGTCATACGTGAGATATCACACAATAAGTCCGGTTATGGTGTCTTACGTGAGTATGTCACACAATAAGTCCGTTTATGGTGTCTTACGTGAGTATGTCACTCAATCAGTCCGTTTATGGTGTCTTACATGAGTATGTCACACAATAAGTCCATTTAGGGTGTCTTATGTGAGTATGTCACAGAATAAGTCCGTTTATGGTGTTTTACGTGAGTATGTCACTCAATATGTCCGTTTAGGGTGTGTTATGTGAGTATGTCACTCAATCAGTCCGTTTAGGGTGTCTTACGTGAGTATGTCACTCAATCAGTCCGTTTAGGGTGTCTTACGTGAGTATGTCACACAATAAGTCCGTTTATGGTGTCATACGTGAGATGTCACACAATAAGTCCGGTTATGGTGTCTTACGTGAGTATGTCACACAATAAGTCCGTTTATGGTGTCTTACGTGAGTATGTCACACAATAAGTCAGTTTATGGTGTCTTACATGAGTATGTCACTCAATATGTCCGTTTAGCGCGTGTTCTGTGAGTATGTCACTCAATCAGTCCGTTTAGGGTGTCTTACGTGAGTATGTCACACAATAAGTCCATTTATGGTGTCTTACGTGAGTATGTCACTCAATCAGTCCGTTTAGGGTGTCATACGTGAGTATGTCACACAATAAGTCCATTTATGGTGTCTTACGTGAGTATGTCACTCAATCAGTCCGTTTAGGGCGTCTTACGTGAGTATGTCACACAATAAACCCGTTTAGGGTGTGTTATGTGAGTATGTCACTCAATCAGTCCGTTTATGGTGTCTTACGTGAGTATGTCACTCAATCAGTCCGTTTAGGGTGTCTTACGTGAGTATGTCACTCAATAAGTCCGTTTAGGGTGTCCTATGTGAGTATGTCACTCAATCAGTCCATTTAGGGTGTCTTACGTGAGTATGTCACATAATAAGTTCGTTTACGGTGTCTTACGTGAGTATGTCACACAATAAGTCCGCTAATGGTGCCTTACGTGTGTATGTCACTCAATAAGTCCGTTTAAGGTGTCTTACGTGAGTATATGTCACACGATAAGTAGTTCTAATGGAATCGGAAGTCTGTTTAATTTTGTTTTAATTATTATTATTAATTTTTATTTAGTAGTAAGAAGATGTATGTATTAACTATTTTTTTAATAATCAAATGATGTAACTAGAATAAATAAATAAATATCAATCAAATGATGTAACTAAAATAATTATTTTGAATTTTTTTAATTTTGTGATCGGAACCTTACTCTCCCCCTCCATCATCATCAATTCCCGCCCTTAAGCTGCTCCGCTCTCAATTGTTGCAACCAAAATTTTTGGGGGCCTGCTTTCCCGCTAAGAATCGCCCAAAATTTAGAAATTTTCAAATTCCCCTATTTGATTTGATTCGAATTCTTCACCCACAACTAACCCCTCTAACCAACCCAAGTACACCCCCGCCCCTTTCATTGATGTGTTTCCCTCTTTTGATCTTCCCACCATTCAACCTTCAAAATCTCCATTAAAGAAACCAACTAGAGCTAATTTTGGTGAGTTACTCTTCTTTTGTTTTAGCTTTTCTTCTAGGGGCTTTGCGAAGTACCTCTTTTGTTTTTCCAGAATGTTGTTATATTTTTTTAAATTTGAACTAATTTCTAACATATTTGTGTGAATTAACAGGGCATCAATGCCTTAATAGAGCTAATTTTGGTGAGTTACTCTGCTCTTTTGTTTTAGCTTTTCTTCTAGGGGCTTTCCGATGTACCTCTTTTGTTTTTCCACAATGTTGTTACATTTTTTTGAATTTGAACTAATTTCTAACATATTTGTGTGAATTAACAGGGCATCAATGCCTTAACAGAGCTAATTTTGGTGAGTTACTCTGCTCTTTTGTTTTAGCTTTTCTTCTAGGGGCTTTCCGATGTACCTCTTTTGTTTTTCCAGAAATTTGGTTACATTTTTGTGAATTTGAGCTAATTTCTAACATATTTGTGTGAATCGCCTAGACATCAATTACTTAATGAATTTTGGTGAGTTACTCGCTCTTTTGTTTTAGCTTTTCTTCCGTGGCTTTCCGAGGCAACTCTTTTTTTTTCCAGAAATTTGGTTACATTTTTGTGAATTTGAGCTAATTTCTAACATATTGGGGTGAATTTACCTAGACATCAATTACTTAACAGAGCTAATTTTGGTGAGTTACTATGCTTTTATGAATTATGTTTTTTTTGAAACGAAGAAGCAGTCAAATTCACTCATACATTGCACTCTTGTGAATCGGGAGTACTTGTTAGGGGCGTTTACTTATTTATTTGAGATATAGACAGACCGTTTAATACTCAATTATGCACAATTCTTTTCATAGTGCCTGCAATCTCGAAACGAACACGAAGCAAAATATGAAGGTACTTCTCGATTTCCAGATTCTTCTAGCAAGGTAAATGAATCAGGACATTTCATGAGCGTACATTGTTATGCAAATGTGGCGTTCTGCAAAATTGGTGACTTCAGAGCAGATGATAACCAACCAGGAGACTGTTCTACGGTTGTCCTTATTGGCCGGTATGACTAATTTTTTTGCTTATACTTTCCATTTACTTTCAAGGGATAATGTGTCTGTATAATAATTGGAATTTCTTATTTTGCAGGATGATGAAGTCAAATGTGACTATTTCATATGGCAGGACAAGGTGTCTGCATCTACTGGGCCATATGGCAAAGTGTCTTCATCTACTAGGCCATATGGCAAGGTGTCTTCATCTATTGGGCCACATGAAGATGTTACCTCTGTGAACTTGATGATAGATAAAATTGAATGCACAATCGGTGTCCTTCAAAATGATATTGAAATGATAAAGTGCATGCGAGACAATGATGCAAAAAAAATTGAACAAGTTGAGATCAACGTCACTGAGTTATTGAGAGGTCGCAATTCAGATTCCATGGTTCAAATGTTACTCCATGATAGAGAAAGGTTTGCTCGCCTGGAGACACTACTTGAGAAGACCAGGGTAGGGAACAATTCATCTCAAAAGAAACTTGTATTATTGACTATTATTTGTCTAACCTTTTATTTCGTATTTCATCTTACGAAATAAAAACTTAATTTCTTGGTATTCTGTATTTCTCTGTATATTTCTGTACATTTCATTTAGTTTTCTTATCTAATGGTTATTTGAAGGATTTGAAAGGTTATCACATTAAACAAAAAGGAGAACAACCAACACATCAATGTTTTACAAGCTTAAACCTGTATCCTGGGGCAACACAAGCTTGAACTTGTTTCCAGGGCCGACACAAGTTTAAACCTATTTCTAGAGTGAATGTTTTACAACACCTTAATGGACGCAAAACACCACATTCGTGACACTCGAACAACTTCCCTTCACATTAAACAAATGAGAACAACCAACACATCAATTTGCCATCATTCAAAATTCAACATCATCTACATCTTCCAGATTTAAACATCAACCAATCAACCAAATAAGAACGACCAACACATAGAATTTGCCATTATTAAAAATACAATAACAAACAAACACATCAACACATCACTTTCCATTATTCAAAATACAACACAAGTTACGTCTTCGAATCTTACACATCAACCAATCATCCTCAATGATTAAACATCCACAATATGTAAACATCTCATCCTCTTCATCAACATTAATACTTAAACAGCCACAATATGTATCCCATCGCCTTCCTGTAACATTGTCAAAGAAAAAAGGTAACAAGCTTAATGCAATGTAACATGATTGAATATAAAAAGAACTCTAAATATTAATACATACAATACCTTATCATGGCAAAGTAGAGTGTCGCTGGTGAGCATTTCTCCACCAATCAAACTCTTACAAGTGGAAGCGTAATGACCATTGACACCGCATTTTCCACAAACATACTTCGTCTTTCTGTCCCCGGCTGAGCGTTTCCTCTTTTTTGATGGCCGTCCACTTTGTCTCTTTGGCACTTTCGGTGGCAAAACCACATCGTTAAGCACATCATCGGGATACACACATTCATCTTCATTTTGAAGTGGATACATACATTTGGAATAACCTAGCCTCCAACAATTGACACTATAATACCAAGTGCAATACTTGGAGGCTTGCTTCCGTGTATACTTCAACACAGCAGCTGCATGCTCGCATGGATACATATCCATCTGGAATTTTTTACATGTACACGTCTTCAAATCCAACTCAACGATGTAAGAAATATGACATCCTTGTCACGAACATCATACTTATCTCGAGGAAAGTGTATTAATCGAAAAATCGTTTATTGACTCGAAGCTTTTGTTCACTTCGATTTCAATTTTGGGAGTAAGAGCATCTTGGCAATTTGTAGATGATTCATTTCTTTAAGCAAACCAATCCTGTAACATCTCCCGGATATGTTCAATCAACCCAACAATTGAAAATTCTCATGCACGCTTTAGCCTAGCATTCACAGACTCGGCATGGTTTGTGGTCATTATGTTGTAACGAAATCCCTCAAATTTAGCTCTAGCCCACATAGGGAATTCTGCTTCTTTCAAATATTCATCAGCTTTCGGACATTTACTACATAAAGTTTTGAAATGCAACTTGAATTCTGCTTCTGTATAGGCCTCTGCAGCTTTCTGAAAGAGCTTTCCCACACCACGTCTGGGATATTTCATCCTCAAATTCTTTTGCATGTGATACATGCAATGCCCATGGTGCGCATTCTTAAACACCGCCTTGAAAGATGTTTTAATACTATCGGCACAATCAGAAAGTATCGCAAGATCATTCGTGTCCCCAATGACGGGTTTTAGCTTATCAAAAAACCATGTCCAAGACTCTATACTTTCAGAAGCAACAACACCCCAAGCAAGTGGAAATATTTGATGATTTGCATCTTGACATGTTGCCACAAGTAAGGTCCCTTTATAACGCGTTTTTAAATGCGTGCCGTCCACAGAAATGACTTTCCGCATCGCCAAATAAAATCCCTCAATACTTTGACCAAGTGCCATGAAAAAGTATTTGAAAACATTCTCATCACTTTTTTCAATATGATATACAGTGTCCGGGTTTCTAGCCTTCAGCCTATAACAATATTTGGGTAATTCTCCCCAACTTTTGTTTGGATTACCCATTATCAATCCTTCTGCATAACCCTTAGCCCTGTACGCCTTGCAATAAGTTACATCATGTCCAAATTCTTGCTGGAAATCATGCATCAAGTCCTTTGGTGCGTTAATACGATTGGCATCTTTAAACCTTCTGGCAAAGTATGTGCCAATTAGCTTGTGCGTAGCATGTCTATGGTCTTATCGAGGATCAATAGGTGGGCAGCTATGCTTATTTGCATACGTTACCACTACAAATAGCTCAGAAGGTGCTTGAAGTTTGGTGGCTCGCAAACGCCATTTGCATCCGGCGGCTTCACATAAAACTTAATAAACGCTTTTGTTGAAAGTTTGCGTTTTGAATTCAAACTTGTACTTCGTACCCAACTTCACAAGTTTGAATACCAAAAAACTTTTGCATTTAAACGGATCATTCACACGAAAGTCTTCATGTTCGGGAATGCACACTAAAGTATCACCTACAGTACGGCTACAACGAAAGTCTTCATGTTCAATTCTTTGCACGTTAACCATAGTTGGGGGTGCATTCAAGGGATCAACAATCTCATTTCTCTCAACAAAGCCATCAAGATTCTCATTTGACAATTCATCAGCCCCGCTCATGCTAATTCTCTGATATGATTCTTCTAAATAAACATCTTCACCCAAATTTACCAATAAGGAGTCTTCAAGTTGCTCATTAAAGTCCATGTTGTCACCCCCCGTGTTCAAATGAGAATCTTCGACACATGTCTCTGTGCTTTCTATTCTTACATCCAACATCTCTTCCATGGCATTCCCAACAACATCCACATCTATCTCTTCATTAACAGTCTTTTCAACACATGTCTCTATGCTTTCTATTCTTACATCCAACATCTCTTCAATGGCATTCCCAACAACATCCACATCTATCTCTTCATTAACATTCTTTTCAACACATGTCTCCATGCTTTCTCTTCTTACATCCAACATCTCTTTCATCCCATTTGCCAAAACATCAACATCTGTCTCTTCATCTCTTTCAACACATGTTTCTTGACTTTCCGACACATTTACTACTTCACATGTTTCTTGACTTTCATAAACCTCGGTACACTTTTCCTTTTCCTTCAAACATATTAATAAAGCATCTTGTTTTAAATTACAAACATATATAAACCGATTCACATGCTTATCGCAATCAAGCACCATCGGTCTAGCTTTACTAATGGAGACCATATATTTCATCTCAAACTTATACTTAGTTGTATCGATTTCCAACTCATTTTTCACCATGTCATACAATTCTTCAAATGTAATGTTCTTTTTGACACTCAGAATCGTCGAAACTTCTTCAAATTCACACCCTACATACTTCCAAGACCATAGACCATTGACGTATTTTTCAATCTCCACAGGGTAAAATATAAAAATACAAACTTTATTTTCAATCACGCTTCACCGAGATCCTGTTTTTATTCAATACAATAATTACAAACCAATATACACATAGACAAAAACCATAATTCTGTTCAAATAGCCATTAACAAGTTTAAACTTGTGTCACACTATAATCAATCCACCTTGAAATGCAGATAGAAGTTCACATAGCCATTAACAAGTTTAAACTTGTGTCACACTATAATCAATATTTTAAGATTAATACGATTACCATTCACTGGAAATGCAAACTAGATATAACCAAATAGATATATATATATATATATATATATATATATATATATATATATATATATATATATATATAGTCATACGGGTAATAATCGCACAAATCACAAATTCAACATTTAATCATTTCAATTCAAATCAAATATCCATTTTCAATCGTGGTCGCCCCATTTTCAATTCAATTTGAGTTAAACACACGGTTTAAGCTAATCCCACAGGTAAGTAAACTAACAAACTCAATTTCCTAAATTCACATACCGGTATGGAAAGCCAAGAAACCCTTTCGATTACCACCCAGCTCGGCTCGGACAATGATTGACGGAGAAGAAGAAAAGAGGGATGTTCCGGTGAGGACAATGACTGGACAGCGATGGAGAGACACAACAGAGTTATTCGCTTTGCAAAGAGAGGTGCGGAAGCAGAGTAATTGGCTACTGATATGATTTTGGCGCGTAAATTAGGGTTGGTTAATTTACCCGCCCTAATTTAGGGGGTCGGATTAAGCAAAGTTTAATGGGATGTTTAATTAAGGGTTAATTACATTTTTAGTGTTAAGTAAATCACCACAAATCAAGAAGGGGGGAGGCCATTAATGGCTTTTCACCCAACTTGAGAGTCAAGCATTGTTCGTAGCATGATTTATTTACGTATAGTTTATTGTTGCAACAATTTCGGTTGACAAACTTAAATAACTAAATGCCCCATTTATTTTCTATAGATGAATATATTGGAGTGAATTAAGATAATATATTTTGGGCCTTTTGGAAGACTTGGGAGAAAAGCTATTACGTCCAAATACATTATATATGGTTTGAACCCAAAGTAAATGCAACTAGTGTGAAATGGACATATGCCAAGAATCTGGAAAAGTGCAGCCCCCCTCAAGAAGACATAATTAACAGTTCCGAAAATGTTTCTGGAAGGTTTAGTTTTTATTTGATAAAATCGAGGATGATAGATGGGGTCGGGCTGATTTAGTAAATTCCTATCAGTACAAATTAAGCAAGTGGATGACTGGGCGGTTTGGTGGGGCTGTGCCTGTGCATAATTACTGTCTTTGTCCCTAATAGCCACTTAAGGTATTTTTTCATACATATTAAGAAGATAGGTCAATATAATTAATTTTAGATGAAAAAATTCGATTTACCCTTTAAATAACATCAATGTAATAAAGGTGAATTTGGAAATTGTTGAATGATAATGAATTAGTAGTATATTAAGGAAACTGTAAAAATACTTTCTCGTATTTACTGTGAAGTGATCCATCATCGCCCTCGCTTTAGAATCATCGAATTTGCATTTGATTTTTAAAAAAACTTTTCTTTTTTAATATTAAAACTATGTTGTTTTGTTGTTAAAAAATATTGTTTTGCCGATAAAAATTGATGTTTTAGACTCCAGTGACTCCACTAAATTTTTTTTGGATAAAAGATATAGTTTTAGACTCCGGTGACACCACTGGAATAAATTCCTGGATCCGCAAATTTCATTCAGTATATGACACTATAAATATACTGGTTACATAGTAATTTGGGGCCATGAATCACGGTCAAAATCGCTAGATTCACTACCGTACATAAATAAGAAATATTACCCAATATTTACTTCCTAAACTAAATACATTCCGAAAAATATTCCGTAATACCTCCATCAAGTTGGAGCATGCAGGTTAGAAATACCTAACTTGCTGAGTAAATACAAAAATTGTTGTTTGCCCAATGCCTTGTTAAAAATATCCGCCAACTGCTCATTTAGTTGACACGTGACGGGGAAGTATCATGCCATCTTGAACCACATCCCGAACATAGCGACTGTCAACTTCAATGTGTTTCATGCGTTCATGAAACACCGGATTCTGTGCAAAATGGAGGGCAGATTTGCTATCACAAAATAAATCCATCGCACGAGGATGGTCCACCCATAAGCCAGCAGGTAAGGCTTTCAACCATTTCAGTTCGAAAGTAGGGGCTGCTATCAATCTATATTCGGCTTCAACAGACAATCGTGAAACAATATATTGCTTCTTGGTCTTCCAAGAGACAGGTGAAGACCCCAAGAAACACAATCCAACCGATCAGAAGCGTCGTGTCAAGGGACAACTAGACCAGTCGAATCGCACCACCCAGATAAAAAGATATCACAATCACCGTGGAGCAAAATGCCTTGCCCGGACACTTTTTCAATAACGCAAGGTCCGGAGAGCTGCGTCCCAATGTTCTTGACAGGGAGCCTGCATAAAATGAGGCAGAATGTGGACGGTGTAAGCCAAGTAAGGCCGCGTGAATGATATGCAGATGTGACGAACAATAAAACGTCGATAACGCCCTGGGTCTTGAAGTAAAGGTCCATTAGCAAAGGCGAGACCATGATTCTGCTCAATAAGAAAGTCCGCTAGTTTAGCATCCAAAACACTAACTTCGGAAAGAATGTCAAGTGTGTATTTCCGTGACAAAGGAAAATGCCTTCCAGACTATGGGCCACCTCGATGCCAAGAAAATACTTCAGAGGACCAAGATCTTTCATATGGAAGCACATACTCAAATTCATTTTAAATGAGGCAAGTGCGGAATTGTCATTACCCAAGAAGATCAAATCATCGACGTACACAAGGACATTAAGTTGTACATGGCCGTGCGTAAGGGGGAAATGAAGCAGCAAGCTTGGCGAACCAACATCGGGAGCCTGCTTCAAGCAATACAAAGATGTTTTCAATTGGCACACCTTGCCAGGCTGATTAATCGTGAATCCAGGGGGAAATTTCATGTATACCTCATCGTCCAAGTCTTAATGTAAAAACGCGTTGTGCAAATCGACCTGGTAACACTCCCAATTCTTGGCCGTTGTCGTAGCCAGAATGACCCGAAACATGGCCATTGTATCCATAGGAGCAAATTTTTTGCCGTAATCAATCCCTTCGATCTAATGTTTGCCAAAAATAACAGGGCGGGCCTTTAAACGTTCGACTTCCCCATCTGCTTGATATTTGATTTTATACACCTACTTGAAAACGAGAGCTTTCTTGCCAGGGGTAGGTCGGCCATTTCCCAGGTGCTATTGTTTTCAAGGGCCATAATCTCTTGTTTCATGGCAACTCGCTAACCCGCATCTTTCATCTCCTCATTAAAGGTACGTGACTCAAATAATGTTGTTATAGTTGCAAGGAATATCCGGTGTTGCACATAAAAAAATTATCACAATTCACAAAGTGTGCTATAGGATAGGGATTACCTAAGGAACCAGCTGAAGAGGGTGCATGTGGAGACGAACTCAGTTTCTGAACAATGTGTGTGACATAGTGTTTGTGCGAGTCTGGAGGTCGTTTATCCCGTAAGCCATGCCCCAATTAGCAACAGGGGAATCGGCTAGCACAACAGTTGGAGCAACCCACATTATTTTCCACGGTTACACCTGCCAAAAGAGAGGCAATATCCACAGCCGACACAACAATGGCCTCATCCAAAATAGATTCCGGTTTGACCAAAAAATCATCGTCTACCCCACCGACATCAGGAGAGGGCGGCGGATTTTTAACATGCGGTTCACTTGTCCTTTCATCAAAAGAAAATTCATTTTCATGGAATTTCATGGCTCGAGAGATAAAAATTCCACCTGAGGCTACATCATATAGTTTCCATCCCTTTTTATCGTTAGGATATCCTACAAACATACACTTACGACTTCGGGGGCAAATTTATTTCCCTTGGATTTTTTATTGTGAGCAAAACATAAACAGTCAAAAACGCGCAAATGATCGAAATTTGGTTCTTTGCCAAAAAGAATCTCAAATGGTGTCTTGTTTTGTAACAAACCCGAAGGAGTACGGTTGATCAAGTGCACAATACTAAGAATACGCTCACCCCAGAAAGTGATTGGTAAATTACCCTGAAACATCACATCTCGTCCTACATTTAGAATATGTAGATTTTTACATTCCACTCTCTGTTGAAGTTTGTAAAGTACAAACAAAAACATAAAGAGAAAACGGAAGTCTATTATTCATGAATAATCAACAATTTAAGTTACAATTCTACTGAGTATTGAGTATTCATATGATGGAGGACCATTCAAGAAATTCACAAAGTATCCATTGAAGATAAGAGATGGACCTATTACCAGATTCCAGGCCAAAAGGATGAATGAAGCTTTGAATGCCCTAGTTGTTGACTTCCATGATAAGGCATTGAAGATAGAGAAGAATCTTGTTGGTGAATGTGTTTCAAGTCAAATAAAGTTCAAATGATGACCTGGGTGCTCCATTTGAACTTCTAAGTATTGCCGATGGATTGGGCTGATTTATTTCACATTTATACCATCCTTGGGCCAAAAACGCTAAATTAGCATGTTTGATCCAAGTAGAGCCTATATTGCAGCTAAGAAGCTCAAGATGAAGCCCAAGGATTGTAATTTCGGAATTAATATTATTATTATTATTTAATTTCGTTTTTTTTGCTTTTTTTTTATAGTTAAAGGTCAAAAAAATGTGACGTAATCACTAAATTCAAGAGATAATGTTTGACTTTGATTTATATCTTTATTTGAGGAGATTATGATTAAAAAATTCATTTTATTATTAGCAGATAATCAGACATCTAATTGTGGGATAATTTATTAATCTATAATTTGAAGATATATTTTGTTTTGGACATTTTCTTTTTCTTTATTTCACATAGACTTAAAAGATGTCTAAGTAATCAATCACCATTGTATAATAAATTTTCTCCCCATCGAATCGAACAAAAAATAATAATAAAAAGATGTCCAAGTACGTTATTTCGTATTCTTATTTTTCTTTTTAGGTTAAGATAAAGACTTGAATTATCTCTTAGATAAATTCAAGAAATTATCTTTTAGTTTTATTATTTTTCTTTTAGAAAATAAAAGCCAACTCCTTGGCCTATAAAAGGAGGAGGCATCCATTGTAGTTTGGTACATTGAATTTTAATCATATTGAGAGCAAGGGCGGTTTCAGAAATTCGTGGATACGGGTCGAAAATTTGTCATATTCTATAATTGTTAAACTTAGTCTTATATACTATTATAGCTTAATGTGGGTCAATATGGATCAATATAAAAAAATAAGCGTGTCAGACTCACATATATACGTGTACCTATATTCTTTTTCCCACTATAGTATTTTTTTAGCGGGTCGGTTGAGCCATTTCCTTTAAGGTGGAGCCGCTAATGATTGATAGTAATTTTCTCTTAGATTTTTTACTTCTTTTTCTATGTGCATTTTAAGTTTGTGAGCTAGACTTAAAATGTTTCATTGTAGTCTTGATTTAATGATCATTAGAAGGGTCATGGCTGTAGGATGTAATATCTCCGGATGGATCAAGATCCACCCGATTACGCAGCGGAATAGTATAAGATCTAGATCTAGTCAACCAAAATACATAAAACAATAGATCTAAACCTACGAGGGGGTTTAGATTACCAACCTTTTCATGGTGCAAAACGACAAAAACAAAAGATCAATCCAAGCTAGTTGAGAGCCCAGTTGAGAAGCCAAAGTCTTCCAACGTGTGTCTCCAAGCACTACTAGGTGGATGGTGTTTCAAGCCGCCGGACCTCCTCGATATGCTACCTTAGAAAAACCCGAAGTTTTTCTAAAACTCGAACCCTAAGTAAATAGCCGAAAAATCCAAGCTAATTTACTCCCAGTTTTCGAAAAAAAATTGTGTCAATAAGGCTTGGGAGAACTCTCTTTATATAGGAGAGTAATCATTGTCCTTCAAGGATTTAATAATTAAGAGATAATTATTAGATTAATCCTTATTCCAAATTAAAGATAAATAAAAAAATTATCCCAAACAAATTAGGATAAATAATATTATTATCTAATATTTCATGAATTATCAATTAACAAATAAAAGATAAATCACATGGTAAATAATTATCCAAGAAACTAATTCCTTAATAAACAAATAACTTACAAAATGCGCCCCACCTTAATTAAATAAAGGTCCATGCGCATTTTTTGACACATTGGGCCGAGTCCACGGAAAATATCTTTTCCATATATTTAATTATCTAGTCCAACTAAACAATTAATCCACATATCAATTAAATAGTCCAATCCAACTATTTAATTATAATTGAGGTGAAACGACGAGAAAACATATGCTATGTTAGGAGCCACGTCGGGGATCATGGACCCATATTCAGTAGCTACAATAAATTAAATAAAATTATTCGTCAGACTGAACAATAATATTCAATCTATTAATTCCGGGATTACACCACCATAAACCCGAAACTGAACTCTGCCGAATATAGATAACTTATACTCAACTATGAGTTGATAAACGTCCATTGATATAATCATTACATACGGATAAATCCTCCATAGACTGTTCATTTCGATTCGGGATATCTCCGTAGACCCTTCTCGAAACATCTTATCCTTATTTACCATTAACCCCCTATTGACCAATTAGTTCATAACTAATATAATATGAACTGAGCTCATCGATCAGTTTCTAGGAATAACAAATAAGGGAACTGTCTGTCTACTTCCCGAGGGAATGAATGGATTCCATATCTGTGATAGCACAGACCACTTACTCACTCTATAGAATAGAGACAACGAGAAGTATTGGACCACATACTACGAAGTGATCCTTACTAACACATCAAACTCTACCCTAGTCTAGCGTTAAATGCCTGCGTGATCACCTCAGGATTGAGATTAATCCATATATGATCATCTTGTGATTCGATAAGACTTCTCGATTACGGAATTATATCGAGAACTCAAATCAAATCGGTCCATCCCTATATGATTATCATCATATATAAATGCCCCACTAGTACTTCCTATTACCGCATATCCGGATAAAAGCATCACACACAAGAAAGTGTTTGTTAGGAAATCTATGCGGGAACGCAGCGGAATTTAAAATTTTGATTTCCTTTTACCCAAGATCGACTTCGTTTAAGCAATAAACAAACGAGTTAGTAGACGGTGGTTACCTTGGTTGATCTAATAGATCGACGCTTTGACCGTCTAAGGAGAGTTCTGCATAGAGCCGCCCAAGTGTTCGGCCTCTACCGCTAGTCCACACGAACAGCCCGCCGGAATCCCATCATGGATTGCTATTGGAAAACTCCGGTTGCTAGACCGGCCTTTTCCTCCTCTCCCACTCTACATAGGATGCTCTCTATTTTACACAAGAACTATTAGTTCTTGGAATTGTGTTGTACAAAAAAGAGCTTGACACCCACCTCTTATTTATAGTGTAGGTGGCGCCATCTTCTAGAGTGGAGGAGAAGAAAACCTTTTCCCAATAAAATAAGGAAAATATAATTGATTGATTTATCTCATTTATTATAATATCTCATATTAAATAAATCTAGGATATTGTCAATATCTTATATTGAATATTCCCAAGATATTGTCAAAATCTAATATTGACAATATTTATCTTTTATTATATTACCATAAATCAATTTACACATGTGTATATATCACACATATATAACACATATAAATCTATATAAATATATATACTTTGGAAACAAATGTGCACATGCACATCATATGTGCAACACGCATGTATGCATATATTTATAAATATTAATATCTAATATTAATATATGGTAATACCATTAATTAAATTGCACAATCCAAGTGTATCTTACACACTTCAATGTGGCGCCCCAATAGTCAAAAGATTGACTTCCGGAATATTCTTTAATTAATATAATATTATTAATATCTTGTATTTAATTTATTCATAATAAATAAATACCACCATATTAATTTACCACTATAACCTTTATAGTCTCGAGATAAACTTTCCTTATTTGGTTATCATCTATAACCACATTTTAATCCGCTAGATGTTCATATGTGTGTGACCCGATAGGCTTCGAATATGTTGGCCGAGACACAAAGTGCAAATTACTTAAAATGCCCTTCATGCCTAACGATCACGGGATAGCGTCTAGCAACACACCGTGACCCCAATCATCGGAAGAGTCAAATGCAATGACTACTACCTTTCATGTGAAACAGATTACCGTGTAACTTACAATCCTATCATTTGTAATAATATCCATACGGTCGTTAGTCGAGTGTCAAAACATCAACGACCGTATCTTATAATCTGGATATCATACTCTCTAAAGTAACTCATTTACTCCCACTTTGCAAAGATTCACGAGAGTAAGACATTCCTTATAAGAAGGCCATTTCGGATATTCGATCCCAATCATAGGATACGCGATTCCCGGACGACCAATCATGTATACTCCGCGATGCTTGAAGATCATACCCAATCACTACCGCATGATCGCCCGTGGCTGGGGAAACCTCAATAGTGTCAAAGCATGACAATCCACACCGTGATGCCATGAAGACTCGGTCTTAAGGATAATTACACAACCCGTCACATAGTGTGACACTTATCCGTGTAAGTGGGTCGATCTAAACGCATTCACTCACTCAATACACATCCACGCATACCCAAGTGTCCCTACACTTCGATAGAGCGAGATCTATCCCCGCCCTAAAGCATGAAGACATCTAATACGTGCTAGTCTCTGTTTATACTATCAATGTCCTGTTTAATAGTACATCACCTAGAGACATTTAAGTATCAAACTAATTAAAGTGATTAGAGATCTCATCAACCATAATCGCCTATCATGGTTTCTCTAACACAGTTTAATACTAAGGACGTTATCATATAACAATTCATAATTGGTTCTTTAGAAGAACATATATATGACAACAGAAAAGCCATTTAATATATGTATAAACATAAAGAAATAGTAGAAATGATCCGACCCGGTCGGATCCGGTCCAACCCGATTGGGTTTAGGACACTATTTCAACAATCTCCCACTTGGCCTAAAACCAATCACTCATACACACGAGACCAAGTTGAAACACAAGAATCTCATGCAATACTCGCAACCAGCCCTAGCCATAAACGGATCGCTATCCGTGGGGACTCAGACTATCTTCATATCACGTTCCAAATGACCAAGTCAAAAGAACCGTCTCAACACACACATGAATCTCTAACGAGACCCGGGTCCTTGCTTCAAGCAATGAATCCACTTACTATATCAGCTATATATAAAAGGTGGAAGAACCGCACAAGGTTCAAGAATGAACCTTCTAGATCCATGTATCTTTGCCCGCTGCGCCTCTAAGGCACTCTTGTGTTTTGACATAGTTGTAGAATTTCTGATGACCCATACGCTAGAACATTTCCACTCTCTTTGTATCACTTAATCAAAGTGATTGCAAACCAGCATAGAGCTCCCACTCGCCTTCATAAGACTCAGGATTTACGTCTGTATATCTACGTTTATTTAATTCCAAGTTTCAATAAACTAGGAAACTTTCCTTAACTTGTTTAAGGATATTCTCGACATCTACCAGATTTACTTTCATACTTGCTTATGACTATTCATGAATTATGAACATCCGGCATTACCTCTATGGTGGTTCCTATCACCGTAGCAAAGGAAACCTTCCATAAGCATCATCATCTTTCACCTTATCTTTAGGACTAACGTCCTAACATAGATAGATCTTGAGAACACTGGCCAACAGCATCCATGTCGCGATCTATGCTAAACTCCTTTTAGCATCACATCTATATAGGTAAACTATAATCTAACAGCAGTTAAATCTATCACTATAGATTATCATTTCTAAAAATAAGACCTGCCAATCCAAGTGCTTTCGTAAAGATCTTGAATTACCAAACATTAATTGACTGTGACATGGGGTGACAATTCTCGAGAGAGATATCCAATACCTTACTCAAGAATCGTAACACACTCCCACTATCCATCTTGCATATTGGCCATATCCTTCTTTTGACTGAATCAAACTCTTTTGATTATCAAACAAAGAAATCGTCTAGAGAAACTTGTTTGAGTCCATAAATGGATCTCATGGGCTTACATATCATGTCATCGTCTATGAACATCGAAGCCGCCCAACGCCTTCAACACTATCATATAGTCAGCGATACGAAGTTCTAACAAGTATTATCTCGAATAAATGGGCTCACCTTACGGGACATTCCTCAGGTAAGACAGACTAGGTTCATAACCTTGTTGTCACTGATGGAATCTAATTCAGATATTATGGCTCCTGGCCATATCTCTCAATCTTGCCTTTCAAACATTCTTTCATGAGTCGTGAGATATTCATTCTTCAAGATGAACGCATTCTGCAGCCTCTTTCAGGCTTGAGGTTATCTGAGACTTTGTAACTTTTGTGTGCTTCGAGCAAATGATCTACACCTCATCGCTATGTGGCGCCCTGCTCATGTTCCATTGGTTGAATATATCTTTGTGGTTCTCAAACTCTTTTGAGATCTGATTCACTCCCACTGTTTCTCTTGGAAGAAACACTTCCTTTAGAAGACAACATGTTTGGAGACAAACATTTTGCTCCGCGGACAAGTAAATAATATCCAGCGTGCTAGCTGAGACATTCCACAAAGTTGCATATGTCGTACTAGGCTCCAAGCCTTTCTGACATAGCTTATGACAACTTCAAATTATCGGTTAGGATAGATTTGACATTATCGCCTTTCATATCTAATATGGAATTTATTCAACCTTTATTCTTTGGAACTAGGTTAAGTATAAGGGCACTATCCCGAAACGGGTAAGGGATACATCGCATGGCTTGCGTCACACCTTTATCATATAAAGTGTAGTTTCCATTTTGAGAACACAATCTAATTGCATATCCAAAAGATGGTATCCTTCAAGGGCGAATCTTATTCCTTTTCAGACGACTTCTGAAACACCCTTCAGGTATTAATTACTTCAATCCAATTGAAGATTAATTCCTAAGTAGCTCATCAATCTCATATTCGTACTAGCTCGAACTTTTCGGGCTTTCCGAATTGTTGTACTTCAATAAGTACACTTGACTATTTCTAAAATAGTCGTAGAGATTAACAAACAATTATTTGTGGCATTAATTGTCATAAGCCAACAAACATCGGTATGTTTAGGCTTTGGACAATTTTCTAGTTTTTATAACCTTTTCATAAAAAGGGTATTTCAGTCATCTTTAGATAAGATACGTATTACCCACAAGATTCATAATCATATGGTTCAACATCATCAGAATGACATTTAATTACACGCTTCCCTTCCAGAGAGACTATGTCTAGAGTAACCACTAATATTAAGGATAACAGCCACACAAATATTTAGTTGAGATCTCATCACATATATCAACTATATAGTGATATCAATCTAGTATGTTAGATTCAGTGATCTTCCAACTTTATCGGAATAACATTTATTCTTTACAATTGAATATGTCTACTAAATCCTAACAAATAACTGAAAGCATGTTCTTTATAAGAACCGGAACATAATAACATTTATTTAGTTCCCTTATCAGTTTACTAGATCCAGAATATGGTAAGTGTTACAACGTTTGCTTCACCTTCCATATCTGTATTAAATCTTTCTAATTTAATCACACTCGCAAGATATCATATATCTAAGAGTCGACTTTGAACTCAGATAGATTTATCACAACTCACTTGCTTAGAATAGAAACTTCAATAAGTTCTCTATTTAAGCACATGCCCTAACTTTCCTTTTAATCCTTTAAGCACTTGAAAAATGATTCTTATTGTAGTCTTCATAAGACTTAAGAAGGATCACAAGAGCTATTTCTTTGATTTCCTTTCATAAAGAAAATCTAAAGTTTATTAAATAGTTTATTTAACCTTTTGAATCGTATTCAAAACATTGACTATTTAATTAACCTTAAGCAATGATAAAATTAAGTCGATACTTAAATCTTACAATTTTGAAAACAACCTTTCCAAAATTAGATGTGGTCATTCTTATCCAACGTTTGAATTAATTGTCATCATATGACTGAATGATCATATTGGATCGTATCCAATGAGCTACCGTTTTTCTTTAATAATTACAGTCTTGGAGGACTCCATCAAATATGTAGTCTCCTTGACTTTAGCTACTATAACGGGATTGCTCGTGTTATTGCTTTATTTTAAAAGGATTAAAATTTACTTAACCATTCTTGAGAACGTTTCTCAAACAATCAAAATTTGGTTTTACTAATCGAGAATAAAACATAAATATAAAGTTTGCTAAAACTACAACATAAAAATGAAGATAAAAGAGTGTTGTTGTCTATACACGCAAAATCAAATATGGTCTTTGGGATTATGATTTTGCTCCCACTAGTCAACTACTCCCAATTGACTTTCAAGAATTTTCAAAATTCTTTAGTGGCTGAAATCCTATCTAGTTGACTCGATCCCCGACGTGGGCCGATCGACCGGGTCAATTTCGACGGGTAGGTACTTCTTACCAATCGCGTCTAACGCGACTTCCAGTGGTTTGACTAGTCAACTCTTTGACATTTCACATCGTCTATGTGATAGTCAACCTTATGTCTCTAAAATCAGACGGTCCTGACGTGGGCCAATCACCGCAAGATTCTTAGTCGAGTCGTAACCCAAGTATTCATGAGATCTCATAACGATCATATCTCGATAATAACGATATACCCGTGGTAGGTCAACTCCCGACGCGTGGGCGATCAGTTGGATCCGAACAAGGGCTCTTCACCGTCACTATAATATTGGGAGACATATTATAACTCGATTTTTGTTGTGGGAGTAATTTTAAATTAATTCACTTAATTAATTCTCTTAATTAATTTATTACGGTCTCATCAAATATATCTATCTCTATAGACATACATCCTACACATTTATCTAGATCGTGCCTAGTCATGCATCTATCATATCATATAAAATAAATACAAGCACAAAATAAATAAATGCGTAAAGTAACCGGTATGATCATGGACTTTTTCTAGAGTGCGGTTTGAATACAAATCGAGCGAAACCATGGTCACAATCTAAGGGTAGTTGCAACCGCCAATATGATCTTTAATGCTCCATTCTCCAATGGGATCTTTATTTTCGTCTTTCTTTGGTTTCCATCTTCTGCTCCATTTAATTCTATCTAATAAAATAAATACACCCGCCGCATTGGGGGGAGCTAACGGAATGGGATAAATGCGAAGAAAATAAACTAGGTCACGTTCTTCATAACGGCCTAGGACAATTTTAAACCAACAGAAAAATTAAATCATTCACATCTATCCTATCGGTCGAGTCCATGATCAATCAGTCCATATAATCATATTATATCTACTATATCTATTCCATACAATAAAATCTTATGAAAAAAATAAAATTAAAATTTAACTACTTGCGTCTTAATTAATCAATTAACATTTAATCTATTAAATAATTTTATCCAATCAATTAACTAATTAACATTTAATTAATTAAATGATTTTAATCGAAATAAAATTAACGATTAATTTTAAACGGATTTTAACTTTAATTTTAATTAATTAGAACTATTCCAAAATAAATCAAAATTAAAATTATTTCTCTTTTGTTTCTTTCCTTTTGATTCGTAATCAAAAGGGATGCTTTGGTTTCTAAACCAAATTTGGCTTAAGTCTCAGCCACTTTCCAAAATCAAAATTTTGGAAGTGGCGCAAGCTAAGCGCTTTACAAATCAAATATTTGAAAGGGCTGGCTTATTCCAAATCAAATATTTGGAAAGGCCAAATAATTTTGGTTTTAAGCGGCCACTTTCCAAAATCAAAATTTTGGAAGTGCAAGCTCAGCCTTTTCCAAATCAAATATTTGGAAAGGGGCAGCACATTCCAAATAAAATTGGAAAGACCATTATTATTTTAATCGCCATGCAGCATCCCGTCGATGCCAAACTATTTGAACCATTGGTTAGCGCATGACACAACTAAACAAATGAGATATTAATCACAACTATGAACCATATTGAATCACAAAATACACAAAACAAAAATTTGGAGATCCGCCAAGATTGACTGCCGATTGCCGCGGCGAAGCAGTAGCTGCCGCCGTTGCTGGGTGGTGCCGCCGCCGATCGGCCGAGCACCACCAGATCTCGTTTTTTTTTTTTTTTTTTTTTTCGTGTATCAATTTTGCAAATCAAAAATCTTTCATCTTTTAATTACGTGATTTAAACGATAAAATTAACTACGCACAATTACATGCTTATTGCTTAAGCTCGAAGCTCGCTCCGATACCACTGTTAGGAAATCTACGCGGGAACGCAGCGGAATTTAAAATTTTGATTTCCTTTTACCCAAGATCGACTTCGTTTAAGCAATAAACAAACGAGTTAGTAGACGGTGGTTACCTTGGTTGATCTAATAGATCGACGCTTTGACCGTCTAAGGAGAGTAGTTCTGCATAGAGCCGCCCAAGTGTTCGGCCTCTACCGCTAGTCCACACGAACAGCCCACCGGAATCCCATCATGGATTGCTATTGGAAAACTCCGGTTGCTAGACCGGCCTTTTTCCCCTCTCTCCAACTCTCTATAGGATGCTCTCTATTTTACACAAGAACTATTAGTTCTTGGAATTGTGTTGTGCAAAAGAGCTTGACACCCACCTCTTATTTATAGTGTAGGTGGCGCCATCTTCTAGAGTGGAGGAGAAGAAAACATTTTCCAAATAAAATAAGGAAAATATAATTGATTGATTTATCTCATTTATTATAATATCTCATATTAAATAAATCTAGGATATTGTCAAAATCTAATATTGACAATATTTATCTTTTATTATATTACCATAAATCAATTTACACATGTGTATATATCACACATATATAACACATATAAATCTATATAAATATATATACTTTGGAAACAAATGTGCACATGCACATCATATGTGCAACACGCATGTATGCATATATTTATAAATATTAATATCTAATATTAATATATGGTAATACCATTAATTAAATTGCACAATCCAAGTGTATCTTACACACTTCAATGTGGCGCCCCAATAGTCAAAAGATTGACTTCCGGAATATTCTTTAATTAATATAATATTATTAATATCTTGTATTTAATTTATTCATAATAAATAAATACCACCATATTAATTTACCACTATAACCTTTATAGTCTCGAGATAAACTTTCCTTATTTGGTTATCATCTATAACCACATTTTAATCCGGCTAGATGTTCATATGTGTGTGACCCGATAGGCTTCCGAATATGTTGGCCGTAGACACAAAGTGCAAATTACTTAAAATGCCCTTCATGCCTAACGATCACGGGATAGCATCTAGCAACACACCGTGACCCAATCATCGGAAGAGTCAAATGCAATGATCTGCTACCTTTCATGTGAAAGCGATTACCGTGTAACTTACAATCCTATCATTGTAATAATATCCATACGGTCGTTAGTCGAGTGTCAAAACATCAACGACCGTATCTTATAATCTGGATATCATACTCTCTCAAGTAACTCATTTACTCCCACTTTGCAAAGATTCACGAGAGTAAGACATTCCTTATAAGAAGGCCATTTCGGATATTCGATCCCAATCATAGGATACGCGATTCCCGGACGACCAATCATGTATACTCCGCGATGCTTGAAGATCATACCCAATCACTACCGCATGATCGCCCCGTGGGCTGGGAAACCTCAATAGTGTCAAAGAATGACAATCCACACCGTGATGCCATGAAGACTCGGTCTTAAGGATAATTACACAACAACCGTCACATAGTGTGACACTTATCCGTGTAAGTGGGTCGATCTAACGACGCATTCACTAATACACGCCCACGCATACCCAAGTGTCCCTACACTTCGATAGAGCGAGATCTATCCCCGCCTTAAATACGGAAGACTTCTAATACATGCTAGTCATTTTATACTATCAATGTCATGTTTAATAGTACATCACCTAGAGACATTTAAGTATCAAACTAATTAAAGTGATTAGAGATCTCATCAACCATAATCGCTATCATGGTTTTTCTAACACGATTTAATACTAAGGACGTTATCATATAACAATTCATAATTGGTTCTTTAGAAGAACATATATATGACAACAGAAAAGCCATTTAATATATGTATAAACATAAAGAAATAGTAGAAATGATCCGACCCGGTCGGATCCGGTCCAACCCGATTGGGTTTAGGACACTATTTCAACAGTGTTCTGGGCGCATTATTAGCATATTAATCATGAGACCCGTACTCAGATTAATCATCGCTACGGACTAAGTTAATTTTAAGTACATCTCACTAACTCAATCCTCTTGTGTATAACCATACACTGAGTTATGTGATTACATAAACGAGGTACTTAGGGTTTTCAGTAGTGTCTTAATTATAAGAATACATGCATAAAACAAGATGAATTATTAATTCTGTCCTAAAACAATTAGATAATTGTCTTTCGAGCACTACACCTAACATTGGCTTCTTCATAGCCATTGGTTCTTCTAAATCTATCATTGGGTTAAACTACTTTTGATCAAGTCCTAACCTACATATTTTGTGTTTTCATTTCATTTTTTAAATCTAAACGTGGTTATATTTGTAATACTTAGGGTTCTTAGAAACAAAATTGTTAAAGGTCCAAGGTATACATCAGTTGATATTAGAGCAAGTGGTTCAATCCATTTGTTTTGGTGTTGGTGATTTGACACCCGTTTTATTTCAATTCTTTTAATACCCATATCACCTCTAAAAAAATCTGAAATTTTTATCACAAATAAATCACCTTTTGATCTTCATTTTGTCTTTTTATGTTATCTTGAAATTCGAATCGGATCATACTGAAAACTGCACCCCAACAGAGAATACTTTGTCCTGAAATACAGCAGCAGTATATTTTCTTTCGAATTTTAGTGGGTTACAAAATTCCGAATTCATTGACAATTGGTGGTGGGGTATAAAATTGTATGTTCTACAACTTTTACTTTTGAGTTATTCCATAATCGTCATAGTTTGATCAAAATTTGCAACGTAAGTCACTGCTACAATCCTGAAAATTTTGACAGATTGAACCAGTTGACAAAAATAGATTTTTTGGTCATCCTATAAAACTCCAAAAAATCTGATTTTTGGGTATCATCTAGATAACTCATTATTCTACAAATTCTCTTTTTATTTCCAGTTCGAATACATTATAGTTTGGGCTGCACGTGCCAATAAGTTCAGGACTCAATTCTGGATTGAAATCAAAAAATTATCAACCTACTCCAATATAAGTGCTAATCAATAAAGCACTAATTAAAAGGTGATAAATTGATCTAATTCCAGTTTTCAGACTTCTTAGAGTCCAAAAAACCAAAAATAAAAAAGAACAAAAAAAAAGTCGTATAAAGTAGGCCAACACTCAAAAGGGTGCCTGAGTTTGTTGTATCGTTTTATCCCCTCATCTTCTATTTGTTTTCCTTATCACCCCTAAATATATCCAAGCCCTCTCTTCTTTTGATTCGAGAACACATGATACAGTGATTCATAAAGTTTTTGCGAACATATTATTGCGCACATTTTAAAGGTGTATTACTTTAATTGAGAATGAGCAGTAAAACACGATTGTGTGGTGAGTCTAATAGATGAGAGAGGAAAGCTAGAGCGAATCATCAAATACTACCACAAAGAGTACAAGTGAGGTTTTACTTTTTGTTTATTTTTTATTATTTGAAAAAAAAGGGCTAGACGTTTAAAGAACGCTCAATTTGTTTGATTACTTTTCTTTTGTTGCCTTTTCTACTTCAAAAAAAAAAGTGAAGCGACAAAAGTAAAAATTCGGGGGCTCCTCCAGCCAAGTGGAAGGAGAATTTGATCTTAAGGTTTTCTATAATGCAATGACTTCTCAAATGGCACGTATTACTGAGTCTTTAGCCGACCTGAGAGAAAGGGTGATCACGGTTGCAAGAAGGGCTAACAATCCAACCTCATCACAACCTCGAGTACCCAATGAATATCGACCACAAATGCTAATAACAATGCCAGAAGACGTATTAATTTTTGAAGAGGAACGCGAATCTGAATTTGAACAAGATCATGATCCTAATGATGCACTTGATGAATATGACGAGTTTGTACCCATTCAGGGTCAGAGGCATAGAAGGAATAATCATCAAGAAAATATTCGAAACATCAAGATGAAGATTCCTCCTTTTAAGTGGACGAGTAATCCAGAAGAGTATTTGGAGTGGGAAAAAGAGTCGAGTTTGTATTTGATTGTAATAAATATAATGAGACTCAAAAAGTTAAGGTTGTTGCGTTAGAATTTTCTGATTATGCAATGTTCTGGTGGGATCAAATAGTGACAACCATAAGGAGGATGGGTGATGTTCCAGTTGGGACTTGGAGTGAGATGAAAAAAATAATGAATTTTTTTTTTACCTAATTATTATCATCGTAAACGTCTTCAAAAATTGCAGGTACTCCGCCAAGAATCAATGTCAGCGGATGATTACTACAAGGAATAGAGGTTTCCATGATCCGTGCCAATGTTGAGGAGGATGAGAAAGCCACCTGTAACGCCCCCAGGCCTGGTAGCGCTAAATGAGTCATAAATGTTCGGTCAACTGCTTAGACCGCCGTCCTCGCTTGGTCTAAAAGGGCTAACCCGAGTTGACAAAACCTTTATGTCTCACACTTAAATGGGGGTGAGCATTCTCTTATTTTACCGATGTGGGACTTTACATTCTCCCTCCCTTATAATGGACAGGCGTCCTCGCCAGGACGGCCGAGACTGTTCCCGGATCGTCCCTACCAGAGGTAACTAGAGGCCATCCTTACAACGTTTTCTTGTACGGTGCAGCGCATAGTTCCGTCTGATAGTCGGCTTTGATACCATTCATAACGCCCTGGACCCGGGCACAGTAGTAGCCTAAATGAGTCATAAATGTCGGTCAATCGCTTAGACCGCCGTCCTCGCTTGGTCTAAAAGGGCTAACCCGAGTTGACAAGACCTTTATGTCTCACACTTATATGGGGGTGAGCATTCTCTTATTTTACCGATGTGGGACTTTACACCACCATGGCAAGATTCCTTAGTGGTTTGAATAGAAATATCCAACATTGTTGACTTACATCCCTATTATGATCTACAGGGAATGGTGCATATGGCCATTAAAGTTGAAAGTCAACTTAAGAAGAAGAATTCCTTGTCAAAAGGGAATTCCTCTCACTTCAGCCTTATGCCAAGTCCAAGGTGCTACCCCCTAAGACTAATACTAGTGCGCCCAATGGCCAAGAAAAGTCCAAGGAGTTGGACAAGGGTAAGGAACAAAATTTTAATGCTAACTCATATAAATCTCGTGATATTGTGTGTTTCAGATGCAAAGGAATTGGACATTATTCCACTAATTGTACAAACCAACGTGTGATGATCATACAAAATGATAGAACCTATGAATCAGCAAGCGAGGAGGAAGAAGAGAGCGAAAGTGATGGGGAAGAGGATCTTGATGTAGCTGATCCATTGGAGGACAACGGGCAATTACTTTTGGTAAAAAGGGCCTTAAGTGTCAAACCAAAGGTAATAGGTCAAGATGACCAGAAAACATCTTTCACACAAGATGTATGGTTAAATGTAAAATTTGCATGCTTATTATTGATAGTGGCAGTTGTGCTAATGTTTTGAGTCAAGAGATGGTGGACAAGCTTGGTTTAGAAACTATTAAGCATCCAAACCTATTTAAGCTACAATGGCTTAATGAGTGTTGGGAACTTAAAGTTTCCAAACAAGTTATTCTTTCCTTTTCTATTTATGGTTAGGAGGATCAGATATTTTGTGATGTAATTTCTATGCATGCTGCACATATCTTACTTGTTAGACCATGTCAATTTGATAAGAGATCAATTTATGATGGTTTTTTGAATCAAGACACTTTTAAACATAATAATGAAAAGATTGTCCTGACTTCTTTAACTCCATAACAATTCCATGAAAGTCAAGAGAAAATGGCTAAATCTAGAAAAGTGCATGAATTAAATCTTAAGGAAGACGACAATTGAATATGAGGCTAGAAAAACTGAGACTTGAGAACTTTGCTAATGACTTGCACAATAGAGTACTGATGATTGAGAACACACTTAGAGACTCTATTGTCGCTCAAACAATATTGGCATCCAACCAACATCATTTAATCTCAATCCTTCTGAACTTACTTTATAAGGATGATGCCAATAAGGGAGAAGCAGAAGATATCTTAAAAGTCAATGCTGATGATATGACCGGGGTTCTAGGAGCAATTGATGAGAAATTGAGTGAACTGAAGAAAGCTAGAACTAGTTTTGATGATGAGGAAATGGAACTGATAGTAAAGTTTTCTCAGCCTACTCAGAAGAGACTTGCACTAGATCCTTACCTTTATGAAATGTTCAAAAAGCTACCTTTAGCTGAAGATGAAACCATAAAGAAAGCAATGGACAAGTTTTTATGGATGAAGAAAATCATTGTTCACTATTTGGAAAAGTTGAACGAATGGGAAGAAAGTGGAATTCAAAAGAAAACTGAAGATACTGTGAAGGAAGCTGAGTTAGCATCAGCTAAACAAGTTATCGAGGAACTCACAACTGATGAAGAGCTTAGAAAAAGCTTGATGAGGCTTTCTATCCTATTCAAGAACAAGTTCTTCGGGAATACGCCGATGGCTGCTTCATGGTAAATCTGGAAAAACATCAACAACATGGATTTTATGCCAGTTTATGAGTCAATGAGAGAATCAGCTGAAGCTTTTGATAAGTTAGCCGTGGAGTTAGCAGAAAAGAAGACTGAAGAAAAGGTCGGAACTGATATTGAGAACAAGTCAGCAAATTTATAAAAAACATAGAATCAGTTTTTCAATTTGTTGTATTTTAATACTCAGTGTAACCCAACTCTGAAATGAATAAAAAAATCTGATCTTATCATCTTGTTTTTTTTTTTTGTCCTTATCTTTTTGCATTGTTTTTAAGGGGGGTATTGGCATCATAAAAAATGGGAAAATTATTGGAAATAATATTTAGTTTTGATGATGATTCGTCTATTTGTTGTTTGTTTAACCCCATTGATGAAGTGCCATAACTAGTTGTTATAGTGCAAAGCAAAAAGATGTCTAGAAAACTGATTGTATAGGATTTATTAGAGTCTGATTATTGTATAGGTTATATCAGACAAGCACTGTAATAGATAGGTTTTAGTAGAGTCTAGGCTCAAGCTGAAACTGTATCAAGAATGGTTCGCTGACGGATCAAACTCTGTTGGCCATGTACTAAACCAAAGATTCAAGACGGAGGGCACAAACTCAGTTATGAAAACTGAGGGACCAGACTCAGTTTTGAAGACTGAAGAACTAAGGGTTCAAATTCAGTTTATGAAGACTAAGCCGAGACTATAAGGTTAGACTTCAAGTAACTCTGTGATGGCCTGAACTGGCTTTATAGATCTTGTAATAAAGGTCTAAGTTACATAAGGACAATGTAAACTTAGTTAATGAGATGAATATGGTGTACTCTGATCTCACAACTAAAGGATCGGATGATGAACTAGGAGTACTCAGTTTTAAAGAAGAGTAGAAATTGAGTTAATGCTCCAAGACAGTTAAAATAAAATAAAAACTCATTTTTAACTGAAAACAACCAATTAATCAGAATGTTGGAGATCAAGCACTCTAATTGGTTGAATGTTTGTCATTATCAGAAAGGACCCTAACATCTAATATGTACTAAGCAGGACCACCAACGGCTATGAAGATTCAAATTCAAACGTTGGAAAAACTCCTATAAATAGAGCAATTATCACTCAAGAAGAAGTGCAGAGTTCAGAATTTTAATAAGCAAACACTCTATAAAGATTAAGAATTGAAGGGAAGAAATCTTTAAGCACTCCTGCTAAGTCCATTTTGCAAGATCAATAAAAACTTCAAGTAACCAAGATCATTCAAGAAACTTTCAAGACTAATCATACTTGAAGAAACAGAGCTTACTGAGCTACTCATATACATCAAGAAGAATAAGCTCACACACAAGTTGAATCACTTTCTTGATTCAAGTCTCAAATTTGATTTATTCAAAGGTCTAGAATGTGAAACACCAAGGTGGTGTGATGGAAAGTTGAGCTGCAGTCAGGGAGACTGTGTTTGTGGTGGAACTGGGGAAGAGGCAATCATACCCTTTAAGGACCAGTGGAGCAGACTTAGTGATATAGCAATTCTACCCGTTAGAGACTAAGGCTCGAAGATTGTGAAGCTAGGGAATAGTCAAGGACTATTGTTATTTTCTTTGTGTCTTGTAACGTTAACTCAAGAACTTAGTGAATTTCCTCCAACATCACATGAGAGTAGTGGACTGACATGATTACACCACCTGGAACCACTATAAATGATCACACTGAAATTAGTACTATAAACTATACCATTATTTACCTCGAATTATGCTCAATCGATGAATACAATTGGATTATTGTATGAAATGCGTGTCAATTGCCTAATGTCGGTTCCTTGGTTGTCGATTCTGCATTTGGTACTGTTCTATCTCATTTTGTGTACTTTTTAGGTATATCATACTTTGGAGCTGAAGAAGAGTGGTTCCGGACAAAAAGAGAAGATTGGGCCGAAGTCAAGAGGAGTCTGGAAGAGTCTGCTAGGACAGAAAAAGAGACAATGAGGCCCGTAGCTGTGCAAACCCTAGCCACAGCCGCGCCAACTTGCAGAGCAAGAAACAGAGGCTGCTGTGTTACACACTAAGTCGGTTAGGGTTATGAAAAACTAGGTCGGTTGTAAGGCTATATAAAGCATGCGCTAGATTCAATTGTGTGTGTGAATTTTCTACCAAACACTTATATTATCAAGTTGATGAAATAAAGGGTTCGTGAGTTTATTTTAGTTCGTTTTCTTGGTTATTTTTTTCATTCTGACAACTAGCTTGAGTTAATCAAGCTAAATCTGCCATCGATAAAGGTCAGAAGCTTTGAACGTTCCTTTATGTTTTTATCATGGTAGTTAAGTTAGATTAACGCGACGTAATCAATCTGCATATCTATACAAACCATAATTAACTAGAATTAATCAGGACATAACGATGATATTCCAGAAGTAGGAACCACCGTTCCCATAATTGCGGCGGTCTTTATCACAATTGTGAGGCAACATTATTTCTCCCTAAGTTTGGAGATTCAACGTAAGCTATGATGATCGACATGTTTAATTCACAATAGGTTAGATTTGGCCAATCTGCTTATTGTAAATCGTAAATTAACAAGAAGGTTTATAAAGTGAAGTGTTAGTTAGGACATAGTCTGGATCAATTAGGAACGTGCTAGTCAATCTTGATAGCTGCTTAGGGAGGTTCTCGGTCTTGAGCCAGAACTTTCTAGATCTTATTACGTGTGGGTTAATACAACTAACGAATGAGGTTAACTTCATATAGATGTCTACTGTCCTTTCAATGGAAGTAGATAAGGTTTGGAGACTGCACCCGTAGCTAAAACTGAATTAAAACACACGTTCTGGTTGAATTGGGGAATTACGGGGAAACGTAGACATAAGGATTAATTACACCAAGTCAAGAGATCGGTGAGGAGGGATAAGACAATTACTTTTTATGTCCTTATGTTGGTCTAGAGACCATTATTTGTACTTTGAGCTAGATTTAGGGATTCCTTATCTTTGTTGAATTGTCTCTGTGGGATTGACCTTGACTAGCCCTTACTATACTGTGATTGACCTAGTACTCTCACTAGTATTTCGTGAGTAGAGTGACTTACACCGAGGATTACCCCGGATTCAGATGTGGTAGTGAAACTAGGAGACTTAGGCACCTTTAGACTCACTATCTCGATTAATGGAGTATCCTTAGGAATAGGGATGTGCGACTCAGGTTCTAGCTGTAATATCCTTCCCTTTTCACTCTGCAAGGATGTAAACTTTCAGGTTGATATGGACCAAAAGCACAGCATGCGTTTTGTGGATTGTAAAGTCGACATGGTTGCTGGCGAGCTGAAAAACAGTAAGCTCAGGGTGGGAAGTTTCTACTTCCACGCTGAATTTCTAGTCTTGGACATCCCTGATGATCCGAGTGCGAATGTTTTGTTGGGACGTTCGTTCTTAGCGACCAACTGAGCCATTTTGGATTACGATGGCGATAATACACTTAGGGTCAACAATGATGCTCAAGTTTTTAGGATCCAAGAGTCGCTACCCAATCGACCTGGAGAGTTCCGTGTTAGCTCAAGCTCTAGAGAGGTTAAAACCATTGAGATAGAAGATGTGCAGGATAGGCAGAAGAAAGTTGTGGTAGAGACTAGTGAGCAGGAATTCATGACGGTTTTACTTCAAGAAAGGGAAGATAATATTCGTGACAATGTACAAAAGGAAGTAGTCATGTCTGACATTCTTACGTTGTGTAGTGAAAGTTTGAATTCAAATGTTGAAACCGTTAAATCTTTGAGCTATAAAGATAAATCTCGTAGTAGGCAAGGGAAGCCTAGTGCACTGGCAAGGCAACCAGACGTGCAAGGCAGAAGGCTCGAGGTCCTACCAAAGAGACTGGAGAAGGAGCACTTCTTGACGGAAAAGAAGAATGCCACTACCTTGGCTTAAAGAGCCCGGGAAGGGCAAGGGTCGAGAAAGAAGGAATATGCACTTCTCTGAGCTATATTTAGGGATTCATTATCTGCATTGAATTGTCTTTGTGGATGGACCTTGTCTCGCCCTTACTATACTACAATTGACCAAGTACTCTTGCTAGTATTTCGTGAGAAGAGTGACTTACACCGCGGATCAATAAACTTTGTGTTATTTACTTTACGCATTTACTTACAGCTTTTTATATTTGTGATTGTTTACTTTATTACAATATCTAGTTTAACACACTCGGTGTGCACCAGCAAACAAAGGTTCACATAGAATCTTTCAAAGAAAACTAAACAACTAATTTTACGAACTTTAAGAGGCTTTAAAATTTATTCCGTTGCATTTAACTTAGTTGCAGAAAAAGTCAGTGATGACGGTTAAAATAGTCTATACTACGGCATCAATATTCTATCCATTATGAGCTAAAAATAGTTGTTTCAACCTATAAATATGAACCATTTACGTTGAATATCATATGTCGGGTTCGTGAGTCGAGAAATCTGCACTTAGCGTTTATTTTCCATGTTTCGATATTATTTCGTGTGTTATTTGATGATTTTTAGGATACGAAATATTGGGATGAGCATGATGGACGAATCTGGAGTGGACTGAACGAAAGGAATGGGCCTAGGGTATTCTAGAAGCATCCAAGTTAAGTCGGTTGAAGAAAAAAGACAAAATTACCCTCGGTAACCAGAGGGGCGGTGCCGACTTACCGAGGTCCCAGAATCATCGAAATGCGTTTTCTTGGACGAGGGGTCGAACTAGATGATTCTAAGTCGGTTTAGATAGCTATAAATAAGTGGCTTCGCCTGAGAACAAAATGTACTCAAATTATTCAAGGAAATTATGCAATAAAAGTTCTTAGTTCTTTATTTTATTTATTTTATGATTTCTAGTCGGAGAGACGACGGATTCGTCGCCTAGGGAGAGATCCGAAGGAGATCTATGCTCGTCTCCGAGGGTATGGTTTTCTATCTTTTCCAAGATGTAGATCTATCGTTGTTCTATTCAACTAGTATGTTTTAATTGCTTATTTAGTTTAATTATGTAGTAGTTAGTTTATTTTACCCCATGTGTTATACATCTGATTCGATGGTGAAGAAATCATGAAAAAGTAGTTGCGTTCTTCAGATCTGCGATGGTCTATATCGCTAGATCTGGATACCTAGTAAATTACTAATTCATGATAATCTGCGCTAGCTACGTTGATCGATAGATTTAATTTACATGTTATTATCCTGATCAACTAATTGCATGTTATCATAAGTTAACATAAAGGACCGCTAGTGAAGTGTTAATTAGGACATTATCTAGAATGGACCATAGGAACGTGCTGGTCAATGTCGACATCTGTCTAGGCGGGTTTGCGGTATGAGGTAACACTCAATGACGGCATCTCTAGTTCTTTATGCGTATGGGCTATTATGGACCAATTAAGGAGGGTAGATTGCGTATAGATTGTCTACTGCCATTGTCGGACTAGATAGGGTTAGGAGTTGTACCCGTAGCTGAACAATGAATAAATTCACCAATGGGGAGGAATGTTGCATGTGTGGGCGAAATAACTAATTACTCATAATTGATTTAATACCTTAGAAACTCTAGTTGCTTCGTTGAACTTGCATAATCTTGTTAGTTTGAGGCACCAATACTACTGTCTATATATTATAGTTGGTCGTAGACCGTTATCGTGACAACTCAATCTTGATAATTAAACGTTCTTACGAGTCTCTATGGGATCGACCTTGATTTGCCAGTACTCTACTACGATAGACCTTGTCCTATCGCTAGTAAGTGCTTTGCACGCGATCAAGATTTTTGGCGCCGTTGCCGGGGACTCGTGTCAAGAATACTTTTTATTTAAGATTGAGTTTGCTGTATATATTTGAGTCTGTTTAATCGAGTCTGTTTATACTAGAGTCGTACAGAGTCAATTCTGTGAATTTTGGAAGAAAATTTCCACCGGTTTACCGAGGGTCCACCCCGATAAACCGAGGGTCTAAATTCAGCTAGAATCATTTCTGTTTGTTCAGAGTCGAGTCAGTAGTCGGAGTCTGTATTTTTTAGTCGGCCAGGCGAGTGTAACAGCCTCCGAGGCAAGTCACTAACCTTTTTATTTTCTTTTTGTGTCTTGTAGTATGTTACATGAAGTTCAGCAGCCAAACTTGAGAGATTCATACCTGAGATTTAAAATTTTAGTAGACAAAAGAGAAAGGAAACTCGAGAGATATCTGTTAGGCTGACGGACGACGTGGTTTCGAACGAAGGAGATCATAGCGAAAGGGAAGAAGAGATTCCACCTTTGGAAGATACGGAAAACAACATGGCGCAGAACGATTTGGGAGGTCGTCCTTGACTTCGTGCATAATTTCGTCGATTGGAGCAGTTAGCGGGGTGTACTGCTCTTCTTTGAATTTCTTAGGCCTTTTTATTTCTCTGTTGCGGCTTGGCCCCTTTTTTGCCAAGCTGGAATCAATTTTATCCATTTGCCCAGATGGCGGACATGGAACATCCTCAGAGGCAGAGAATTTTATAGAGGATGAGAGCATTTGCTGTAAGTTTCCCGGTGGCAGGAGGGCGAACTCGGCCTTTAGTGGACATTTAATTAAGCCACTCTGGAAACTAGTCATGACTACATTATCGGTGAGACCTATTGTCTGATCGTAAATTCTGAAGAATCTATCATAATAGCTTCAAGTAGACAACCGGCCCCTACTGATTTTTATAGAGGTCGTCTAGGGTCTTCTTAAGATGACCTGCTGATCTGAACTTGAAAACAAACTTGGTTTGGAGGTCGGCCTAGGAATAGATTGACTTCGGCGGTAGATTTCTGATCAATGTGGCTGCTTTATCTTGCATGGCGCCGACCAAAGAAATGCACCATGCGGCTTGGCTTCTAGTGACCAAGGACATTTTGTTGTGAAAAGCTATTAGTCAGTCGAATGGCACATCAGCCCTGTGTAGCTCTGAAATGTGGGATAATGGACTCCCTCAGGTGCTTCTACCATAAGTCTGTTGTTAAGAACGTTGGTCCCTCAGGTGGGGCTATTCTCTTTGCCATCTTTGTCCCTGTGGATCTCGTCGACCTGTTTCCTGAGCTCGGTGACCTCGTCTAGAAAGGAGGTAGGCATAGAGTGCCTAGACATATTTCCTGAGCGAGATCTTCCCGACTGGAGATGGGATTCAACCTGCCTTTCTCTCAATCTCGCCCTGACATTAAGGGGATCCTACTGAACCTCACTGCTCATGTCTTGTTATGGGCGGGGTGCATGTCCATGTCTAAGGCAGTCTAAGGCTGACATTCTTTCAGGATCATGATATGACATTGAGTGGACACTTCGTTCTTTGCCAAAGAGACGAGAAGAGGTGTCTTGCGATGGTGTTGGAGGAGGTGCCTATTCTCCGGTGGTTGGCGGTACTAGGGGAACGAAGTCGCTGATTAGGAGGGGAGGCTTCTCTAGCGTTACTAGCTCCTGATTCACTCGGATGACCCTCTAAACATATCTAGTGTACTCGAGCAGTGCCTCAGTGTAGATCTTGTTATATGATGTCTCGATATGATGCGGGGGGTGTGGACGACTGGGTGAGATGCCCCAGCCGCGTATTTTCCTTTGTCTTGCCGAGTGGCAGCGGGTAAGGTGTCCTTTGACCTCGCCCTTTCATCGAGGAATACTCTGGCATTGGTTTGGGTGAGGCCTATTGTTGAAGAGGGCGAGACAAAGTTTTGCTCACTGTTGGTCCCTTTGAAATGGTGAATCTAAGTTTAGAGGGGGTGAATAAACTTAGATAAGTTTTAAAACTTTCTAAATCTTTTCACAAAAGTGGAGTTCACTTGGCTGAATTAACTCAGCTGAGTGTGCAGCGGATACCACTTGATTTTAGCAGAGTGTAGTCTGATGTTTTTGTGAAAATGCAAATGGATAAGGTTCTATGTAAATATGAATTGCAGAAATTAAAATGCTGAAAGTAAATGCTGAAGGTAAATAGAGACAGAGATGTTAATCTCCTACTGACTGCTTCCCTTTGGGATGTAAGGGGAACCCTCTATAGTTGTTCCTACAACTAAGATACAAAAGATAATCTTTCATCGAAACTCCCTTTCAGCTTCTTTATCTGGATTGTCTGTCCTTCACTGCCTTCCCAGCAATTTTACAAAAAAAATCCTCCTGTAGATCCTTCAAAGATCCACCAGATCTCCTTCTTCAACTATCACAACTTCTGATGCAACTCCTTCACAGTCCAACTGCTTCAATTGCTGTTCCTTCTTTGTTTGGAACAAAAGGTTGAATCCTAAGATTCAAGGATGATCTTATACGCTTGAATGCAACTTTGAATTTTGAGATTTCAGAAAAAGATCCTTGAAATTGCTTTTAAGTTTAAAACAGATTGAATGCTTTTTGATTGCTTGATAATGCTTGCAATACTTGTAATACTCTTGGTATAATCTGCCTTCTGCATTGAGCTCTATTTATAGTTGAGTTCCAACGCTTTCTGCTCGTTGAGATTTGAATTCAAACCTTGATAATATCCTTTGATTGCTCCTTGATTCAAATCCTTGATTTTATGCCGTGTATTTGGAGTCTGCTGAAATCACCTGTCTGCTGATTTCATGAGCTGACATAAATCTTTCCTTGTATGATATAATCCCTTGAATCTCTCCATCATTAATACAGCTTTTAGTAAATTTCCCACATGCAAAACATGTCTAAATGATCTTCAATAAGTAACTGTAATGCTGAAGTGAGTCTGTTGATATTGCCTCTATTGATTCTGCTCTGCTGATTCAGTCCTGCTGTTTTACTTCTGATCACAATTGATTAGATCAGTGGACACCCTTTAATTTAGATATATATAATCACAACTTAAGCATACTTTAGTCCATCACAAGACTTAACTAAAGTTGCTTGTCTATAGATCTTCAAACAATCAAGTTTGGAACCTTGCCATTTAGTCTGCTGGTATCTTGATTCAGCTGAAAACCATTGAGTTGCCTCTTTTGAAGTTGTGGGTGTCAGCTGAATCTTGAACAAACATAATCTATTACAAAACTTGTCTAAATAAACCTATTCAAGATTCAGACTCTATATAAAGACTATACAAGCATCTATTTATCATTCTACTGATTTCTATAACAGTTGATTTATATAACATCATCAAACTTGAGTATGGGACTAAATATATCCAACAATTCCACCCATTTGATGATTTCAAAACCCTCACTTAAATAATCAGCCGAAATGATAAAGAACAGAAATGTTCGGAGAAAAGTTTTATTTATGTTCAAAAGATTTTACAATGTATACCAAAACATCTAGGCACTAATATACTTGGCAACGGGCCAGTCTATATCCTAATGCCTCCTAATCAACTGTTCAATTCTAGCATCAAATCTAGACAGGTTAAATTCATTATGAATTTCCTTCCATTCATTCTAGTTGACTTCTAGTTCAACTCCTCTCTAATTTGTTTCCTGAGCCAAATCAAGGAATTCTTTAAAATTTTCTTCAAGTGATTGAGGTTTATATCTACCTCTGGTTGATTATTCTTTTTGTCAGCTTCTTCCTTCTGATCAGTTCATTCATATATTTTCCTCTTACCATAGTTCCAGACACTCAGAATTGGTTCTGTATTTAAACAGTTTGTTGTTCCTTTTGTTACTCCATGCCATTTCAAATTGTGTGAGTAACTCATCAGTTAATTCCAATCTTTTAGGAGAAACTTGTCTACATCTTGCAATAGCTTGCTCAGCAGTCTCAATTGCTGGACCAACAATTGTAGTAGTTCTCTGTTGACTTGATCCGCCAATATCCTTAGATTGCCTAGGTTGCCTTGCTGATAGCCACTGTTGAGTGCCACTTGGTTGAAATTCAGTTTTTGTATCTTGGGGTGTTATTTCTGCTGGTTTCCTTTCCCCATTTTTGACATCAGCAACTAAATTGTTGAGAATGACTGTGTTCACTTGGGACTGACTTTCTTGAAACTTTAGTAGATGATCTCAATAATGGTGGTGCTCAATCTTTCAAGATTGGTCTGGATTCTATCTAGCTTGTCACCTGTTTGCTGTTGAAGCTGTCCCACATCTCCTTTGCAACCCTTAACCAATTGCTCTGTTAGATAGCAGCTTCTGGTCATATTCTCAATCTATTCTGCCATTCTTCTTTCAGCTTGCATTCTGTCATCCATGAATAATGCTAAATCTGTGGAAGTCTTTTCATGTCTAGACAACTGAGACATAATGACTTTCAGTGCATTCTGGATCCTATCTTGTTCTGACTGATTTTCCATGGGAATGCCCAGAAATGGCCCAAGTGCTCTGTAAGTGTTCAGATTGCCAAATTCTGCCTCCAAATTGTCAAGGAAATCTCTTGGCAAACTTGTTTCTCTTTGTTGTCCTCCTTCATCTACATCCTCAAAAGATTGCTAATTGATTGAGAGCAAGTAGTAGGTTGAATGATCCTATCAGGAAACAAAGAATCTTCTTTCCCTTTAAATTTGAGGTGTGAGAGAACACTTGCCTTTGATGGTTCAGCTGTCTGAAATTCAGTCTTACCATGCTCTTGCTCAACCACTACAACATCCATACTTGATGGTATGGTGGTTTGATCCCCAACCACAACATCAAACTCCACTGTTTTTGGTTGTTCCACTTCTACTGGCAACTCTGCTGAAGTCTAAGTCTCTACTGATTTTGGTATTTCAAAGGATGGAGGTGCCTCGACTGAAATTTCAACAGGTTGTTGGTCTGCTGAAATAGGTGCTGAAACATTTGTTCCTTGAACTATTGGCATCATTTCAGTTTGGTGATCTTGATCATTATCATCATTCTGATCATCATCATCATTGTCAGCTTTTTTTATCAGCTCCATCCTTTTGAGTTTTAGCATTCCTCCTCCTGATTATCTCTGTAAGACAATCATCAATGATGTCTCTAAGATCAAAACAATCATCAATATTGCCTCTTCTTGCCAATTCCATCACCTAGACTTCTTTAGAGTGCATCTCATTCCCTATAGAAACATTGTCTCTGGATCTACTGACTTTCCATTCTGCCCAATTGATCACTCTGACTTCATCTGGGATGAACTTGACTGCTTCTAGAGCAACCAAAAGATCTTTGTCCAAGTGAGGTTCCCCTTCACTTTGTACTTCCACCACTTCTTCAGCTTGTCTATCCCCTGCATCGGTAGTAGATGCTCCTGCTGGTTTTGCAGGGGATTCTGCCTTTTGCTTCTTTCTTTGCTCTATCAGCCTTTTCTGAGTTTTAACAAGAGGGGTGTGCTCAGAATCCTCTTGTTCTTCAAACTCAGCCACTAAAGTATCCGCATGCCTCTTCTTTGATTTCTTGGGCCCCTGCTGATCCAGTGGTTGTGAAGTAACAACCACTTCTTGCAAATATACATCTTTCTTCTTAGGTCTGCTGATTTTGGATGGTTTTTCTGCAGCTTTAGATGTAGTTCCACTTTCACTCTTGATGATTTCATGTCTTTTCTTTGTCTCATTCAAAGGTTCAGGATTGACTGATTCTATGTCTAGCATATCAAAGATAGACTGCAATACAAGTCCATATGTTTTCTTGATTTCAAATTCACCAACTGCCTCAGGTTGTCCCTTCTTCAAGTTGATCTATCTCTGACTCTTCTCCTTTGTTAATTGCCCAAGCATTTGATCAATGACAAAATGAGCCTAGTTGATACCAGATAGCTGCCATCAACCTTAATCTGAGTGCTGTTATGGTATTGTAGTTCCCAGATTCAGCTTCAATGCTCTTTGCTACCAAAGTTGAGAAATTTTTGAATTCCAGTTTCAGTAGAGTATTAGCACCTGTATAGACAGATTTGGATGATTCATCTTTAGCTATCACCTTTCAAAAAGCTTTGTCATCAACTTCAAGCTTCATCGGATTTGAGATTTCTCCAATTTTTAGGTTTAGGAGAGTGGACATCAAAGTTGCATCGATTTGTAGAGCTTGATCATTGACAATGGATGCTATCTGATCTGCATCTCCGGCAACAATAGCATTTTTCCAAAATTCCACCAAATTGTCATAACTGATATCTGTGGTATCAAAGTGAATGATAACCTACAATTTTGCTCTCCTCAATCGTCTTCCAATATGTTTTGCTATCTCTGTGTCACCACAGTCTTTCACGAACCCATCGATGTTTATAGAAAAACCAGTGATAACTTTATCCTTGGGAGCCATTTCGATAAAAAAAAAGATAGGAAATTTGAGATAAAATGATATGAAGTTTTCAGAATGCCCATTTGTAATGGAGAGGAATTAGGGTTTGTGATATATATACCCCTTTTTGAAATTTTAGAAATCTCTCCATCTTTTTCGAAAAATTTGGGATGTATTAATTAAATATTTTATTTGATTTACCCGTAACATCCCATTAAACACCATTTAACTCATTAAAACCTGTTAATCAAGCATAAAATTTGTATAAAAATACTTGATTAACATGAAAGGATATTAACCTCCAAAGATCAACGGCTGAGATTCGTTGACTGGTTTGTCTTTTGATAAAAAAAAGGTAGAAAACCATGCCTTGGCTGAATTGTATCAGCTGAAATCCATTTTGCTGAAATGTCTCGACTGATTTCCATACTCGGCAGAAATATGTGTCCTGCTGAAATATATTCAGTAGAGATGTCTTTGCTGATTTCTTCAAAGTTCTTTAAGATAACTTTTAATCAAAGTTTGGACCAATCAAATCAGTTCCTGACCTGCCAAGTGAGCTCACCCATCATGGCAAAGGCCAAGACCTACAAATTATCATCATTCCAAGTGAAATAGTATGAGGCACCCAATAATCAGTCTTCAGAAAGAAATAATGCCCAAATCTCTTCTTAGTTTTGCAAATCTGTCAGCTGGCAATGCTTTGGTAAAGATGTCTTCCAGCTGATCTTCTGTGGGGATATATTCCAACTTGATGTCTCATTTTTCCACATGGTCTATGATAAAATGATGTCTCTCACATCAGTATGTTTGGTGCTTGAGTGTAAGACAAGATTTTCAGTGATGGCTTTGTCACTTGTGTTATCACACATGATTGGTATGCCACTTTCTTCAATTCCATAGTCTCTAAGTTGTTGTCTAAGCCATAATACTTGTGCACAACAACTTCCTGCTGCTATATATTTAGCTTCAGTAGTGCTTATTGAAATAGAGTTATGCTTCTTGCTAAACCAAGAAACAAGTCTATTTCCCAAAAGTTGACATGTGCCTAAGGTGATTTTTCTTTCCACTTTGCATCTAGCAAAATCATAGTCTGTGTAGGATACGAACTTGAAATCCCCACCGGATTCCATCTTCCAATGTGTCTCTAACATACTTTAGAATCTTCTTTGTAGCACCTAAGTGACTTTATTTTAGTTGTGACTGAAATCTTGCACATACACCAACTGTATAGGATATCAGGTCTACTTGCTGTTAGATATAGTAGAGAGCCAATAATACCCCTATACAGTGTCTGATCAACATCCTTTCCTTTTTTTTATCAAGATCTAGCTTTCGATTAGGACCCATAGGAATTGTTGATTTGCCACTTGTTTCCATGCCAAACTTCTTTATCAGATCTCTTGTGTATTTAGCTTGATTTATGAAGATTCCATCTTTCATTTGTTTAACTTGTAATCCCAGAAAATAATTTAGTTCTCCCATCATGCTCATCTGAAATTTTGTTTGCATGAGTGCTGAGAATTTCTCAGAAAGTCTTGTATCTTCTGAGTCAAAAATAATGTCATCAACATATATTTGTACTAACAGTTGACTTGATCCTTCTTGCAACTTGAATAGGGTCTTGTCAATAGTTCCCTTGCTGAAATCATTATCCAATAGGAATTGAGAGAGTGTTTCATACCATGCTCTAGGTGCTTGCTTAAGTCCATATAGAGCTTTCTTTAATTTGTAGACTTTATCTTCTTTTCTTTTGACTTCAAAACTCAGAGGATATGGAACAAAAACTTCTTCTTCAAGAATTCCATTTAGGAAGGCATTTTTCACATCCATCTGATATACATTGAAATTATTGTAGGCAGCATAAGCTAGGAATAGTCTGATTGCCTCCAATCTAACTACTGGTGCATAGGTCTCATCAAAGTCTATTCCTTTAGATTGTAAGTAACCTTTTGCAACTAATCTTGATTTGTTTTTGACAACTGATCCATGCTCATCCATATTGTTTCTAAATACCCATTTGGTGCCAATGATGTTGACATTCTTTGGTCTGTCCACCAATTCTCAGACTTGATTTCTTTCAAATTCATTGAGCTCATCTTGCATTACCACTATCCAGTCTGGATCTTCAATTGCTTCATCTTATTTTTTTATTCTATTTGAGATAAGAAACAATTGTACATAGCTTCAAGTTGTCTTCTAGTTCTTACTCCAGCTTGTCGATCCCCAACTACATTTTCTTTTGGATGATCTATTAACCAAACAAGATTTTGTTGATTTACTGGAGTTTATCTTGTTTAGGAGTTCTTCTGGTTCTTTTTGCATTTCAGCAGACTTCTCAAACTCGGCTGAATTTACTTGTCCTGCTGAAATTGGTAAACTTGCAGAGGGATGTCCAACTTCCAAATATCCTGGATCTTCTGTGTCAAAAGGATTTAAGCCTTCATAAGTTTCTTCAATCCTTGTGTTGTTGAAATGTCCTTCATCAAATACAACATGAATAGATTCCTCAACCAATGAAGTCCTTTTGTTTAGTATTTTGAATGCTTTGCTATTTTTAGAATATCCAAGGAATGTTCCTTCATCAGGTTTTGCACCAAAATTCTTGAGCTGATCCTTTCCATTATTATGGACAAAACATTTGCTTCCAAAGGCATGAAAGTAAGATATATTAGGCTTCCTTCCATTCCATACTTCATAATGAGTTTTGCCTTAATTTTTGTTGATTAATGTCATGTTTTGTGTAAAGCATGTAGTATTGATTGCTTCTGCCCAAAATCTCAAAGGTAAACCTGCTTCAATCAAAATAGTTCTTGCAGATTCCTTGAGAGTTCTATTCCTTCTTTCAGCAACACGATTTCGCTGTGGAGTTCTAGCAGCTGAAATTTGATGTTGAATACCATTTTCCTCACAATAGGCTTGGATGACTTTGTTTAGGAATTGAGTGCATCTATCAGATCTTATTTTGATGACTGATAAGCTCTTTTCATTGTGTAGCCTCTTTAGATGATCTGGTAGTCTCTTCAAGGTATCTTTCTTTTTGTTCAAAAAGATTGTCCAAGTGTATCTTGAAAAATCATCAACAATAACCAGTGTGTACTTCTTCTTGCATAAACTTACAGGTTCCATTGGTCCAAAGAGATCCATATGAAATAATTCTAGAATTCTGCTTGTTCCTTATTTAGAGATTGACTTGAAACTTGACTTGATATGTTTTCCCTTTTGACATGAATCACAAAGACTATCTTTGGTAAAGGTCTTGTCTGGTAGACCATCCACTAGATTCCTCTTTGCTAATTTTTTGATTCCTTTGAAGTTGAGATGATTGAGTCTTTTGTGCCACATCCAGCTGATTTCTAATTTTGTCTGTGTAATTAGACAAGTTTCAGCAACAGCTATGTTCCAATCTACAATGTACATATTCTCTTTTCTTTTTCCTTGTAGTACCACTTATTTAGTCTTCTGATTTTGCACTTCACACTTCTTCCGTGTGAATGTGATGTTGTGGCCTTTATAAAAAAATTGACTTATTCTGAGAAGGTTAAATTTGAGTCCCTCCACATATGCTACGTTTTGGATCTCTAACCCATTCTTCCTGAAGGTTCCAGTCCCTTTAGTTTGTCCAGGTTTGTCATGACCTCCAAAGTTGACTTTTGGTCCTTCCTTTTCCTTGAAATCCTCCAAGTGCTTCTTTGACCCTATCATATGCCTTGAACACCCACTGTCAAAGTATCAGGTGTCCTGCATCCACAAATTTATGTAGTTTTAGGTACCCAAATCTGTTTGGGTCCATGAGGGTCAGCTACTAGGTAAATTCCTAGACCATAAGTCTTAGATATTTTTCTAGTAAAATTGAACCTGTCACCTTCATATGTAAAGTTCACAGTATTGTATGAGGTCCTACTCTGCCGATTTCTCTTTACATATGGTTTTTGGCCTTTAGGTGCACATCTATGCATGTGTGCCTTACCATTGTTAGTTTTGGCTTTATAAGCAGCTTTATGTTTATACTTAGGTACAACCTGCTGAAATGGCTGTCTCATAGTATAAGCTTTTCTGTTTATATTAGCCTTATTAGCAACTGGTATAGACATGTTCCAATCATCATCAGTGGGGAATAGTCTTCCTTTCCCCTTGACTTTAGTAATCTTAGAATGCTGAATATTCTTGGATTTACTTTTGATTGGATGCTTCTTGTTCTTGATTAGATTTACCCTTGTCTGAACTGACTCTGCTGAAATCTTAGTGTTGGATTTTGGTGCAGCAACAAATTTAAGACCTAAGCTGGTTCCTTCATTGGTTGCTTTACCCAATCCAGACATAGATTTTATATTTCCATCATATGACCAGTCCTGTCACCAGATAGTCTTCTAGATTTGAAAACAATGGTGTTTTGTGGTGATTCTGGAATTTCAGCTGACTTTTTAGGGTCTGCTGAAATTTCAATAGGTTTACCAACACCTTTTTGTTTTTCAGACTTGAGTAACTCCAACTCAGATAGTAATTTAGATACTTGTGATTTGAGATCAACTCTTTCATTTATGACAGTTTCATAAATGTCCTGAATAGTTTTTAGTTCAGTCATTAAATTGTCTAAATGATCACCTAAATCCATAGAATTTAAATTATCAAATTCAGAATCTGAACAAGAGTCATATGCAGATGAAGGTTCTAGTTGAGAATTTACCTCATTATCTTCAATTGCCATGAGACAAATAGGATCCTTGTTTTCAGTCAGACACATCAATGCATTATCATCAGATTCATCATCTGAGGTGTCAAAGCTTGATATTCTTGAAGAGTCATCTACCATATCAGCCTTTAATGCCTTTCTAGATTTATGTTTCTGCTTGTGCTTTTCATAAACTGCATTAGGTTGCTTTTGGGGGAGTGGACAATCTCTTTTGAAGTGTCCAGGCTTCCTACAGTTGAAACACAGATACTCCTCATCTTTCTTTTGATTGTGTTGTGATTTGTTTTCTCTTGAACTCCTTTTGTGAAAATCTCCTCTTTTCACTTGTTTTGCAAACTTATGGAATTTATTGACTTTCCTTATAAATAATGCCATATCCTGCTGAATTTTATCTTCAAGTACATTGGTACTTGGTTGTGTACTTTGTTGTATAGGAATGGCCACCAATGCTAAGGTTTTGGGTACTTTCACCTTCATGCTGGCCTCATCTTCTTTTAGCTCATACTCATAAGCCTTTAAATCTGAAAAAAAAAACTACAAAAAAGTATTCTCAGTATCTAATTTTCTAGATTCATTCATGGCTGTTACCTGCATTTTCCATTCAGATGGAAAAGCTTTTAGGACTTTCTTGTTGATCTCTCTATTGGTTTAGCTCTTCCCAAGATTGCTGAGTTCATCAATAATTGCATTGAACGTGTTCTCCATTTGGTCAACTGATTCTTTAGGCTTCATTTTAAATGCCTCAAATTTATGAATAGCCATGGTTAGCTTTGTTGCCTTAATTGATTCAGATCCTTCACTTATGAGACTGAGTTTGTCCCATATATCTTTAGCTGTTTTGCATTCCTTCACCTTTCGGTACATGCTATTGTCCATAGTTCTCAGGATACAGTCAATTGCTAAGTAGTTAAGATTCTTCCTCTTTCTGTATTTTTTTTTTATATAAATAAAACTATATTTTTATTAATGGAAGAAATAAAGTGCTACAAAAAGTTTGCCATATCTTGGCCCGCCCCAAGTTTGCGTGATAGAATGCATAGCATGGCCTCCTTAAACCCTGTGTGTGGCAAACCCAGTGTAGGAAAATCCATCACACAGGGAAGAGTACTCGCTCTATGCATTCCCAAAAAATCCCAAACTCCAAAAATATGTACAACAGTGGAAATCATAAGTAGAAGAATGGCGTCTGTGTGTCTCGAATCTTGTAGGAGTGAAATGTGACTCGATCGCTGATTATACGTCCGAAAGTATAATACATCCCGATCGTCGTCCGTTAAGAGACCGTTGTATCCGCTTGAGTATATGTAACGCCCGGTTCGATCCCGAGCATTGTCTACAACCATCACGTAGGCAAAACATCACAAAGCAATAAAAGAGGGAGCACCATTGTAATCCACGAAAGGAACAAAAACACCTGAATTGCACCCCTATCAGAGTGGTAGGGGTGCGTCCAAGGCTCAATGCACTCCAGATATCCAGTCCCGTTGAAAGAGGACGTATCAAAAGACTCTGTCCACATCACCAGCACGCAAGATAAGTGGAAAGTACCAAGCAAAATCCAATGAGTAAAGTAGATAAAGAACAAAAACACCTGGTTTGCACCCCAACCAGGACTGGAGGGATGCATCCATGTGAACAGAGTGAGTGGTATGTATGCGCATTGACTCCCAGGACGCCTTCCTTGTCTGCAGTCTGTCAATCTGTAAACACTGTGTAACGCAATACAAAGTAGAATCGTAACAAAAATGGGAGAGTAAATGAGGGGAACAACATGACCTGGTTTGCACTCTTCACAAGTGAAGAGTGCTTCCTAGTGTCTGAGCGACATGTCGGATATGAGGTGGACCATGAAGATCATCGTAAATAAGCTGCAAAATATGTGGTGGGACATCCCTTTGTTGATCGAAGATCCGATTATCCCCTTCCAAAGCAGCTAGGCCGTCCACAACCCCGTTGCACTCTCTGTAAACGTGTGAAATGGTATACGACATCGAGCGCAGGATGTGATGTATCTGAGCAAGGAAGAGACACAAGGGCCACCCTCCGCCCTTCCCACCCGAAATAATACGGTGAACATAGAGCGAGTCAGATTCAATATCCACGGGCTGATCCTTATTACACAACCGAAGCCCGAATAATAAAGCTTTAACCTCAGCGTCCACAACGGTACCCTGGCCAAAGCAAGCATGAAAGGCCAAAATGAATATTCCAGCAGAGTCACGTAGAATACCTCCTCCATAAGCAATGCCATGCCGAACACTCCCATCCACGTTTAACTTAGTGTTCCTAGGAAGGGGCGGTTTCCACCGCAAAGAGATCAACTGACGTTTAGGACCGGATTTGAATTTGAACGGCCTGAAGAAAGGCGTCCCTTTATCAGTTCCCAAGACAGATGCGTCCAAATCCCGGCGGAAAGCAAGTTGCCTGACGGCCCTCTCAATAAGAATGATAGTCCGCTAAGTAGAAGGTTGAATATCATCGTGCCGACATCGGTTCTCGTCGCCCAAATACCCCAATGCAGACAATCAGGCACAATAAGGCGAAGGCTATAAATACTACTAGCCGAGTTCCTCCAAAAGGTAAAAAGCGGCACAATCCCAGAAGTAGGTGTAAATCTGAGGCCAAAATGATTCATGAAGTAGGACCAAATTGCAACGGCGAAAGGGCAATCAATAAAGAGATGTCGGATGTCCTCCCCGTGAGAGCAAGCAAAACACTTAGTTACTAAAGGGATGCCACGGCGTTGAATGTTGGGGTCCGTAGGTAAAATGTTATGAAGGAGCCTCCAAGCAAAGAAAGAGATCTTGAGAGGTAAAAGGTTGTTCCAAATCATCTTGTAGATTACGTTCTCAGGGTGGTGAGTGCGCGTCATGTCCCACGCTGAGTGAGTGGTGAACCTGCCATCAGGGGTACGGGACCATATGAGCTCGTCAGCTGTACCAGGCATGATTGGAACAAGCAAAATCTCCTCAACAATGTGCGAGGGGAGAAGAGAATGCAAAAGGTGAGAGTCCCACTTGCCGTTAACCCAGAATTCATTAATCTTCCAGAAACGATCTTGAGGAGGGTTGCCCAAGTCAAGAGTAGTCCAGTCGTCCCTCCAGAGAAGTCGATATTACCCTCATTTACTCTCCAAGTGATAGCATGCTCTGCAAGATCCCGCATCATCCAAACTCTCTTTAACATAGGTGTAGACGGCGTTGGCTCAGGAGCATCCAACGGGGATTGATCAATAATATAAGTATTATAGATAGCTTTAGCCCATATACCTTTTTTCTGCCTTAAACGGACCCATAACTTGATCGCAAAAGTGTCACTCACATCAAAAAGGTTGCGTACCCCCAAACCACCTTCCGATGTCAGCGTACACAATTTATCCCAAGATTTCCAATGAATACGACCCCCGTCAGGTCCACTATCCCACAGAAACTTATTAAAGATGCGATGAATGCGATGAATAACCTCTTTCGGGGGAACAAGGACTTGAAGGATGTAAATCGGAATGGACATTAAAACATGCCTGAGAAGAATAAGCTTGCCCCCAAAGGACAAAAGTCTGGTACCCCAGTGGTGAAGCTTCCTCTGCACCTTATCAATGATATCCTGGTAGAACAAAATGCGATTCCGACCCCGAAAAAGAGGTGCACCCAGGTAACGAAAGGGCATATCCTCGCTCTTAAAGCCTAAAATATTGTGCACCCATCCTGCCTTTGTTGCCGACAGCTTATGGCCGATGAAAGTGCTTTTGGTGGAATTAAGACGTTGTCCTGAGACAAACTCATAATGGTGGAACAGCTCCTTGATGCCCCTCAGTCCTTTCCGGTTGCAGCGGGTGAAAAGGATCGTATCATCAGCAAAAGCAAGATAGTGAATACCCTTGACCTTCGAGTGAAACTGCATGCCAGGATTCTGATCCATAAAATCGTTAATGAGCCGCCCTAAATACTCAGCGGCAAGGACAAAAAGAGCAGGCGACAGAGGGTCGCCCTGCTTCACACCACGAGTAGCATGAAAGTGCGTGGAAGGAGTACCGTTGAGCAGGATGTAAACCAGTTATCCGCAAGGGTTCTGAAAATGAGGTCAACAAACGGCTCATGAAAGCCAAACATCCTCAGCATCCTCATTATAAAACCCCAATCCATGCGGTCATACGCCTTCTCCATATCTAATTTGAGCATAATATTGGGGCTCCGGATCTTTTTATTAACATTTTTACAAAGCTCTTGAGCCAACAAGATATTATCAGTGATGCATCTGCCAGGGACGAAGCCAGTCTGTTGATCCGCGATCAGCAAGGGAAGATAGGCATTCAAACGCTGCGTGATAATTTTGGTGATAAGTTTGGAAAAGAAGGTGCAGAGACTGATCGGTCGAAAGTCCTTCCATTTATCAGCCCCTTGCTTTTTCGGAAGAAGGATGATCGTGGAGGTAGAGAAATAACGAGGAAGGTGCCCTCCCATGAAAAAGTCACCAACAGCCGAGACAATATCATGCTTAATGATCTGCCAGCAAGCCTTAAAAAAATGTGACGTATACCCATCCGGACCAGCAGCACTATCAGAGCTCATAGATAAAATCGTAGCATGGATCTCTATGAGAGAAGGGACAGCCATAAAGTGTCAGTTCGATCCAAAGAGATTTGAGGAAGGGTAAAATGAATAAGGGAGTACCCATACCTTCCCTATCGCCGAGAAAAGTCGCTCATAAAACCGTACAGAAGAAAGGCGGATGTCATCCTGATTATCAATCCAATTACCGTCGTCCGTCTTTAACCGATGAATGTAGTTCTGGTTCCGTCTCTGTTTACATATAGCATGAAAATATTTACTATTTGCATCCCCAGCTTCAATCCACTTAACATGACTTTTCTGTTTGAGGAACCGAGTCTCTCTCGCTAATACACTTTCGTATTCCAACGTGGCATGTTCCAAATTAAGCTTAGAGGTGGCGCCCCTCTTGATCATGGAAGACCGTGCAGGCATTAACCTCGCCAATGCTCGCTTAGTATTCTCGAAGATATTGCCAAAAACCGCATGGTTCCACTCAGTTAATTTGTAAGCCAGCTTCTTAAGTTTCTTACCCAAAAGATACATTCCCTGGCCGTCCTCAGACTCTTCCCAAGACGCCTTCACCAAATCCATAAAAGAACTATCTTCCGTCCAAACATTAATAAATCGAAAGGAGGACTTACCCGTTTTCTTTGAACCACATATCGTCAAAAGCGGACAGTGATCCGAATGAACTCTGTAGTTGCATCTGTTGTCCAATCTTTCTTAGGTTTTGGCACTTGTTGTCCTGCAGTTGCATCTGTTGTGCTGGTATACAAGATCTGGATATTTCATTCAGTGAGAATATCAGGTAACTCTTCATGAATAGCATCTAAATGATTCTGCATTTGAAATTTATACTCATCAAATCTATCCATTGAAAATGTCAACAGTTTGCTAACATACTGTTGAGACTCCATGATGCAAGTGTGTGTACCAATTTACTTAAGACAGAAAAAGTTTTTAGAGGACAAGTTTATTCACCCCCTCTAATCTTGTCACAAGCATTTCGAAAGTACCAACAATGTGATTACTCTCGAGGGAGTGAACGCCATAACCTATGATATCCAAAAATGTTTCGTCAATTTCTCTTCTCGGTAGTGGGCTGGTGGGTTTCCTTGTAGGGCATTTTTCGCTCCTACCTTATATTTGTCAAGAAATCCTTGGAAATCAATTTTTCTCTTTCTTGTTTTATGAATTGATAGGAATTGGCATCATGCCCGTGATCTTTGTGGTATTCACAATATTTGGTCATATCGTGGTCTTTTTTATGATCTTGTCTTATCGGGCGAGGATTTGGGAGGTCGTCCTTGACTTCGTGCATAATTTCGTTGATTGGAGCAGTTAGCGGGGTGTATTGCTTTTCTTTGAATTTCTCAGGCCTTTTTATTTCTCTGTTACGGCTCGGCCCCTATTTTGCCAAGCTAGATTCAGTTTTGTCCATTTTCCCAGATGGCGGACACAGAACAACTTCAGAGGCAGAGAATTTTCTAGTGGAGGAGAGCATTTGCTGTAAGTTTTCCGGTGGAAGGAGGGTGAACTCGGCCTTTAGTGGACATTTACTCTTGAAACTAGTCACGACAACGTTGTCGGTGAGACCCATTGTCTGGTCGTAAACTCTGACGAATCTATCATCATAGCTTCAAGTAGACAACCGGCCCCCTACTGAATTTCATAGAGGTTGTTTAAGGTCTTCTTAAGCTGACCCGCTGATCTGAACTCGGAAACAAACTTGGTTTGGAGGTCGGCCCAGGAACATATTGACTTCGGAGGTAGATTTCTGATCAATATGGCCGCTTTATCCGGCATGGTGCCGACCAAAGCGATGCACCATGCGGCTTGGCTTCAAGTGCCCAAAGACATTTTTCCTTGAAAAGCTGTTAGTCCATCGAGGGGCACGTCGCCCTTGTGTAGCTCTGAAATATGGGATAATGGACTCCCTCAGGTGCTTCTACCATAAGTCTGTCGTTAAGCACGTTTGTCCCCTAGGTGGGGCTATTCTCTTTGCCAGCTTTGTCCCTGTGGATCTCGTCGACCTGTTTCTCGAGCTTGGTGACCTCATTTAGAAGGGAGGTAGGCGCAGAGTGCCTAGACATATTTATTGAGCGAGATCTTCCCGGCCAGAGATGGGTTCATCCCGCCTTTCTCTCAATCTCGCCCTGACATTAAAAGGAGCCGACTGAACCTCACTACTCTTGTCTCATTTTGGGCAGGGAGCATGTCTGGTCTAAGGCAGTCTAAGACTGACATTCTTTCAGGATCCCGATATGACGTTAAGTTGACATTTCATTCTTTGCCAAAGATACGAGAAGAGGTGTCTTGTGATGGTGTTGGAGGAGGTGCCTATTCACCGGGGGTTGGAGGTACTGGAGGAACGAAGTCGCTAATTGGGAGGGGCGGCTTCCCTAGCATTACTAGCTCCTGATTCACTTGGCTGACCCTTTAAACATATCTAGTGTACTCGAGCAGTGCCTCAGTGTAGATCTTGTTATATGATGTCTCGATAGGATGCGGGGGGTATGGACGAGCTGGGTGAGATGCCCCAGCTGCACATTTTTCTTTGTCTTGCCGAGTTGCGGCAACTCAGGTGTCCTTTCACCTCGGCCTTTCGTCGAGGAATAGTATGGCGTCGGTTTGGGTGAGGCCTATTGTTGCTGAGGATGAGACGGAGTTTTGTTCACAGTTGGTCCCTTTGAAATGGTGATTCTAAGTTTAGAGGGGGTGAATAAACTTAGATAAGTTTTAAAAACTTTTTAAATCTTTTCACAAAAGTGGAGTTCACTTGGCTGAATTTACTCAGCTGAGTGTGCAACGGATAGTACTTGATTTTAGCAGAGTATAGTCTGCTGTTTTTGTGAAAATGCAAATGGATAAGGTTCTAAGAAAATATGAATCACAGAAATTAAAATGCTGAAAGTAAATGCTGAAGGTAAATAGAGACAAAGATGTTATCAATCTTCGGAGTGGTGTAATCTCCTACTGACCGCTTCCCTTTGTGATTTAAACGGAATCCACTATAGTTGTTCCAACAACTAAGATACAAAAGATAAACTTTCACTGAAATTCCCTTTCAGCTTCTTTATCTGGACTGTCAGCCCTTCACTGCCTTCCCAACAATTTCACAAACCAAATCCTCATTTGATCCTTCAAAGATCCACCATATATCATTCTTCAACTATCACAACTTCGGCTACAACTCCTTTACAGTCCAACTGCTTCAATTGATGTTCCTTCTTTTTTTGGAACAAAAGGTTGAATCCTAAGATTCAAGGATGATCTTGATCTGTGTGAATGTAACTTTGAATTCTAAAATTGCAGAAAAAGATTCTTGAAATTTCTTTTAAGTTTAGAACAGAGTGAAGGCTTTTTGATTACTTGATAATGCTTGCAATACTTGTAATATACTTGGTATAATATGCCTTCTGCATTGAGCACTATTTATAGTTGAGTTCCAATGCTTTCTGCCCGTTGAGATTTGAATTCAAACCTTGATAATCTCCTTTGATTGCTCCTTGATTCAAATCCATGATTTTATGCCGTCCAAATATAGAATTAGACCGTTGAGTGTGTTTATAGTCTACAAAAATCACCTGTCTGCTGATTTCTTGAGCTGGCATAAACCTTTCCTTATATGATATAATCTCTTGAATATCTCCATCATTAATACAACTTTAAGTGAATTTCCCACGTGCAAAATATGTCTAAATGATCTTAAATAAGTAACTATAATGCTAAAGTGAGTCTGCTGATACTGCCTCTACTGAATCTGCTCTGCTGATTCAGTCCTGCTGTTTTCGATCCTGCTATTTTAATTCTGATCACAATTGGTTAGATCAGTGGACACCCTTTAATTTAGATATATATAATCGCAACTTAAGCATACTTTAGTCCATCATAAGACTTAACTAAAGTTGCTTGTCCATAGATCTTCAAACAATCAACTTTGGAAGCTTGCCCTTTAGTCTGCTGGTATCTTGAGTCTGCTGAAAACCATTGAGGTGGATCTTCTGAAGTTGTGGGTGTCAGATGAATCTTGAACAAACATAATCTATTACAAAACTTGTCTGAACAAACCTATACAACATTCAGACTCTATATAAAGCCTATACAAGCATCTATTTATCATTCTGCTGATTTCTATAATAGTTGATTTATATAAAATCATCAAAACTTGAGTATGGGACTAAATGTATCCAACACTCACCCTAGGGGTGTTTTGCTCGAGCGTAAACAACATATTCCCCGTTGTTTGTCTACACAAAGCTCTCGCCGGGGGCGGTAAACCACCAAGTAAAGCAGGTCTTGAAGATTTTGTTAGGTTCCATAGTGATGTCGAAGTGAAGATCTTCAAGGATTTTAGCCTTTCGAAATCTAAATTTGGTGGATCTGATGACGTTTCCAATGAGTCTGAGGCTGAGGCTGATCTGGATGATCTTGATGAAGATATGGGGGTTTAGATGAAGATTCCGGCAAAGATCTTGATCAATACCGGTCGAGAAATGAAAATTGGGCGGTTTTAGGCCACCGGAAATCCGTGAACAACCGATTAACTGACCGAGAAAGTGCTAGAAATGTCGATTTCCCAGTAACGAAGCAAACTGTTAATGTCTTAATTATCACGAACGGATTAAACAGTGGATATCTAGCAATTTATTATCTAATTCGTCCGAAAATTACACCGTGGTGCTCAAGAACAATGTAACTAAAATGGGGAGTGTTTTTTAGGGAATTATGGATGTGCCGATATGGCAGCCTATGTACCATTAGATGCAAGGGATCAAGCCAATATGATGTAGTTTTGGTGTGTGAGGGGACACCGCTATTTATTGAAGTTATAGTCGGCGGTTACAAGGGTGGGGAGTGAATATGCATGTCATCGGGCGAGCTCCACTGGGACACGTTTGGTTGGGGCGAGCTAGTATCACGGCCGTTGCGGGCTCTGCACTGGTAGCCTCTTGTGTAGATTGGTGCCTTCAGTCTTGGCCGATGGCGAAGACAGTACGTAGAGGCATGAGGCGGGATATATTGCCCCTCGGCTAGGTTCGGCTCATGACGGGCGAGCTGGATGAGCCGTGGGCTTTATACTTTACTAGGCTTATGCTTGGGCTGGGTTTTGGATCCGCGGGCTTTTGTCGGGCTTGGTATCTCATATTTTGTATCACAATATTATTCCAACATTTTATTGAAAGAAACAAAGTGGTTCTTGAGAGTGTTTTGTGGGAAGAAAAAAAGGCAACCTAGCAGTCGACTTTTTACGGTAGAAGCCCTTCGAGGATTCCGGCTGTTGTTCGTGTGGATTACCGCTAGAGGCCGGACACTTGGATGGTTGGTGCTTGGACAATAAACCGTAGATAAAGCATCGATCCAATTGGATTAGTCCGGTATTGTTTAAACAAAGTCGACCTTGGTTAAATGGAAATCAAAATTTTAAATTCCTATGTGTTCCCGCGTTGATTTCCTAATAGATCAATCTTCAACCTAGAAAAAGTGTTGAAGCTTCTAGAATTGTGAATCACATTCTTAGCTAACCATTGGCAGAGCAGACCAAATTCATGTTTGATCAGGGATAACTTTGTATTGTTAATGCATGGTATTTTACTGTCAAGCACCATGACCTCTCACATCTCATGCCTTTCTAAGTTCTATGATTTTGGGTTGGAAACCGCTTCAGAAGCCTCAAAACCAAACAACTGCACTAGAATCTTGTCAGAAACTATGACTTCATTCCCATTAAAAACTATTATGTACTCCTTTGCATCATCTGCTATGGCAGATTTTCATAAAACTGGTAAATATTCTCATAACTGATATCTTCCAATGTTGAGAGCAACTTCCTGCCCTTCTATCTAAATAATTCTTTCAGCAATCTGCTTAACTAGGACTGAGTTCTCACAACTTTCATTGTAGCTTTTGATAGTCATTTGGATTCTAGTGAAAACTTATGAGGAACTCATGTTTGAAGATTTTGAAGAATAAGAATGAAACGCTTTTGCAGAAAGTACAATGTTTGCCATGGAGAAATTTTGGAGAAGTGTGAGTAAATATCCTTATTTTTAAGGGAAGATCACTTTATTAACTTAGCCGTCAAGGGCAACAAAATAGCTTTACATAGTTCTCAACCAAAAAACTGAAATCAAATGGAAAAACGTAGTACTCCTACTACTTAGCTCAAGTCTAGGCACCACCTAGGGATGGCAATGGGTACGGGTTTGGCCATATCCATACTCTACCCATCAAAAAAATTTCCTTACCCATACCCTACCCATTACCCATGCGGGTAGAAAATTTTGAATCCATACCCGCCCCATACGGATATCCACGGGTCTGTATAACCATACCCTACCCATTACCCATGCGGGTAGAAAATTTCGAATCCATACCCTCCCCATATGGATATCCATTCATAGATATCTAATTTTATTCTCAACTAAGTATAACAACTCTATATGTACTATCAGTTTCGCCGGAGCAACGACAAACGAGTGGCAAAATGCAAGATCGACAATGACTAGGTAAAGCTTAACAAAAAAAAATATTAATATACTAACTAAGCAAACCGGCAAATGCAACATTTTTGAAGAATAAATATAAGCAATGATAAAATAAAAGTAAAAAAATTGATATAATAAATTCTCGTATTTCTGCAGTACGGTAGGATTGGCCGACAATAGGAATTAGAAAGAGAAGAGTAGACCACATTAACTTTGATAATTAATATGTTTGTAAAATACTAAAATAGGGGCATGAGTCTTAAATCATAATTATTTAGTTATTTTTCTAAGTGACATGTTTTTTTTTCTTATAAAAAAAGTGACATTTCAATTTTACGTCAGATTATTAATTTTTATAAATTATACAATATAAAAAAATACATTATATTGTGGGCCGGGTGGGTATTATGACGGGTACAAAATACATATCCATACATTACCCTACCCACGACAGGTTTTGAAAACTCAAACCCATACCCTACCCTACTCTTAAAAATACCCTACCCTAATGGGTAGAGTTGGGTGGATATCCACCGGGTTGGATCGAAATTGACATCCCTAGCACCACGCTAATCGAATATTCTTCGCACGTTCTACAACTTTGGATAAGAAGACATAAGCCGGTGGACGCTCTTCTTTGCTCCCATGCATAATCTTATTTCTCCACAACCAAATTCCGTAAATTGCCTCCGACCACATGTACTTCCACTTATTACCATGCGTCGAATTGCTGCCGTCCTTTCCAACATTTAGTTTCAGCCATTCTATATCACTATCTGTCTGAAAAAATTGTGTCATTCTCTCCTCTGGTACACAATTATTCCAAACATCATTAGCCCATGGGCTGTCTCTTAACGCATGGAGGATAGATTCCTCTTCTTCTCCGCAGAGATTATAGATTGGGTCATCAGCCACGTGTCTGTTGTAAGGAAATTCCTTGACAGGTAAAGCTTTACGTGCAATGGTCCATATGAGGAAACTACTTCTTGTTGGGCCTTCCAAGTCCGAAATCTATTTCCAGAGATCGTCCTCCCCATTAGTGTTCTGAGCTTGCAGCTGCGACGAGTATCCCAAGGATACTGTGTATTTCCCTTTGGCATCCCCTTTCCACACAACCCCCATATTGCTGATTTCAAAACCACTCCTTAAGCAAGCATACGCCTTGCAGATTCCTCTCCAAGAGGGAGAACAACCTATCTTGGCCGCAGTGGTCAATTCTTTATATGTATGTGCAAAAACCGACACCCACAATGCCTCTTTCCGATTTATTAGGTCCCAGACAAGCTTTCCCAAGAATGCAATATTCATACACATCATTCTAATAAAGCCAAGACCTCCCTCCTGTTTATTCACACACAAAGTGTACCAAGCCAAAGTATGTATTTTTCTACCACTTTCATTGTCTCCCCAAAAGAAGCTTCTACACACTTTTTCCAAGTTATTTAGAATGGTAACCGGAAGCATGGTACGTAGTTTGCATAATATAATAGGGTTGCGTAGCCAACAAGCTTTTTATAAGAACACACTTACCCGCCATGGATAGAGCTTTTGATTTCCTGGTTGCCAGCTTGCTTCATATCTTGGCCTCTAAAATTTGAAATGAGACACCCTCATTCAGCCATGAATTAATGGGACCCCAAGATACTTGCCAAGATCGTTGGTATAGGACATACTCAAATTTTGAGCTATGGCCGATATCAGCTAACTGCCAACATTACTACTGGTAAAGAATCTTGATTTGGCTGTGCTGATTTTTTGCCCTGGGCATCTACAAAAATCTTCAAGAACCACTTCAATAACCTGGGCTTGTTGTTCGCTTTCTTCCCCAAACAAAATAAGATCATCTGCGAAAAAAATATGAGATATAAGCGGCCCATCTCAAGAGATCTTCACTGGTTTCCATTTACCATCATTTACCTCCCTTGTAATTTTAGCACTCATAATTTCCATACATAGGACAAACAGATTGGGAGCAATCGGGTCTCCCAATCGTAGTCCCCTATTCGGGCTAAAGGCCTCCAATTTCTCCCCATTCCATAGAACTGAGAGTGTAGTGGATGAGATGCAATGAATAAGAAGCTTCTGGAGATGCTCTGACAGGCCTATAGTATTAATGACAATTTAAGGAAGGTCCAGCTCACCCGGTCATACACCTTCTCAAGTTCCACTTTAATAGCCATGTACCCTTTTTTCCCTTTCTTTCTATTGGTGAATGAGTGGATCACCTCTTGTGCTAAAATAATATTCGCTGAACTTCCCCTTCCAGGTATGAAGGCACTTTGGGTATCATTGACCAACTTACTTATCACACTCTGAATACGATTTTCCCAGTACTTTGGTGATAATTTTGACAATGACATTCACTAGCGCAATTGGCCTGAATTGACTAAGGTACTCCGGTTGGTCAACCTTTGGAATTAAGGTTATCGGAACTTCATTCATGTGGGGGAACCATGCTTTATCAAAAAATCGCTTTATAAATTCAATTACTAACCGCCCAAATGTACCCTAGCATCTCTTGAAGAATATTGGAGGTCGACTGCCTGGACCTGCAACTTTATATGTACACATATCGAAGACTGCTTCTTCAATTTCCTGTTCACATATTTTTCTATTCAAATGCTGCTGGTCGGCCTATGTTAATTCGGGTATGGGTAGTTGATAGTCGCAGCAATGGTGCTCGTCTTCCCTAGAGTATAAGTTCATAAAATAATTCCTCATCATATTATGCATCTCACTCTCCTCAGTGCTCCATTCTCCGTCAGATTTCTTTAGTGTTGCGACTCTATTTCTTTGCTTTATTTTGATTGAAGTGAGGTGATAAAAGTGGGTGTTTCATTCTCCCTCAGCAGTCCGTTCGAAATGAGATTTTTGGTGCCAGTATTTCTCTTCATGAATCAATATCTCTGTAAATTATGCCTTCAATTATCCCTCCAGATTCAGTAGATATGATGACATGTAATTTGCCAAAGCTTCTTGCACACCTGCCAGCCTTTTAGTACATGTATTCTTTCTACGAAATATATTACCAAATACCTGTATGTTCCAGATGATTTCTTTCATCATAAAATTCTTTGCTGCTGCCCCAAAATTTGACTCCCTACTGTCCCAATTTTCCTCCACAAAATCTCAAAATCAGAGTGTTCAAACCAGGCATTTTGAAATATTAGCGGGGAGGTGGGGGATGGGGGGCTTTCCATTTCTTAACATTTTGCTCTAAATGAAGAAGGAGGGGATGATGGTCTGAATGAGTGCTTGTAAGATGTGTCAATGTGGTATCTGGAAACATGGAGATCCAGTCCACATTACCCCATGCTTGGTCCAACCGTTCTTGAATCGGCTTCCCCTTATACAACGGTCCCTTCCAGGTAAAACGTGGCCCTTGAAATTGGATGCCTATTAGCTCACATGTTTCAATCATTTTTCTCATACTATCCACATTAGCTCCCCCAATGGGTCTTCCCCCTTTCTTATCGACTTGATCTATCACCTGGTTAAAGTCCCCTATGATGACCCAAGGATGGTGCATAAACTGTGATATTCATTCAAAATAGGCCCATCCGTCAATTATTACCGCATGTATAAGGAAGCATACACTATGCACATGACCCAATTAACTCACATGTCCTTCATTATTGCCAAGTTCAAGAAATAGTTCGTGCTAGGCAATAATTTAATGGACTATTTAGCATCGTTCCAAAAACACCATATACCTCTTGCAAAACCACGTGCTTCTATACAAATACTCTTATTGAAATGGAAAGGATTAAGAATACGCCAGGCTTGCGTACTACTTAAACGCATTTCGATTAATCACAAAACATCCGGTTTATGCTCTGCATTCATTGCTTTGACATTAAGGCGGAAAGCTTCTGATGGTGCCCCTGTAAAGTTCCAAGTTACAACTTTCATAGAGAAAAGGAAAATTATTGAAGTAGGATGGGGGTCCCTCCTCCACATCCTTCATCTTTATTGGGTGGCTCATCTCTTAATCTCCATGCTCCTGTATTGCTACCATCCTCATTCCGTTGCTGTCCATTCTGGCCATCTGGCAGTTTTTCTTTGTAGTTGCCATTATTTCCCCCAGTTTTCTCATTGGGGACTGTAGATTTCTGAGCCGTCATTCCTATTTTTCCTTCCCTCGTGTTGGTTGGCCTTTCTTTCACATTAATGATATCGTATAGTGGGCTATTGAGTATCCCCGAGGGCTTCTGGTTGCCTGATACAGTGGAGGGACGTTTGGTGGGCATGTTATATGTGGGTTCAATGGGAGAAACTCATTTCCGCTTTGTTGATTCCTGTTGACCATTCCTACTCAATTATGAGTCTATATTCGTATCCATCATCGCTTTCCCATTGGATTCCTTTGGGTTTTATCCATGGACAATAGAGATACTGAAGGTTCCTTGAAGGCTGCTGCTGCATTTTGCATCACTTCATGTAACTCCCTATCCAAGGAAATCAGATTTTCATCTGCCTCTTTCTTCGGTTCTTTTCATATAGCACATTAAATCTCGACCCAGAACTCATCTTTGTGTTACCCGCACTCGATTGGCCTCCTTCACATTGCCTATCATTATAGATGGGAGGTCCATCTTGTTGTTCATTAGGCTGCCTATTTTGCCTTTCTCATTTTCCTTTTTGTCCCGTAATTGGTCTCCTCCATCTATTTGTTGCAATCTTCCATGGTCCAAACGGTTTTTCAGGTGTGGGACGAGAAGTTCTTGCTGGTGTGTTTACGGCTGCATTTGCTAGCCCAGATTGAGGTTCGGGAGGGGGTTGTGTATTAAGGCATTGCTGCGTTTTATGGCCTAGTTTGCCACATTCAAAACAGATCTGCTGCAGCCCCTCGTATTCAACTCCAAATGTGTTGCCATTCAACACCACTTTCGTCTGAGCACGTGATGTAAGTTCATATCACACATACCCTGGCAAATTTTGCTCTCGTTGTCCGAAATGTCACAACATCCACTTTCCATGGCTTTCCAATCCTTCTTGCTAAACTTAATAAGAAGTCCTCCTTCTCAAACAGTTCCATAGGCATCACTGGGAATCTAACCCATACCAATGTTGAGGGAATAATTGGCTTTGATGGTTGAAAAAATGGTCTCCATTGCATCACAGTCATATAATGTCCATGGACTAGCCATTGTCCCGGTCCGAAATAACTGAGACATTTGTCAAAAACACACATATTAAGGATGTGAGTTAATTCTTTAATTTGAATGTCAAAATGACTAAAAAAACACTTAGTCTATAATTAATACAATATTGTATTTATTCTCTCACTCCTTAATAAATAAAGGTAGATGTAGGAAAAATACAATAAATGCTGCATTGAAAATTTTTATTTTCTCACTCTTTAATAAATAAAGGTAAGTGTAGGAAAAACACAATAAATGCTGCATTGAAAATGTGACTGCATCAGTTATTTGAAACAAATTTTTTGGCAATTGTATAAGTTATTTTGGAACAGATGAGTACTTGCTATGATAATTACAAATTAGGATAAACTGTTAATTCAAAATAATCAGATATTTATATTTCACAAACATAATATTGAGGACAGTAGTTGCTGGAAATGTATAAGTACAATGGTATGCAGTCAAAGGATAATTATACGGATTTATTGTTAAAATGACAATTTGAACATAGAAATATGCAATACAGGACAGTGAAATTTTTTTCGAGTAAAAATGATATTTCATTATTCCACTGTGACAGTGAAACATTATATTAGAGACCAATTCCACTGCAGAAAACAGTGGATTTTGGGTTATGAATAGTGGATTTGTCATTAACACCCATTTTATATTTTCACTGTCATGATTTCTATTTTTTCTCTCTTTTTGTGCTTTTGAACCACTGCCCCTAATTATACTCAAATTGGAATCTTCTAAAATCATTTGAGAATTAGTAATCATTTAGTAAAATCATTGAAAGGTCTTTTTTATGTCAAATTAGGAACCGTGTATAACTTTTAGCAAGATATACGACCAGAAAAACAACAGTACGTCAAGAAATTCAGACATCGAAACTGAAATGTTAATGTCAAATACATAATGATAAGATAAAATGATTACTTCAATAGTAATATCACTCATCAACAAACTTGTGCTCAGTTTCATCTTCATCACATTCTCGTGGTGGGAAAATACAAAACAAATAGGTAAGTACAAGATTACTTAGTAAAAGGCAAAAGCATTGAAACAACCACACAATAACCATAACAAATAACAAGATTATTATCAACCGATGATAAATAGATAAGCTCTAGTTTACTATGATTGTCCGGACTTATGTTTCTCTTACCTTCACTACGAACAAGGGGTTTGTTAAATAATATGATTTAAGGACACAACGCATGGTGAAAGTGAAACATGACGCCTAATCAACTCCCCATATGGCCCAAGCATGCATGCCCCGAGTGCAATACTACCACAACTTACAAAAATGAGCGGTGCCTAACCAAAAACTATGATGTTTTATCCTTTAGACTCATCACGTATGTATTTATTAATTAACTTATTGACCACTACTACTTTTAAACCTCACTATTCAAGAACTATCTAGCACATTGCAAAAATAATGTTGAATACCGTTGTTAAACATTTCACAAAGTCAGAATGTACATCTTCCGGTGCTCTTGTGCCTCTTTCAAGATCTGAGGATCTCAAAGACGGTGCAAGAACCTAAGAAACCAAATAGCCTAACAAACCAAAATACTCTAACATGTAAGATTTTGCCACACAAGAACTGGCAAGAACCAAGGAGTTTCTAGAAGAGTGTACTCATGCGCGTATCTGAACCCTTCAGGCGTTCGACTAAAGCATCAGAACAATCTAAAAACATTTACAATCTTAGGCACACGCCTTGATTTTTACTGGCATTTTGTTTTATTTCATGACTCTGGCGCACACATCTGGTGCATACCTGAACATGAATAACACGAATCTGTGTTATGCACCTATGAAAATTCTGCACATACTCCAACACAAATTCAAAAACAAATCACCTACTCAAATTCATCGAACCTAGAAATTAAAATTTCAACAACAAAATATGCTAACAACTCAACCAAACACAATATCAACGAGAACGCCCCTTTATCTATATTGATGAACACCAAAAGCGAAAAACCAAATTCCGAAAAATTCTCTAACAACTACTGCACTCCCTACGACAAGAAACACACTTACGATCACTACTATGATTGATAAACACCAAAACCCCTAACAAATCCCAAATTACAAAAGGGAATCCAAAGAGGGAGAAAACTCAAACCTTTTAAATTGACGAGAAATCACTATAAATTGATATCCTCGACTTGTTGATTGCTATGACCTGCATCATCTGCAATTCCAACGGTCGGATTAGATACAAACTGGGATATTCTCCTCTTCTTCTCTTCTACATGTTCAAACTAGAGAGAGGGATTTTCTGAAACTGTTAAATGATTGATGTTATGGGTATTTTATTATGATGTTTGACTTAATTATCCTTTAACCCTTCTATTTAATATTTTTCCATTTCCTTTAATTGTATTAAAGGCAAAATTAAAAATAATAAATCCAATATTTTCAAATGACAATCTTACTCCTTTATGAGAAAACATGATATTACCATCATCATTTATGATAATTGGTCACGATGAAGTGGTCCAAATGTAAGTTGGTTTTGAGGTTGTAGCACAAGGCTTGAACCATTAGTACATAAAACAATTGAATAAACTAACTGACAAAAAAAAAAAACCGTCATAAGGCCACATAAAACAATATTGTATTGTCAAAAGATGTTAATTTAAGCAAAATTCTCTCATGTTTGTATTGGAAATATGTAAATCTACTTAAGAATCACAAATAAAAAGGAAATACAATGCTATATGGTGAAATATAATGGCTATAATATATAGCTTTCTAGACAATTCATATAAATATCTTCCTAGATAGGTTCAAATCCTCCTCTGTCGCTTGTTCGGGGTGCTAGCGCTGTTATTTCCATAACCACCCTTGAACGGATTCAAAACGTCGTTACCGTTGCATTTAGGGCAAATAGGCTCCCTTTCTGACGCCATGATATAAATGTAGCAGTGTTGGCAAATCATCAAAACTAGTATTGGCACATCTTGTTGGTTAAATTCATTAGAGATGAACAAACTTGGGGTCGATATAGGCGACACAGTTAAAGGTATTTTAGGGGACTCAATTGATGGAGTAACACCTGGTGGTGACAATCTCAGCTCCAAGTTAAGGTCCAGACCATTTCCGTCTTGATGGATCATGGTGCAGTACTATAGTGAAGAAATGACACGACCGACCCACCTGGATTGTTGTTGGGATGCAAAGGATTTAAGTGAGTTGCATTTTATACATGGAGAAAAGATGATAGAAAAGTGCAATAAATATACATGTGGTTTGTTGAATAACGGGTCAAATTTACATTCTCATGATCCATAATGTATAAATGTAAGTAACAAAATGTAGTTATGGATCGTTTTTCACAATAAAAAAGGCGACGGTGTGTGCAAGAGAGTAGTAATATCTTAAAGGGAAAAAATTGAATACAACGGGTGGTAGTAAACGAAATTTGACTGGGAAGTTATGCATTAATTAATTGTTGTTAACCGATCATAAAGGTTGTTAATCATAACAGCAAACTGGATTAACGATTGCAATTAAACAGTGCAGGAAAGTGGAAACACTCACCGTTCTTCTTTATCTTCTAATATGAGTTATACTTTTCGGTCGGGCCGGGTCGGGTCCTACCTTCAAACAAGGCTATAGTGGAAGTTTGTATGTTGATGTTTCAGGCCTAAGTTAATCCTATCAGAAGTTTAATTTAGTTTTAACAAATTAGTTTGGCTAAAGTGGTAGACTTGAGAATGTCTAGGGATGTCAGCGGTTCGATTCTCCTCTGCGGCACCATGTTGAAAAAGTTCTTGGCCAGACCTTATCCCTGAGTAGGAGTCAGATTCTGCAAGCACGATCCAGACCGAACTACGGATTTGTCGGACCAATGGATTCCGGATATCAGGGGCTTTAAGCAAAACTTAAAATAAAAAAAACAGAGTTAATATTCCTCATTAAAATTCAAATTATTTAAGAGTCCCGGCCGAATAAAACAAAAGGACGTTGGAATAAATATAAAAAAAGGGAGCCAAAAAATAGCAAATACTAACACAAGGAAAAAAATTTGGGCGAAAGACTCCGGTTGGCTTGGCAAATGGATAAGATGTTGGTGATAATATGTTGCTTTTTGCCTTTTAGTTGCGCATTTGTAACGAAATATACTATGATTATTTTTTTTCTGCTGTGATGGCTTGCAAGTAACAAAATGTTCATTGACGATGCTAGAAATTGTCGTCGATAAATCCGAGGATGTTCTCCTAATGACAACTTGTAAAAGCTTTAAGAACAATAAAAACGAAAAAAATGGGGTGTTTTTTGTGGCGGTTTAGACTGCACTTGAGATGTTGTTTCTCAAGATGCCTACATATCCAATACGTGTATTGGAATCAAGTCTTCTTAGTTCCTTAGGGATTGTTTATATAGATGGGTGTTATGCCCTAAGACGTCATGGGCCTTGTCCTTGTTGGGCTTGGATTTAGTGTTCCCTAAGGAATAGATAATTATGGATTGATCCCAATAATTTCAGGAGATAATTATGGACATATTTGAATGTGAGAATCAGAATCTTTATGGTATAGGATTCTTTCCTTGTTTATCTATTTATCATGCGAATTGGGGAATCGGATCCGAGATAGACTTAGGCTGAGATGCAAGGGCTCGTTTACGCCTAGGCCGACCTGCTGAGGTCGGGTAGTAGCCGAGCTAGGATCAGTTCAAATTCTTGTGTGGGGCTCTTGGCCTTTAAGATGTTGGCTATCTCTTATCTATATTTATTATTGTGCTGATGTGGAGGTGACACATGGCAGGGCTCAATCTGAACCTCGTCATAAGTCCTCCCAGATCTGGCTGAACTACTCGTTGTGAGGTCGGATCTGTCTGGAGGTGTTGCTCGGCCACGGTTCTCTAGACTTGTTGAGTTGATATGTAGCCTATTCTACCAACTGACAGAGTTCTGTTGGAACTCTGCTATGACTTTACGGAATTCAAGGCGTTTTAGCCCATGATGGTGGTTGCACGATGGCGCTCAGAACAAGGATGAAGAAAATGTCATGTTTATGATTACCCTTAGCTTGTAAGGGATCAAGCCCAATTTACGTAGTTCTTCGAAAATGAGAGCCCGCTTTTATCAATGGTGTGATGCTAAATTTATAGGGCCATGAGTTGGTTGTTACCAGGCTATTGGAAGAGCAGGCAAACTAGGAAGATGCCGAATTGAGATCGGTTCTAGAGTGCCGAGATGAGAGTCTTGAGTCCTGAGAGCGTCGTTTATGAACTTTGTTGCCTTGTTGTGTTGGCTTTGTTCGCGTTGTCTTATCTCACGATGGGAATCGTGATGGTGCGAGGCGGGCTTGATCGTGCTCGGCTTGGTCTGACCTATTAAGGAGCGGACTGGCTGGGCCGAAAGGCCTATCCATTTCGAGGCTTAGGTATGAGCTAGGTTCGGATCCATGGGCTCTTTCCAGAACTGGGGGACTCAGACTGATTCGACACATCAATGGCCCACTACTCTTTGAGATTTCAAATGTGTAAATGAAAGTGATGGTGTAAAGTTGTAATGACTTGATACGCCATTTGCTGAGATGTCTGTTGCACAGTGATCTGCTGAGATAACAAAAAGCTCCTTTAGCGTCTTCCGGTGCCGTGCTTAGGTGGTTACTGGTTATAAGTGTGTCATGCTTGAGAGAGTAAGGCCACAATTTTGAGAAGATTTGCTGGAGGGCGAGCTTTAAATACGGTGCCGAGCTGGAGTCGGGCGTATAAAATACTCGCTCGAGGGCTTATCAGACTGACTTCTAGCATTAAGCTTCTCGGTGAGCAGGGCCAGATTAGACTGACTTCTCGCATTCAGTTTCTCGGCGAGCAGTGCCAGATTAGACTGACTTTTCACGTTAAGTTTCTCGGCGAGCAGGGCCAGATTAGACTGACTTCTCGCATTGTCAGGCGGACGGGCTTATGATGCCACACAATTAAGCGGACTCAATGTACTTTTTAGTTGACATATGCTTGCTATGTCAGACATGCAGAGCTAAAATTGTATTCCCTGCAGACTTTATTGAGTCTGACCTGTGGAACAAGAGGCGATTGTTGAAATAGTGTCCTAAACCCAATCGGGTTGGACCGGATCCGACCGGGTCTGATCATTTCTACTATTTCTTTATGTTTATACATATAATAAATGGCTTTTATGTTGTCATATATATGCTCTTTTAACGAACCAATTATGAATTGTTATATGATAACGTCCTCAGTATTAAACTGTGATAGAGAAACCATGATAGGCGATTATGGTTGATGAGATCTCTAATCACTTTAATAAGTTTGATATTTAAATGCCTCTAGGCTTATGTACTATTAAATAGGGCATTGATAGTATAACGTATTAGATGTCTTCTGTCTTTAAGGGCAGGGAGAGATCTCGTCTATCGAAGTGTAGAGACACTTGGACTGTACGTTGACGTGTATTAGAGAATGCGTACGTTAGACTGACCCACTTACACTGTCAAGTGTCACACTATGTGTTGGTTGTGTAATTATCCTTAGGACCGAGTCTTCATGGAATCACGGTGTGGATTGTCATGCTTTGACACTATTGAGGTTTCCCCTAGACATGGGGCGATCATGCGGTAGTGATTGGGTGTGATACTAGAGTATACATGTTTGGTCATCCGGAAATCGCGTACCCTATTAGTAGGGTTGAATATCCAAAAGGGCCTTCTTATAAAGAATGTCTAGATTATAAGATATGGTCTAGATTATAAGATACGGTCGCGTACCCTTCTTATAAGGAATGTCCGGAAATCGCATACCCTATAAGGAATGTCTTACTCTCGTGAATCTTTGCAAAAAGTGGAAGTAAATGAGTTACTTCGAGAGAGCATGATATCTAGATTATAAGATACGGTCGTTGATGTTTGACACTCGACAAACGACTGTATGGATATTATTACAGTGATAGGATTCTATTTACACAATAACTGAATCGATTTTCGACGGAATGAAAAAGACATATATGGTAGAATCGTTTCACATGAAAGGTAGTAGTCATTGCATTTGACTCTTCCGATGATTGGGGGTCACGGTGTGTTGCTAGACGCTATCCCGTGATCGTTAGGCATGAAGGGCATTTTCGTAATTTGCACTTTGTGTCTACGGCCAACATATTCGGAAGCCTATCGGGTCACACACATATGAACATCAAGTCAGATTAAAATGTGGTTATAGTTGATAACCAAATAAGGAAAGAATTTATCTCGTACTATAAATGTTATAGTGGTAAATTAATATGGCGGTATTTATTTATTATACAAGATATTAATAGTATTATAATAATTAAAGAATATTCCGGATGCCAATTAGTTGGCTAAATGTGACACAATTTGTGTGTGTATAAGATACACTTGGATTGTGCAATTTAATTAATAGTATTACCAAATATTAATATAAGATATTAATATATGTATATTATATATGAATATGCGTGTGATGTACATTGGATGTACATGTTTACAATTTCATTAGTTATATATTTATGGATTTATTTGTGTAATATATATATATGTGATATATACACATGTGTAAATTGATTTATGGTAATATAATAAAAGATATATTCAATACTGGATATTGTCAATATATATCTTGGAAATATTTAATATAAGATATTCAGTATTAATGAGATAAATCAATCAAAGGTATTTTCCTTATTTTATTGGGAAAAAGGTTTTCTCTTTCATCTATCTTCTAGGAAGTTTCTCCTAATCAGATTAGGACAATAGGGGCGCCACTTTCTACTATAAAAGAAAGGGGTTGCCTAACTCTTTTGTACATCACAATTCCAAGAACTAATAGTTCTTGTGAAAAATAGAGAGCTTCTTAGATAGAGATTAGAGAGAGAAAAGGCCGGTCTATCAACGGATATTTCTAGTAGCAATCTATGAGGGGATTCCGGCGGGCTGTTCATGTGGATCACCGGTAGAGGCCGAACGCTCGGACGGCTCCGTGCATCGCTACTCTCCTTAGACGGTCAAAGCGTCGATCTTTTAGGTCAAGCAAGGTAAAAACCGTCTACTAGCTTATTTGTTTAATGCTTAAACGAAGTTGATCCTGGTCAAAGGAAATAAATTTTTGAATTCCGCTGCGTTCCCGCGTAGATTTCCTAACACCGCTCTCCTGGGATGACCGATGTGGAGCTAGCTAACGGTGTCTTCAAGGCCATAAATACGCAAGCTTGCTTTTCTTACGTGAGTGTTGTACTTTGATAGTGTTTCTTACTTGTAGAGAACCTGGATTGGCCAAGACGTTTTCCTCGGGCTGGGCAAGTTTACTAGAGATTTGAAGAAGATTTCCGACCTGAGGCAAGGTCGGCCTAACCATGTCTACACTTTGGGGGTGGATAAGGCAAAGGGTCAGATTGCTGACTTTGTCAGGCACAATCTCCCCCGCAAGGCTTTTTATAAGTTGGGCATGGGTGCGGTTTATGACAACCGTCTGAAGGACTTCCTAGAGGGAGTGGACATTATGTCAGAGTACTTTTGCCGTGCTGCAGCTGCTCTAACCTTTTTTCTTGCTTCTTCAGAGCCACCACAGAGTCCAGCCCCTGGTTCTTAGATCAGTAGGCTTGTGGACTTGTAGTTCTCAGCCTTAACTTTATTCCGAGCACTTATTTAAGTACTTCATTTAATCCACAGTTTTCTTAAGTGCTTCGTTAATGATGAGGTATCTTTCCCTCCAGTATGCCATGCATTAACTTGTAGTTTTGAATGGCATACTAAATGTTTTGTCATGTTTTTTATCAGGTTTTTCCTATAGACAACGAATGCAGCTAAGCCCGACTTGCAGACTTAAAGACATTGGTTTACAAACTTCTTGAGTCTGACCTGCGGAGCTTAATTGAGTCCGATCTGCGGACTTTGGTTCGAGTCCAACTTGTATACCTAACGAGCTTCTCTGACAAACTTCGTTGAGTTCGTCCTATGAAGCTCAGTTCGAGTCTGTCCTACAGACTTAGAATTTATCCTTTGCACACTTTGTTGAGTTCGACTGAGCAGGGCCGGGTCAGACTGACTTCTTGTTTAAATGATGATGGGCGGGGCGGATCAGACCGACTTCTTGCTTTAAGTGTTTAGGACGAGCAGGGCCAGGTTAGACCGACTTCTCATTTTAAAAAATGGTGAGCGGGGCCAGGCCGGACTGACTTCTCGCATTAATGTTTAGGACAAGCAGGGCCAGATTGGATTGACTTCTCGTTTTAAGTGTTTAGGACAAGCAGGGCCAGATTGTAATGACTTCTCGTACTTTGTCGAGCGAGCTGAGCCAAATTTAATTGACTTCCCGCATTGATTTTTGGCCAAGCAGGGCCAGAATTGTCTGACTTCTTGGACTTGGTTGAGCGAGATGGGCCAGTTTGTATTGACTTCCCGTATATTGTTGAACGTGTGTTTGTCCAGCAAACTCAATAAAGACCATACGTAATGGAAAACAAAATAATATTAAATTAATGTACCGTATGCTTATTTGGCATAGTCTGTTGGTGTCGTGCCTAGATAGCGAGCGGATTTACATAAGATTTGCTTGGGTGAGATCTCCAAATATTAGGCTGAGCTAAAGTCGGTCTTATAGAAGGCTCGCTCGAAGGCGAGTTCCAAATATACTGCCGAACTGAAGTTGGTCTTATAGAAGGCTCGCCCAAAGGCAAGTTCCAAATATGATGCCAAACTAAATTCGTTCTTATAGATGGCTCGCTCGAAAGCGAGTTCCATTTATGATGTTGAACTGAAGTCAGTCTTATAGAAGGCTCCCTCGAAGGCGAGTTCCAAATATGATGCCGAACTGAATTCGGTCTTATAGAAGACTCGCTCGAAGGCGAGTTCCATATATGATGCCGAACTGAAGTTGGTTTTATAGAAGTCTCGCTCAAAGGTGAGTTCCAAATATAATGTCGAACTGAATTCGGTCTTATAGAAGGCTCGCTCGAAGGCGAGTTCCAAATATAATGCCGAACTGAAGTCGGTCTTATAGAAGGCTCGCTTGAAGGCGAGTTCCAAATATGATACCGAACTGAATTCAGTCTTATAGAAGGCTCGTGTAAAATCCCACATCGGGAAATTAGCAGAAAGCTCACCTCCATATAAGTGTGAGACATAAAATATCTTATCAACTCGGGTTAGCCCTTTTAGACCAAGCGAGGACGACGGTCTAAGCAGTTGACCGGATAATTTATGGCTCATGTAGCGTTACCAGGCGCCAGGTCTGGGGCATTACAGAATGGTATCAGAGCCGACTATCAGACGGCCCTAAGCGCTGCACCGTATAAGAAAGATGGTGTAGTTGCCTCTGGTAGGGACGATCCAGGACCAGTCTTGGCCGTCCTGGCGAGCACACCAGTCCCTTCTATGGGGTGAGAATGTAAAATCCCACATCGGGAAATTAGCAGAAAGCTCACCTCCATATAAGTGTGAGACATAAAATATCTTGTCAACTCGGGTTAGCCCTTTTAGACCAAGCGAGGACGACGGTCAAGCGATTGACGGACAATTTATGGCTCATGTAAGCGTTACCAGCGCCCAGTCAGGGGCGTTTACGGCTCGCTTTCGGCGAGTTCCAAATATGATGCCGAACTGAAGTCGGCCTTATAGAAGGCTCGCTCGAAGGAGGGTTCCAAATATGATGCCGAACTGAATTCGGTCTTATAGAAGGCTCGCTCGAAGGCGAGTTCCAAATATGATGTTGAACTGAAGTCGGTCTTAAAGATGGCTCGCTCGAAGGCGAGTTCCAAATATGATGCCGAACTGAACTCGGTCTTATAGAAGGCTCGCTCGATAGCGAGTTCCAAATATGATGCCGAACTAAAGTCGGTCTTATAGAAGGCTCACTTGAAGGCGAGTTACAAATATGATGCCGAACTAAAGTCGGTCTTATAGAAGGCTTGCTCGAATGCGAGTTCCAAAATAAGAAAGCTCGTCCCGACTCTTTAGGTCGGGGAAGTTCCAAAAAATGAGATATCTCATCCCGTCATTTTAGGAAGGGAGAGTTACAAAAATAAATAAGAAGTGTGATCATTTAAGTTGTAGAAATAAAACCCGATGAGGGCTTTTACCTTGAGAGCTCGGATTTGGGGAGCTATGGAGCTCGACTCAAATCTTGGAGAGCCGGGGAGCTCAGCTCAGATCGTGGAGAGCTGTGTTTTTTATGATACAGCAACAACTTTCCAGCGATGATCGTGCATTGAAACTGACTTCGATCGGCACGAAATTTGAAGGGCTTGTTCGTCCCTTTTCTTCTTCAATGGCTCAATCTCTTGCAATTAGCTGCAGATGTGACTGCTGCGTTTTTGGTGATACAGCAGCAAATTTATGGCAACGATCGGGCATCTAAACGGACTCCGATCGGTATGAAATTTGGAGGGCTTATCCGTCCCTGCTTTTTCTTCAATCTAAATGGTGAAAATTGTGTTTCAATGGCTCAATCTCTGGAAATTTTCCGCCGATGTGACTGCTGCATTTTTGGTGATACAGCAGCAAATTTCCGGCAACGATCGGGCATCTAAACGGACTCCGATCTTCAATATGAATGGTGGAAATTTTGTTCCAACGTCTCAAGCTTTGGCAATTAGCCGCCGATGTGACAGCTCCGTTTTTGGTGATACATCAGCAAATTTCCGGAAACGATCGAGCATCTAAAAGGACTCTGATTGATATAAAATTTGGAGGGCTTGTTCGTCCCTCCTTCTTCTTCAATCTGAACGGTGGAAATTTTGTTCCAACGGATCAATCTCTGGAACTTAGCCGCCAATCTGACAGCGTTTTTGGTATTGGAATTTTTTAACAAAGTTGCCAGTAGGAGGCCCTCCTTCTAGCGCCTATTGACGATGCTAGAAATCGTCGATGATAAATCCATGTTGCTCTCCTAATGACAACCTGCCAAATCTTTGAGAACAATAAAAATGATAAAAGGATGGGGGTGTTTTTTCTGGCGGTTTAGACTGTACTTGAGATGTTGTTTCTCAAGCTGCCTACGTATCTAATGCGTGTATTGGAATCAAGTCTTCGTAGTTTCTTAGTGATTGTTTATATAGAGAGGTGTTATGCCCTAATCCGCCATGGGCCTTGTCCTTGTTGGGCTTGGATTTCGTGTTCTCATAGAAATAGATAATTATGGATTGATCCCCTTGATTTTAGGAGATAATTATGGACATATTTGAATATCAGTATCTTTATGATCTAGGGTTCTTTCCATGTTTCTCTATTTATCATGCGTGTGGGGGAATCGGATCCGAGATAGACTTAGGCTGAGCCGCAAGGGCTCGTTTTCGCCTAGGCCGACCTTCCGAGGTCGGGTAGTAGCTGAGCTGAGATCAGTTCGGATTCTTGTGTGGGGATTTTGGCCCTTAAGATGTTGGCTTTCTCTTATCTATATTTATTACTGTGTTGATGTGGAGGTGACACGTGACGTGGCTCAATCCGACCCTCATCATTCATCTTGATAGAAAAAGGTGAAAGGACAAATTAGATATTGGCTGGCGAAAATTCCCAATATTTCGTTGCCAAATTAAGTCGTTTCCGGAAAAACTGTAGAACCCACCGAAAAACAGTGATTCAACACAAATCCACTATTTCGCTTCAGCACTCCTTCAACTACGTAGCGGATCCAGAATGTTTTTCAGCGGGGTCCGAAATATTATATATAGGTAAAATGTAGAGTTTTATTATTTTTAACGGGGTCCGAAATATTTTTCTATAGTTAAATGTAGATTTTTATTATTTTTAAAGGGGTGCAAAATATTTTTCTATAAGTAAAATGTAGAGTTTTATTATTTTTAACGGCGTCCGCAAACCCCATTTACATACATGTGTGTCTATGCCGCTATACAAATCCACTAATTTGATATTTTCCCGGGCAAGCTAAACTCTGCCCTAAATATTGTTCACTCTGTATTCCATTATTCACTGCTATTTTTTCTCCATTTTTGAAAAATATATGGTAAAGGTACCATTCTACCTTTCCTTGAGTTCCTCGACAGGATTTTTACAGGGTATTGTTTGATGGAAGAAAGCGTGGGGTAATTCTTGCCCATTCCATTTTTGAAAAATATATGATAAGCGTTGTTCACATTGTGCGTTTTACACTGTAAATATATTTACACTTGAAAACGCTAGCATTTTACTTTGTAAATAACTACTCCGCATGGAATGGTGTGAGCAGCCAAGAATTTTCCGACAGTGTGTCAGTTTGCTTTCTTCGACAGTTTTATTAAGCAGCGGACGCCCTAACCTCCTTTATTTTTAACATGTTCTATCATTTTGCGGCCTACATGCTTTACAACAAGGTTTCATGTACGTTCATTAAGACTAATGGTTCTCGTTACACATATGCATATTTACCCTTAAGCATTTAGGCGAGATGGTTATTATCCGATCATTTTGTCTCTGAGATGAAGTGTAAAACATTCCTGCGCTCCACATAGGCAGGGCTCGTGAGTAGTTTAGGAAGATCCCACCGAAGTCGATCTCCGACTTCAAAACGTTGGTCAGGATGTTTATTAGTGTCTTCATTACGGACAGACCGTGCCAGAGGAACGCTACACATCTTCTCATAATCAAGCAGAAGAATGACGAGACAATACTCAAATACCTCAAGAGATCGATTTAATGAAGAGTCCACACAGGTGCTGGATGCCAGTGAACATCTTCTGGTAACTTCCTTCGTGGGCGGACTCCGGGAAGCAAGGTTATATGCGAAGCTGAACAACAAGCTACCCCAAACGATGGAAGAGTGCGTAGAAGCGGCCTACAAGCACTGTCAAGGGGAAGATGCAAACCAACTAAAAAGAGAGTCGAAAAAAGGAGATTCCAAGAAGGAGTAGTCCGAGGATATATCTGGACAAAAACAGAGTCCGGTTGTAATGTCTCACATAGGAAAAATAGTAGAATGATCACCCCATATAAGTGTAAGACATAAAAGGTCGTGTCAACTCGGGTTAGCCCTTTTAGACCAAGCGAGGACGGCGGTCTAAGCAGTTGACCGGACATATATGACTCATTTAGCGCTACCAGGCCCGGGGTCTGGGGGCGTTACAGAATGGTATCAGAGACGACTATCAAACGGAACTATGCGCTGCACCGTATAAGAAGACGGTGTAAGGATGGCCTCTAGTTACCTCTGGTAGGGACGATCCGGGAACAGTCTTGGCCGTCCTGGCGAGGATGCCAGTCCCTTATAAGGGGGGAGAATGCAATGTCCCACATAGGAAAAATAGTAGAATGATCACCCCCATATAAGTGTGAGACATAAAAGGTCATGTCAACTCGGGTTAGCCCTTTTAGACCAAGTGAGGACGGCGGTCTAAGAAGTTGACCGGACATTTATGACTCATTTAGCGCTACCAGACCGGGTCTGGGGGCGTTACACCGGTCTTAGACCGCATGACGGCACCCATGTCACAGATCAGCTTGGAAAGAAAGGCGCTCTACAAGAGAGGGACTCCATCCCCTTAAACCTATCAAGAGAGCATATTTTGATATTGATGGAAAGAAAGGGCTTAGCAAGGATCCCCCCACCAATGCGGGGACCTCGGGAGAAAAGAGACCCAAATAAACATTGTGCATATCATAAGGACATTGAGGAAGATTCGGAGAGCTGCAGATGGATATTGATGCGGCAGTCATGGAAGGAAAACTAGATGAGGTCGCTAGACCAATCTCAGAACGCAGAGCCGCGAGACAGGAGAGACTTTAAGCATCGAAACTACAATCAAGATCGGGGTAGACAGGACGAGCCCCGACGAAGAAGAGATCGATCACCCGATCCGGATAGTCATCTGGACAATCGTCCAATAAATATGATCAACACTGTTTCGGGTGGTCCGAGCAGCTCGACCCGCAACGAAGATAAGGGCAGTGGCAGGTCTACTGTCTCTTCTGACTCAAACAAAAGTCAAATGCTTTCAGGGGAAGTGACATATGGTCCAAAAGACTCTCTTCCCCTAGTGATGAATAATGAAGACTTAGTGATTGAGGCAGCTTGACCCGCAACGAAGATAAGGGCAGTGGCAGGTCTACTGTCTCTTCTGACTCAAACAAAAGTCAAAGGCTTTCAGGGGAAGTGACATATGGTCCAAAAGACTCTCTTCCCCTAGTGATGAATAATGAAGACTTAGTGATTGAGGTCGTGGTGCATAAAAATTTGGTGAAGCGTATCTGCGTTGATACTGGAAGTGCAGTAAATGTACTCTATTATTTTGTCTTTCAATCTATGAAGTTAAAAGACTCTGAGTTGACACATGTCTGAGTTTCGTTGTTCGGCTTTGCCGGACCTCCAGTTCATCCTGTAAGGATGATCAGATTGCTTACTACATTTGGCAGAGAGTCAAAGGGCAGGACCCTTATGGTGACCTGCGTGGTAGTAAAAGCACCGTCAGCATACAACATCATTATGGGAAGACCAGCTCTGATTGATCTTCGAGTTGTTATCTCCCCAACACATATCAGTTTAAAATTCCCTACCATTGAAGGCTCAATGGAAATAACGAGGGACGTGGAAGCGGCTAGGAGTTGCTACACAGCCACGGTAATGGGAAGAATATGGTTCAATAGGTTCTTGTTGAGTATTTTGTGGTTCCAGTTATGTGTTGATTAATTTTCAAGTATAACGCTCCCCTCATTTAAAGTTTTTATGTAGTTATCTATAAGATCTTCTTATATAAAATTATGATATGGTTAACTATGTCATTATTTATTTAATTATATATCATTGTATATCTCACTAACAAACCATGAAACATTATTGCTTTCATAATATGGCAATATTTTATGTTTGAATTATTTTGCAGGAATTAATAAACAAACAAACTAATTGAGTATTTAATTAAATTAATTTTTCCAATTTATTGGACTAATTAATTGATTAATATTTGATTAATTAGAGTATTTTTGGTGCTGGACCAGGTTTATACAAAGTCTGATCAATTAATTGTCCAGCCCGAGCTCCTTGTCATCCTAGCCTGGCACAATCTCTCTTTTATCCAATTACCCAAGTCTAAAACCTCTAAACCCTCAAACCGGATCCCCATTTCATTTCCTCAACCAAAATTCGAAACCCTAATTATTCTCCAATCTCTCAGCCGTCTCCTCTGCAAATCCCCTCATTCAATGAACAACCTTTCAAATCGTCAACCTTTGAATGCAATCCACGTAAATCCGCTAGCTATTTTCTCTTCTCCACCCTCGTACCTTCTATATCCGTTTACTCCTCGTGACAAAAATCTTTTGGAGAAATGCACTAGATGATTCTGTGAGGGCTCCATCTTAAATCGGGCAACCATGTGCTTAAAATCCATTCTTGGAAGAGTTCGATTGCCTTTTTCGTTTTCAAAGCAACGGTTTTGTGACAAAGGCTCTGATTCGAGCATTTACTTCATGAAATCTGTGTTTATTTGAAGAAACGGAGAAACTGCACTGTGAAGGCTTCAAAACCATCATAAAGGTTGTATATTTCTATTATCTAGTTAATATCGTATCTTATTTATTATTTCTGATTCGATTTTGACTCTGCCTGATTTTATGCTATTGTGATTGTGAAGGTTGAATATGAAAGGTTTGACATTTCATCCGATTTAGTGACTGATACGAGCCATTAATGTCTGATTTTGTGGACTTGAAGTCAACTCAAAATCGAGGTGATATCCTTCTAGTTAATGTCATACATTTTCAGTATTAATTCTGATTCGTATTTTGATTCTGCCTGATTTCTTGCCATATCTGTGTCTGAATTAGGGTATGACCCACTCGGAAAGAAAAGACTGAATATATACACCAATTCAGTCCCGATTTGCTGAAAATTGAAGTGATGCCTGTTGCCTGGTGGTACTCTTTTTAGTGATCCAAACTCAACAAACCGGTGAATCTCTACCCGGTTTACTCAGGTATAATGGCTTGACCCTTATGGTGTGTACAATTAGGTTAAATTGACTGAGGGTTCTACCCTAGGAAGTCAAGGTTCGTGTCAATGCTGAGGGTAGTGACCCGATGATGCCCTAAAATTAAATTCAGACCATTTGGCATCATATTTCGGTTCTGATTTGGTTTTGGGATTAGGTCAGATTCAACTGAGGTATGTTGCTAATTGTGTCAAATTGAACCAAACCAAACTGGGTGCCTTACACTTTGCTATTAGGACACTGTCTTAAAGAAATCAAACTAGTTCTTAAGGTGACTGTGTGGTTAACCAAATAATATCATGGCTCATTGACCTAACATATCTGGCTCAATGACCATAAAACCTAAACTAAGGTTACCATGACTGGATAGTCACCACCGGTTAGGGTGATGCTTGGTTCAATCAATATAATGTGAGGCTCATTGGCTAGTACTACTCCCAAAAGGAGCTTACATAGTCCATTGACCTAAAATACAATTCAAGATTGACCAAGGCCGGAAAATCACCTAATAAATGTGCCTCGGATTCCCTGATTTCTCTTGATACTGTTCACACTAAAGTCTTCAGGTCAAGTCATACCTCCAAGGCTATAAATAGCCAGTCATATCACACTGGATTGCAACAACTTAGAATTCCCATTCTTGAGCAATCCTACATTCTATACACTGCAAAATTTTCTCTTTATGGTTGTTAGTGTCCTAAAAAAGAAAGTTGGGTCTTGGCAATTGTTTGTATTGGTCAACTTAGAATTCTGGTGACTGTTATTGAAAATAATGGTTCTGCTCAATAGCTCTTACAGAATTTCTGGATTAAGGTCTCCTGGTGTCCTTTGGTTTAGGTAAACACAGCGGACTTAATCCTGTGGTAATTTTTGTGTATGACTATTTTTTATTGCTGTGTTGTGTGCTTAGCAGTAGTCTTTGTCTAATACTGGCTTTGCTATGTTTTGGGTCTGAGTTTGTTTTGATTTAGAACTCTGATTTTGGTGGTTAATCCTTTCCTGATCTTTGTTATAAGACAACAGTTTGTTTGGTCTGCAGTACCAAGTCAAGACAGCCCAGTAGGGTTGAATTGTTTGTTCTTTGAGTCTAATTAGGATTAATACCTTAAGTCTCGGTTCTTGGATCTGACAGAAGTCTGTGCTTGATTCTGTTCTGAGTGTCCCTGTTGTGTGAATCACAAAGCGTATAAGAAGTCTGCTTGAACTGTATCCCTGTCAAAGACTTGTCACAAACTATTTTGGTCTAAAGTGCCAAAAGTACTTGCCTATGGTTTGGCTGTGGACTTGTATTAGACTATAATTGATTCGTTCAAGGTGATTCTTAGTACACCTGTTGATTCTGGTCTTGTTTGACCCCCCCCCCCCCCCATTATCTGTTGCTTCTGAATTTTGATCATCAATATACACAACTGTGTTATTGATAATCAAAGTTGGAACACCCCATGTGTGTTACATTTGATTTTGCAGCCTGTCCCCTTTTTGCTGAATCTTGAACCTGCTTCATTTGACTGGAATTGCCTTTGCAATAGCCTGCTGTTGTACCTTACCTGAATATTCATTGAATCTAAGAATAGCTTGTACCAGTCTTTAGGCTGTAGGTTTTTAGGTGTTGAACCTTGTATTCAGTCTTTGACAAGTCCAGGCTTGATAATCTTGGTGGTTCACTTGGATTATCATTCTTGATTGGACTGATAGTTCAGCCTTTGAAGTGATCCTTTTAATGTAGCATGTTGTACTTAGACCTGGCCAACCAAAACCGAAACCACCGGTTTGTGAACCGGCGGTTTGTGGAACCTCCGGTTTGGAGAACCGCCGGTTGGCCGGTTTGTGCCGGTTTGTGATTATTGGAACCGAAACCGGACCGGAACCGCCGGTTGGAACCGGCCTTTCTGGAACCGGCCGGAACCGGACCGGAACCGGCCCAACGGCTTTTTTTTAAAATTTTATTTTTCTCCCAAACACCCCAAGAAAATTCCTATAAATACTACCTCATTCCTACAACAATCTCACACCAATCTCTCTCAATCTTCTACTCATTTCTACTCATTTCTTACATCTTCTATTCATTTCTTTGATTATCAAGTTTGTTTAGTTGTTAAAAACAACAATCAAATTTACTTTACGATACCGAATTTTTTAAGTTGTTCTGATTTAATCTTTACTTCAATTCGGTTTTAGTTATAAGTAAATTTGGTTTTTTATTATATTCAACTAATTTTTTTGTAAGTGTAAAAAAAAATTTAAATTTTATAATCAATTTACTTTACTAGACCGAAATTTGAAGTTGTTCTGATTTAATTGTTACTTCAATTCTGTTTTAGTTATAAGTAAAATTGGTTAGTTAATTTAATTTTTTTTATAACCGTAATATGTAATTTAGATTCTGTACAATGTCAAGAAGAGGTGCATCAACACAAGGCAATCGAAATGTTACTTTCCGTGATGACACGGTTGTGCCGGAATCGGATGATCTTGCTGGTGGATATAGACCCCAATATTATACAGACCCTATCACCGGTAATCACATTTCGATTCCTCAATTCGACACACCTTCAGGTTACAATCAATATGAATTTGATAGTCATTACGACGATATAATGTCTCAACCTGGAAATTTTAACATCAACCTTAACGAAGATGAAGATAATGATGAAGTCGACGTTGATGATGATCATGATGTATTTCCGAATGCTTCCCGTCCAAGACGATGACGTGGTGGGAGTCGGCGTGGTGCTAGTGCTAGTGCTAGTGCTAGTGCTAGTGCTAGTGCGATCATACTCCTACTCCCGAGTCAGTCGATTTAGATGGTGGTGAAAGTACCCGATCCAAAGCACAAGAAAATAGGTTAAGATCGAGAATTTTTCCGGAATTTTTCACAAAGGTTCCTCGGACTGATGAAATAGCATTAGCTAACCCCGGAATTTATTTCTTCGGGGTGTGCAATTTCGGTGGCCAAAAATACCAATTTAAACATGCCGGTGGTTATGGAACGATGCGGGGTCGCATTTTAAGTAAACATCCAGAAAAATTGCAAGACGGCACTTCTCAAACCTAGCTAAACATGCCGAGCTCCAGCGGAGGTAACACTAATCCACTCTTTATTTGCAGTCGTGATAACTGTAGAGATCTAACCACGGATCTTGTTGCGGGGATGGGTCTTCCTTTTAGCTTTCCTGATAATCCTATTTTCGAAAGCTACGTACAAGGTGCTTTGCAGCTGGCTTTTACTCGTATCCCTCATGCAACGGTTACTAGGGATTTCAAAAATAAATTTATTAAACGCCAAAATATTATTATAGAAAGTTTGAAGAAAAATAAATTCTGAATATTTGTATGTGCCGATATTTGGGAGGATATGAGGATGAACAATTTTTATTTGGACGTGTCGGGTCACTGGATTGACAACACTTGGATTGTCCAAAAAAGTTTACTTGCTTTTCGTTTATTCAACGAGACTCATACTGCTTCTAACATTGCATCTTTATTAGTTGATATTTTTGAGGAATACGATTTACAAAGTAAAGTTTTTTCTATTGCGTTTGACAATGCTTCAAACAACACTGCTTCTATTCCCGACTTATCCCGATATTGTGAACCACTTTGTAACGGTCAATTTTTTCATGTTAGATATTTATGCCATATTTTTAATCTATGTGTAAAGGATGGTCTAAAAGTTTTTGACCATAATATTAATTCGATAAAAACTGCGATTTCACATGTGGTAGGTAGAAATATTCTTGTTAATAAGTGGTATAAATTTCTTAAAGAGAAAGGTCATCGCCCTGTCAACTGCCACAAGATGTACTGCATAGGTGGAACACGACTCGTGATCTTTGGAAAAAACAAACAAAATTAAAAATATCTTTTGTGAATTTTTAAGTGAACACTGTCCGAGCGAATGTCGTTTGTATCCCTCTATTTGGACTTCATGCAAGAAACTGATGGATGTTTTTGAAATATTCAAAAAATTTACAGTATTGTTTTCAAAATGTTATCAACCCACAGCACATTTAGTCTTGCCTGCTTGTGTAGAAATAACTGCCGAGTTTGAAATAATGGAACACGACACGGAATTATTTCAATGTTTAGTGCCGATGAAGGAGAAATGGAATAAATACATGTTGTATATTCCTTACACTTATCTCATTTCTTCTATGCTCGACCCTCGTATAAGACTAGTAGGTTTGTCTAACATGTTAGGTGCTTACTATGATGCTTTGTATGTTACTCATAATGTGCCCCCGATAGATTTTACAATTGAAGTAGTTAGACTAGAAAATTTATTAAACGCTTTGTATGTTGAATATGAGCGTATGTATGGATTGAGAAACGAAGCGGTTCCCAATCCATCCGTAAGTGCTTCTACTAACCCTACGAGTGTTCTACGGGGACTTCAAAAAGTTCTGGATAAAATGAATTCGAAACGACAGAAGGGAGCGACATCGTCATCCGATCAGCGTACAGAGATATCCAAATTTCTAAACACAACATTTGAAGGCTGTGAAATCGATACCTTTGATTTCGAGTTCGACTTATTGAAGTGGTGGAAGAGACATGTTAAAGAATATCCAGTTCTAGCAATGATGGCGGTCAAGTTTTTAAGTTGCCCTGTTTCGACCGTCACTGTTGAAAGGTGTTTCAGCATGGCAGGATATGTGCTTACCAATAAAAGATGTTCGCTCCATCCCACCACTTTAGAGAAGCAAATGCTTTGTCAAGATTGGGTACGAGCCGAGAAGAGGGTACAACACATTGAGTCAGAAGATGAGGAGTCACAGTTCGAAGGCGGTGACACTGAAACTTCAGGAGGAACAAGCGCTCGAAATACCGACATCGATTAAAGGTACGCAATTTATATCTTACTTATATATTTGTTACAATTCATAGAACAACTATAAAAGATTAAAAAAAAACCTATTAAAAATAACTATAAAAAACATACTACTAAAAAATAAAAATAAAAACTATAGAAAACTATTGAAAAAACCATATAAAAAAACCCGATAGAAACTATAAAATCCTTTTAAAAATAACAAAAAAAAATACATACTACTTTAAACTAAAAAAAAAGTTTAGAAAACTATAAAAATAAACCATAAAAACCATATACAAACCTAAAAAATTATATGAAACTATATAATACAAACACGTAAGAATACTATAAAAGACTACAATAAAACAAACATTTAAAAAAGTACTATAAAGAATACAAAAAACAATAAAAACCTATAACAAACCATAACAACACTAGTACACTACACAAAACTTAAAAAGAATACAAAAACAATAAAACCTATAACAAACCATAACAACACTATTACACTACACAAAACTAAAAAAACTATAAGAAACTATAAAAACACCCAAAAACCATATACAAACCTAAATAATTGTATGAAACTATAAAAAATACATATATATATATATATATATATATATATTATAAAACACTACAATAAAACAAACATTTAAAAAACCTTTAAATACTATAAAAACATATAAGAAGACTATAAAAGACTAAAAAAAAAAAAAAAAAAGATAAAAGACTAAAAAATAAACAATAAGAACTACGTTCGCTTTGATTTTTTTATATGTGTTGTGTCTCCGACACGATTACATATAAAAAATACGTAGACAACCGAATTACCGGTACAAGCGTTGAAAAAACAACACAATTTTCATATAAAAAAAACAACACAATATATCTCACCTAATATTTAATAAAACAACATTTATAATCAACGTATACTTAAAACCGGCTCAAAAAATTTATAAAAAAGACAATAATAAAAATTACTATAAAAACTTTTACAACAAACTATAAAAGACTAAAAAATAAACAATAAGAACTACGTTCGCTTTGATTTTTTTATATGTGTCGTGCCTCCGACACGATTACATATAAAAAATACGTAGGCAACCGAATTACCGGTACAAGCGTTGAAAAAATAACACAATTTAAATATTAAAAAAACAACACAATATATCTCACCTAATATTTAATAAAACAACATTTATAATCAACGTATACTTAAAACCGACTCAAAAAATTTATAAAAAAAACTATAAAAGACTTTTAAAAAAAACAATAATAAAAATTACTATAAAAACTTTTACAACAAACTATAAAAGACTAAAAAAAATAAACAATAAGAACTGCGTTTGCTTTGATGTTTTTATATGTGTTGTGCCTCCTACACGATTACATATAAAAATACGTAGGCAACCGAATTACCGGTACAAGCGTTGAAAAAATAACACAATTTTTTAAAATAACATTATTTACATATAAATAAAATAACACAATATTAATATTATTTTTAAAACCGAATAGAAAACTATTTAAAAAAATATATATATTACTATCGCTTTAGTAATTATAATGAAAAGAATAATAATTTGTTATTGTAGTGAAAAAAATAGGTATTATGCGAAAATGAAAAAAAAAATTATGAAATTTTAAAACCGTGGCCGGAACCGTGATCTGAACCGTGATCTGAACCGGGAGCAAACCGGGTAAACCGTGGAACCGGCACAAACCGGCAACCGCCGGTTTTGAACAGTAAACCGTCGGTTTTTCAAACCGGCGGTTCGTCAAACCGCCGGTTTGTTAAACCGCCGTTCGTTAAACCACCGGTTCATCAAACCGCTGTTCGTCAAACCGCCCAAACCGCATCATTTAAAACCGCGGTTCGGTTCCGTCCGTCCGGTTCCTCCATTTGGCCGGGTCTAGTTGTACTCTTTGTATCAGAATTCGAATTTGGTTAAATTGCTGAATCTGTAATTCTGTTAAGCTTTGTAATAATATAATTTGTTTTTTCTGCTGCATTTGGTTTACCTATCATTTTGTGACATTTGTTTATCGTCACTATAAGTGTCAACTTGCTGTTTGCATTGCTATAATAGTTTTTGATCTTAGACAATAAACCTTTGTGTACTGCAAGTTTGCTTTTGTAATCAGTTTTCCAACATGTACTTTAGAGTTGCAGTCTTGTATTGACTTTTCTTTTTAGCTATACACATTGCAACCGATCTGCATGCTTTAATTAACTTACTTTAATTCAGTGATTAATCTATGGTTTAATTGTATCAATCAAACTGTGACACAAACTTGACATAAGTTTATAATAGTTAATCACCTTAACTTAGATAGAGTCTTGCTTCCAACTTTGTCTAAGTGTGTTGAATTCTTGATATACTCTGATTTAATATATATCATTGCCTGCAAAATTGTGTTAGTTGTATAATTTGATAAAAAGGCTTTTAAAAGGCAAAAATACCCCACACTCTATTCACCCCCCTCTAGAGTGTGACTGCGCATTATCGATCCAACAGTTCTGATCGAAGAATTGATTCCCGAGGAAGAATAAAATTGGTCCTCAAAGGATAAAATTGAAGATGTTAGTCTTTGGGAAAATCATGCAGACCAAACAGTCAAGATCGGCTCTTGGATTCCATCTCTGCATAAAGATATGCTCATTGATTTGCTGAAAGAATTTAGGGACATCTTCGCATGGAAAACTAAAGACATGCCAGGTCTATCCCCAGATCTAGCCTTGCATAAACTGAAGGTTGATCCGAACAGAAGACCACTTTGGAAAAAGAAAAGGCACTTCGCTCAGAAGTGAATTCTTGCAATTGAAAAAGAAGTAAACAAATTGCTTCAAGCAAATATCATGAGGTAAGTCATTATACCCGGACCGGCTGGCGAATCCAGTCCTAGTCAAAATGCCAAATGGCAGCTGGCGGAATTGTGTAGACTTCACCGACCTCAACAAGGCATGCCCAAAGGATTGTTATCCTCTACCAAAGATTGATCGGCTTGTGGATTCTACAGTTGGGTATGAAGTATTCGCTTTCTTGGATGCAAACAAGAGATATCACCATATCGCCATGGATTTGGAGGATGCCGAAAAGACCTCGTTCATTACGGAGTTCGGCACCTTCTGTTACACAATGATGTCATTCGGTCTGAAAAATGCTAAGGGTGAACAAGATTTTTAGTAACCAGATCAGCAGGTGCACGAAACTCTATATCGACGATCTGTTAATCAATAGCAGGTCTCTTGATCAATACTTGATTGATGTTAGAGAAGTTTTTGGAGTACTCAGACAGACTCAGATGAAGCTTAACCCAAAAAAGTGTACATTCAGGGTACGATCAGGAAAGTTCTTAGTCTACATGATCTCCAAAGAAGGAATCAAGGCCAATCCAAACAAGCTGGACGCACTAAGAAACATGCGTCCACAAAGGAGCATTAAATAAGTTCAGAGACTGGCATGGGGAAATGCCGATCTCAATGAGTTCTTATCTAGCTCGGCAGAGCTGCGCCTTCAATTTATCAAGATTATGAGGAAGGCAAATCCGTTCCAGTGGGATGAAGATTGCCAAAAAGATTTTGAAGACTTGAAAGCTTATCTAAATGAATAACCTACTTTTACTTCTCCTCAGGGAGGGAGACATTGTTGGTATACTTGGCAGTGTGTGAAGAAGCATTCAATGCAGTTCGGGTCAAAAAAACATGACGGCATACAAAGGCCTATATTTTTGCGAGAGTAAAGCGCTCCATGGACCAGAGGTCAAATATTCTAATGCAGAGAAGTTGGCACTAGCCTTAGTACATGCTTCCAGGAAGTTAAAGCCACTTCGGCAAATATTGGCATGACCTGAAACCTCAAGCATATTAGCAAAGTGGGTAAACGAGCTAGCGGAATAAGACCTGGAATTCTACCCCATAACTTCAATCAAGGCACAAGCCTTAGCAGAATTTCTAGCCGAAGGAATGGCTATTACCATTGACCAAGATCAACCGAAGTGTAAATCCGAACAGTGGACGATGTACGTCGATGGGTCATCAAGTAAAGAAGGGGCGGGGGCACATCTTCTACTCGTCAGCCCAAAAGAGGAAGAGTTCCCTTACGCTTTGCACTTTAATTTTCAAGCCACTAACAATGAGGCAGAGGCCCTAATTACTATGCTCAACTTAGCAACAAAACTTGGAGCAAACGATTTGCAAGTGTTTAGTGACTCCGAACTTGTGGGTAACCACGTTAAGGGAGAATATGAGGCAAAAGAAGAGCCTATGAATAAATACTTGGTTGTTGTCCAGACACTTTTAAAGGATTTGAGAATGTCCATATTGAACAGATATCCTGATCTTAGAATAGAAGTGCCGATGCGCTCTCAAAATTAGCATCCAACTTCTTATCCAATAAAAAGGTTCTAGTCGAACTACTCAAAGAGTGGAGTTACGACAACCAGACAGTTCAGCCTATCATCCAGAAAGATACTTGGATGGATCCAATCGTATCCTTTTTAAAGGATGGAATCCTTCCGGCAGATCGAGCTCAAGCACGGAAGGTGAAGTTCTTGACAGCCAGGTATGCTTTATTCAATGATATACTTCACAGAAAAATCAGTCATAACACATTGGCTAAGATGTGCATCGGAAGAAGAAGGAAACTATCTCCATCGAGAAATTCATTAGGGTATCTGGGGATACCACTCTGGAGCTCGGACCTTGGCCCGGAAATGCCGTTTGTTCGGCTATTGTTAGCCCACTATGCAAAAAGATGCTCAAGAACTGGTACAGAAATGCAGATCTTGCCAAGTTCATGATTACTTATCACATCAAGCTTCTCAGCCCATGATTCTGCTGGATATACAGAAACCCAAATCTGGATCCGATCCATAATTGGATCGTCAGATCTGATTCACAGCACCGATCGAGAGGCACGATCATGCACAGCGGAAGCTACGAATAAATTCGCATGCGATTTTACCACGATTTGATTCGTATAAATAATTAATACAACTATGAAAAAATTAAAGATTTACCCAAACGGAGAGGGATAAATAGTCGACCAAAGGGGAGAAGCCGCAATCTTCCGGATTGTATCTCCTAGCTTAAGACCGGTGGGACGTCGATCATCATTTGTAGAACCTCCTCGAATATACTCAAGAAAAACCCTAGGTTTTTCTTCTCTTAATAACTAAGGCAAGAAACTAATTTTTCTTCCTTTATTTGTGAATGTGGCGCAATTAATGATGTGAAATTGTGTTGGGAGGAACTTTCTTTATATATGAAAATAACTAGTCAAGAGAGTTATCATTTTCACACCACAATTACCTAATTCCATAAGGAAAAAGATATTTGCCATAAGATAAGAGATAATTCCTAAAAAATCAATCTCTTATCTCTTTTCCATTAATTATCTAACAAATAAATAATTAATTACACATGTGACATAATGTAGGAAAAAATATTTTCCCAACTTTATCACATAATGGGGCGCCACTTATGTCATCAATTTTAATAGAAAATGTATTTTCTATTTTACATATTATTTACCAAATAAATAATATTGCTTATTCATTAAATAGACCAACTATTTAACTTATTCTCGAGGTTCCATAAAACGAGAAAACACTCGCGTGTTAGGAGCCAACCCGGGGACCATGGACCTATAACCAGTAGCTACAATAAGTCGAATAAATATTCATCGAACAGAATGTTTCTACTCAACTTATTAATTCCGGAATTACGCCACCATAAATCCGAAACCGAACTCTATCGATTATAGATATAACTTATTCTCAAAACGTCGAGTCGATAAGTGTCCATTGATATAATCATTACATCTGTACTAACACTCCATAGACTATCCGTAACGGCGGGATTATTTCGTAAACCTTCTTCAATACATCTTATCCTTATTTACCATTAACCCACTAGTGATCAATTAGTGCATAACCAATACGAAATCCCGGGATCGATCAGTTTCTAGGATCAACAAATATGGGGATTGTCATTCTACTTTCCACAGGAAGGAATGGATTCCATATCTATGAGACACACACTCCTTACTCATTCCAGAATAGTGCCAACGTGAAAGTGATTCGGACCGCGCCTCTTAGCGATCCTTAACGAACACATCAAACCCTATCTTGAAACAAGAAGGAGTCTGTAATCACTTCAGGATTAAGGTTAATCCATATATGATAATCTTGTGATTTAATAAGATTTCTCAATCACAGAATTATATGAGAAATGCAGATTATATCGGTCCAGTCCTATATGACTACATCATATATAAATGCCCCACTTAGATAACCAATATCGACGGTCCAGATAAGATGGTCACACCATAAAGTGTTATGGGCGCATTAATGGTGGTTTAATCAATAGACCCCATACTTTGATTAAGTTCACCACGGACTAATAGTTCAAGTGTATCACCATAAACTCAATTCTCATGTGTGACACACACACTAAGTTATATGGCTACATATGATACGACTTAGGGTTTTCAGCAGTGTATTAAATAAGCACAAAGAAAATAATAAGATGAAATAAAATTTGTCATTTATTAATTATAAAAACAATTACATAAATTGTCTTTCGGACGCTACTTCAAACAATATCCCACTTTCCCCTAAGGACAAGCAACAATTGTCTTTCGGGCACACTATATTTAACAATCTCCCACTTGCCCGTAAAGACAAGCAACAATTGTTTTTCGAGCACCACACCCTTATTCTATCTATCCACAACACTCTCCCACTTGCTCTAAAGAAGATGAGACATATCTCCTAATTTCATACCCGCCAAGCGCTTATTAGTGACATTCGATGTCACGCAACTTGGTAAACTGATCAGCTAGGTTGTCGGCTCGAGGGGATCTTTTAGGACCGAAACATCGCTTCTCTGCACGGTCTGTCTGATCGGGTGGTACTCTCTCAACATGCTTTTGTCCTCTTGCGATTTCGAAGATCCTTTGCATAAGCTACCTCTCCATTATTTTCACAGCGAAGTGATATCGACTTACCCAGAAGTGGAATTACTCCCAGAGCAGCAATGAACCTTTCAAGCTATACTGCCTCTCTAGCTGCTCCAGAAGCTGCTATGTATTCGACTTACAAAGTCGAATTGGCGGTGCTGGATCACTCCAGACTATAGCTCCATCACTGTGAGTAAACATTGAGCCTGAGATCGATTCACGATCATCCTTAATTCGACTAAAAATCAGAAACAGTGCTGTCAACAACACTCGGGTTTGCACCCGAATACACAAGCATATGATTCCTCGTTCTCTAAAGATACTTGAGGATGCACTATACTGCTATCAATACTCGAATCCAAGATTTGATTACAATTGACTTTTAATAATCTGACATTCTATATCCAAAAGAGAACTCATCTCATTTTCTCTATATCTGAAGATTTGAGAGAATTGTTCCTTGACGGGTTGGGTAGGAAACCTCTCGTTGAATATTGCATACGGAAATTTATTACATCATCTTAACCAATAAGATGCATGGGATATGTCCAACAACTTGTTCTCATGAATTCGACCGAATCGATTTCTAAGAATATAGTTCACTTCTCTGATTCAGAGAAGCTTTGGCTCATCAGTTTTTGACTTGGATAACACACCCATGTTTCTTACAATTATTGCAGTGTTACCTTGAATTTATACTAACGTCTACTCTTTACCAATATTGATTCTCTTGTCTACAAAAGACTCATCAATATTCTGGTCCATCCTACATACTTCAATCATGTGTCTTTCAATGACCTAAAGGTTTGCTTTAATCCACCAATGGATTTAAGCATAGGCAGTCAATCTGCCATTGGTTTTAAGCTAAAACCCTTCTCTATCTTGAATGAATTCAAGCTCCATTGTACGTCAAGAAAGTTTCAGGGCATCACCCCTGGTAATCTTTCTGCTTTCCATGAAGTCAAGCAAGGATGAATCGTGAGAGAGTTCAGGGCATCACCTCTATTGAACTATCTTCTTCTCAGAGAATTACCCCTAGACCACTTGGCTTTTCCCTGAAAGTTAAACTTTCTTATTCATTCGACTCCTTTTTATGTAGATCCAATTGCTCCCACTGGGCCCGAGACACTCGGTGGTTATACAAGATTGTGAGCAGTAATCGAGTACCAAAACTCCATTTATAGGTATATGGCTTTAAGCCAACCTCCTTTTATCAGAATCCTATACAGTCCTTCCAAAAAGACCATAGGTTATCAATCACCCTCAGTAGACTGTAAAGTATGCATAATCACAGCGATTCAATGGATAAACCATACTCCCACTGCATTTGGATGGATTGACATTTTGATCTGGTTCAGTAGTATTCATCAGCGTTATCCCAACAACCAATGTTGGATGTGGTCTGATTAAATCAGATAGTAACTCCTTGAGTAACTTTACTTCAAGGTCCAAGGTTGTTATTTAAACATTCTTTTAGAAAGGTTGTAACAGTGTAACCGTAACTATCCAATCTTGAGAATCTTATAAGCAACCTTTACTCATTGTATTAAGATGTTTCATGAGCAGTCACCATCTCGAACGTGTATGCAAAATCTCCGATCCTACCTTCAAGCATAAATGTTAAATGCCTCTATTTATGGAAGTAGAGTAAATTTACTTCACCCTTATCCACATATTCATAACTATCTTCTAGGTAGACTTCTCGGTATTACATAATAATGTATACCGTTATTTTGCAACCAATATCTTAATCGAGTTAAGCAGTGTATTGAAGCATGTTAATAGCTATATAAGGCAATCCACGGTTTATCCTTTCAGTGAAATCATTTCACTCGGAGGTAGGCCGAGCATCAGCTCCAAAAGCTATGCTATAGCCTATATCTGAGCATGGAATAATCTCTTCTCTGGTAATATCAGAGTTTCCTCTCAATATTCAAATAAGTTAATCGGCGTTTTGAGTTTTCGTCAGACAAAATATCTACCACTCAAAATCTCCCACTAGCTTGTGTCTTTCATAAGAACCCGAAGGTCAATATGAACAAGCTGTGAGACTTCTTCAGCTCTATTACCCTTTCCTAATTAAAAGGTTACTTAGTCATTTTTCCTTTGAGATAGTGTTCTTAGACTGGGAGATAAGATTCACCCTTAGCCTCCTATCCTTAGAATATATGCACTAACAAATTGATGATGAAGAATCGTTTATCTAGTACGGAAACCATTTGTCTTAATAGTTTATGATGTGTCACATATACATTTTCAAAGCATTACTTAGTGGTTCTGACTTTATCAGAAAAAATTCCGAGTCTCAGAATCGTATACAAATGTCATATTCACCCTTTTTAAGGCAACTATATTGTCAATTTGAAGGTGAATCCATTCATTCCAACGAATCTGAAAAACAGAAATTAAATTTCTGCGATATTCAAGGATTAATCCGAAATTTGTTTCCTTATATCACTCCCATTATCTTAGCTAAAATAACGGCCCGTTGTCTACTCTTCATCATGAATGCCCAGCTACCTTGTTCTTACAAAATAACTTTAGCTTCTGAGTCAAATTACTCGGTTAAGAAAATCTCTAAGGATTCATAGGTTGGTGATCCAAAATCACTTTCCTTATCCTTTACTTTCTTTTATTAATATTTCGGTTTAGCCTTTTAACTTATTTAGTTTAGATGACTTGCTCTTGTAGACATTTAACTTCCCATTCTTGGCTTTCTTTAAAGGAAATGGCCTTGAACTAGCAGTTTATAAGAGTAGACACTACTCGTAAACTGTGGGATGTCTGGTGAGATTGATACCAAATCATTCTCGTCATTTTTGAACTAATTTTATTTTGTCTCTCGCTCAGCACGAGTGACAACAGTCACATTCTTATCAAATGTCACTTAAGTTTGTAGGCTCAAGAGGATCATCCTCTTCCGAAGAATTAATTTGCATTCTCGATTATTGAGTTCAACATTCTTGTTACTTTTCCACTATTACGAAATCATCATCAGTCAATTTATCATGTTTAGCAGTTTAGATACCTTGAGATGATATGTAGTTGTAAATAATTTATGACAGAAATATAAATCAAATCATACACCACAACATATAATAATTTTAGGAATTATAAACGTGATGTCAGTTTATCCTACAATTCCAAAAATTTAACCTCACATCATACTGCTGACGCAGGGTTGGTATCAGCACAATGACGATTAAATTGAGACAATCTCTCTCAACAATTAACCATTAAGAATCAGACATATTTTATTTAACTGTTGATTTCCTTCCTTTTTCAGCCAAGATATTTCCAAAGAATATCCTTTTGAGTGTGACCTACTATTTCAGATCTCAAAGTAGGCCCCGAGTATGCCGCCGCAGGGTCGTCAGTGACTCGACGAGTACCTAAAATCCTATCCGTTCGGAGACCAAGCCTTGAATTTTGATAGATGTGAAGGCCATCCGCAGGGGGCCGTAATCAAAGTGGCTCAAGGCGTCACTCTTCTCTCACATGCTTGTGTCAACAGTAGAGGTCGAGGGGTCGGTTGTCACCTTCTCCGCTCCCACTCGTTATTTTGTATTTAGGTAGTCTCATTAGGATTTTAGAATTTTTTAACAATCCAAAAACAATATATCATGAATATTTAATTTAATCCTTCCACTAGTTTATCGGTTACAAATACCGTCTAACTAGTGTTACTATATTCACGATTTTCCAATTTTATGGATTTATAAATTCTTTGTGTAGACGCTACACAATTTAAATTCACCTAGAATTTTATAATCCTGATATATTAGGACTTATGAATTTCCCACCAGATCGAAAACAATAAATCACAAATTTAAAGCTCACATTAGTTTATCAGTTCCAAATATCGTCTAACTACTGACACTATATTCATGATATTCTAAATTGTCGATTATTTATAAATCTCTTGTGTAGTCACTACACAACAAAATTCACCAATGAATTTTAAAGTCCTAATTTATCATGATAAAAATTTAGGATCTCAAAATTTTCCAATAATCGAAAGCAATAAATTATGAAAAGCATTCACCAACTTATCGGTTCCAAATACCGTCTAGTTGGTGTCCAATTTTTCATGATTTTCCTATTTTTTATAATCAAAATTCTAATTTATGTAGCTATTACATAACCAAAACCCCGAATGATTCATAATCCTAAATTAGGCTTATCATGTGAATTTTATATCCCGATAAAATTCCGTTTCCTTTAATTAATTTAATTTATTTTTAGTCTAAATTAATTATCGTGTTGATACATGTCTAATTAATTTCAATATACATTTTCTACATGTATGCATATGCTAGGAGTGGAATTCATGAATATGATGCATGGCATGGTTATATCACATACATAATCATACAAGAAAATAAAAGCGAAAAATAAACCACTGAGATGGACCGTTGGTACCCCCGTATCTAATCTATAAATTAAACCCTACGTTCATAAAATTTATAATTTTTAATGAACCGCCGCCGCTGCTTGGTATATAATTTTCTGGTCCAGGTCTTCAATAAAAGCACTTCTAGTTGAGTTGGTTGAAGCTTCTTCTTCCTTCATCACCACCCGAGTTCAATTCCCCTTCATCCTTTGGGGATTCGAACTCGGGTCTCTGCACAATTGAACACCGTGACTTGACCCATCGTGTGCGCGACTTTTACTCTTCATAGTCTTCGTCCGATTTATTTAAATATATCTCGGCCGAATTAAAATTAATTCAAAAAATTAAAATTACAAAAATAAATTACATGATATCCTATACCCAAAAAAAACCGGGTTTATAATAGATCTAATGGTAAACAGATACCAACCCAATCCATCTCGTCAACCAAAACATTTAGTTGCATAAAAAAAAAATTCTATTTTATTATATTCCACTCCTTATTAATTAATTATGCAATCAAGATCGCAAAATCACTTTAACCTATCTCTGATACCACATGCTGGATATACAGAAACCCGAATCCGGATCCGATCCAAAATTGGATCGTCAGATCTGATTCACAACACCGATCGAGACGCTCGATCATGCACAGCGGAAGCTATGAATAAATTCGCATGTGATTTTACCACGATTTGATACGCATAAATAATTAATACAACTATGAGAAGGTTATAGATTTACCCAAACGGAGAGGGAGAAATAGTCTACCAAAGGGGAGAAGCCGCAGTCTTCCGGATTGTATCTCCTAGCGACGACTGGTGGCGCCGATCCTCGCCGTAGAACCACCTCGAATATGCTCAAGAAAAACCCTAGGTTTAGGCAAGAAACTAATTTTTCTTCCTTTATTTGTGAATGTGGCACAATTAATGATGTGAAATTGTGTTGGGAGGAACTATCTTTATATAGGAAAATAACTAGTCAAGAGAGTTATCATTTTCACACCACAATTACCTATTTTCATAAGGAAAATATATTTGCCATAAGATAAGAGATAATTCCCAAAAAATAAATCTCTTATCTCTTATCTCTTTTCTATTAATTATCTAATAAATAAATAATTACTTACACATGTGACATAATCTAGGAAATTTTATTTTCCCAACTTTATCACATAATGGGGCGCCACCAATTTAATAGAAAATGTATTATCTATTTTATATATTATTTACCAAATAAATAATATTGCATATTCATTACATCGACCAACTATTTAACTTATTCTCGAGGTTCCAAAAAACAAGAAAACACTCGCGTGTTAGGAGCCAACCCGGGGACCATGGACCTATAACCAGTAGCTACAATAAATCGAATAAAATATTCATCGAACAGAATATTTCTACTCAACTTATTAATTCCGGAACTACGCCACCATAAATCCGAAACCGAACTCTATCGATTATAGATATAACTTATTCTCAAAACGTCGAGTCGATAAGTGTCCATTGATATAATCATTACATACAGACTAACCCTCCATAGACTATCCGTAACGAAGCGGGATTATTTCCGTAAACCTTCTTCAATACATCTTATCCTTATTTACCATTAACCCACTAGTGATCAATTAGTTCATAACCAATACGAACTCCCGGGATCGATCAGTTTCTAGGATCAACAAATAATCGGATTGTCTTTCTACTTTCCGCAGGAAGGAATGGATTCCATATCTGTGAGATACACACTCCTCACTAATTCCAGAATAGTGCCAACGTGAAAGTGATTCGGACCGCGCCTCTTAGCGATCCTTAACGAACACATCAAACCCTATCTTGAAACAAGCAGGAGTCTGTAATCACTTCAAGATTAAGGTTAATCCATATACAATCATCTTGTGATTCAATAAGATTTCTCAATCACGGAATTATATGAGAAATGCAGATTAAATCGGTCCAGTCCTATATGACTACATCATATATAAATGCCCCACTTAGACAACCAATATCGACGGTCCGGATAAGACGGTCACACGATAAAGTGTTCTGGGAGCATTAATGGTGGTTTAATCAATAGACCTCATACTTTGATTAAGTTCACCATGAACTAATAGTTCAAGTGTATCACCATAAACTCAATCCTCATGTGTGACACACACACTAAGTTATATAGCTACATATGATACGACTTGGGGTTTTCAGCAGTATATTAAATATAAGCACAAATCAAATAATAAGATGAAATAAAATCTGTCATTTAGTAATTATAAAAACAATTACATAAATTATCTTTCGGACGCTACTTCCAACAGATTCCTATATTGTCTCCATGGCCTTTTGATCAGTGGGGAGTGGATCTAGTCGGCCCATTTCCCCGAGCTTCGGGTAATTTCAAGTTCCTAGTCGTAGCAGTTGATTACTTCATCAAATGGGTAGAAGCTGAAGCCTTAACCACGATCACAGCCAAGGCCATTCAAAAATTCCTGTGGAAAAACATTGTATGCATATTTGGCATTCCAAAAGCATTAATTTCAGATAATAGAACTCAGTTCAAAGATAGAAGGGCATGGTGTTCCGAGCTGGGGATCACCAACATTTTACTTCTGTGGGTCACCCACAAGCCAATGGGCAGGTCGAGCAGACCATTCGACAGATTAAGACTGGTCTGAAGAAAAGGCTAAGAGAAGAGGGGTCAAGTTGGGTTGAACACTTGCCTAATATATTATGGGCGTACAGAACCACACCAAACACTGCGATAGGAGAAACTAATTTCTCCTTATCATATGGACGCGAGTCAGTCATTCCTGTTGAGATCAGACTTTCCTCACCTCGGTCTAAGATATATTCAAAAGTAGATCAGGAGATCGAGCTCTAACACACAAAAGATGATGTGGAAGAAGCTCGGGATGTTGCCTTCATCAGAATTGCAAAGTACAAACAACGGATTTCTCAATACTACAACTTGAGAGTGAAGCACTCATACTTTAAAGAATGAGACCTAAGATCGAGAAAAATGAAGTCGTGAGACAGGCCCTCAAGGCAAGCTCGACCCGAACTGGGAAGGTCCCTACAAAGTTTTAAAGGTGCACGGAAAGGGTGCATACCAGCTAGCTGATTCAAATGGAAGGACCATTCTTTGGAGTTTGCAAGCAGACAATCTCCGCATGTTTTATGTCTAGGACAGGTTCCGGACTTTTATATGTTATTTTAGTTCTCATTTTAGCTATGTTATTTCAATAAATTGTACCATGTGGGTTACCAAGACTTATGCTATATCAATAAACTTTTATTTTCTCCATTGTGCGTGATGATTTTATTTAAGTTTGGAAAAGCAAAACTCATTAAGTCTCAGAGGATGACCTCAAGCGTCGAACTCTCAGGTCGAATCGACTCAAAAATTTGGTAAAACCCAACTCTTTAAGTCTGCAGGACAGACATCGAAACGTCGAACTCTGCAAGTCAGACTCAACTCAAAAAGTTGGTAAAACCCAACTCTTTAGTCTCAAGGGATGGACCTTAAAACATCGACTCTACAGTCAAAATCGACACAAAAAGTTGGTAAAACCCAACTCTTTAAGCCCGCATGATAGACCTCGAAAAGTTGAACTCTATAGGTCAGACTCGATCCACAGGACAGACCTCGAAAAGTCAAACTCTGCATGTCAGACTCGACTCAAAAAGTTGGTAAAACTCAACTCTTTAAATCCGTAGGACAGACCACGAAACGTTGAACTCTACAGGTCAGACTTCAAAAAGTTGGTAAAACCAAACTCTTTAAGTCTACAGAACATACCTCAAAACGTTGAACTCCACCGGTCAGACTCGACACAACAAGTTGGTAAAACCCAACTCTTTAAGTCTATAGGACAGACCACAAAACATCGAACTCCGTATCTCAGACTCGACTCAAAAAGTTGGTAAAACCCAATTCTTTAAGTCTGCAGGACAGACTTCAAAACATTGAACTCTGCAGGTCAGACTCGAATCAAAAAGTTGGTAAAACCCAACTCTTTAAGTCTGCAGGACAAACCTCAAAACGTCAAACTCTGCAGTCAAACTTGACTCAAAAGTTGGTAAAACATAGCTCTTTAAGTCTGCAAGACAGACCTTAAAACATTGAACTCTACAGGACAGAATCGACTCAAAAAGTGGGTAAAACCCAAATCTTTATAATCTGCAGAGGATGAGACCTCAAAATGTTGAACTCTGCGAGTTAGACTCAACTCAAAAAGTTGGTAAAATCAATGTAGCACAAGCACCAAGCATGCCGCACAAATCTAAGTTTTACATGGCATTCTGGGGGGGAAAGGTACCCCCAACACAGATCATAAATGCTTAAAATAAGTACTAAATCGGAAATGCTGGAAAAAAAAAACCAAGGTAAGAACACTTAGTAAAATATTGCATTGTATTGAATGAATCATACAGGCTACAACTGGAGGTCTTTCAAAACAAAATAAAGACAAGACTAAGAACTAAGAAGTGTCAGAAGCTGAATTCTGCCCGGGCTCCACGGATGAGGGAAGACTCCCTAGAGTAGCACTAGCTGGAGGCAGCTCGGTGGAAGGAACAGAAGTAGAAAGCTCGGTCACAGAAGCTGATCGAGCTATACCACGATGAGTGTACTAAGACACAATGTCTATACATTCCTGGAACTCCCCCAAACGAGTGTCATAAACTACGTCCATTCGGGGATTGTATAACCTCTTGTTGGCCAGGACGTCAACACAGAAGTTCACGTGGCCCGGGCATTGGAGTCATTCACTCCCAAAAAGTAGCTGCTATTCACCACAGGTGCAAGAAGTAGCTTCAGGGCCTGGGTAAACTCCTTGAAAGCCTTATAATCCCGGACAGCTTGAGCAGAAGCCTCCTAAAGTTGACCCAGGTAGGCCCGGACAGCCGTTTCTAGCTCGGCCTTCTCAGTTCAGAGCTTCTCGATGACTTGCTCCAACTCAGTCTCTTTCTCCAAGTGTTTATCCAAAGCAGCTTGGAGGCTTGCAACGTAGTTAGCCCCTAGAGTCATCAGTTCAATCACTTGAGCCTGGAGTTGATCCATAAGGGCTCTAAATTCTTGGTTCTTGGACTTAGTCAAGTTAGATCTTCTGTCCACGCTCGAAGGATCTCTTCTCCAGCTCGGCAATTCTCTCCTCCAACATAACCATGTTGGTAGAGGACATAGCCAGTCTTGTAAAGGCCTCCAGGACAACCACAGACAGTTGCACAAGCAAGTTATCAAGTATGAGAACTACCACCAAGTTGAGGTACAAAGTATCACAGAGAAAATGTGGCTTACATATTTAATAGCCAAAGCCAGCCTCAAGAGGCTCTTTGAAAGGACATCTACGAGATATTATTCGCCCGAAGCAAAGATCTTCCTCTCCTTGGATGAGAGGATCTTCAAGATTCTTAGGGATGGGGTCAGTCCCGCCTCTTCCTCGATCCGCCCTTTTGAGGACCACAAGAAGGCTCGGCTCTACCTTTCCTCTAAAGAGGAATCTCATCTTCATCCTCATCGCGAACACTATTGTCATTGGGGGTGAAAACATCGATTGTGATGGGAGCCAAGTTCTCCATGGAAATTGAGGACTGGTTTGAGTTTCATCCGGGTGATCGGGACGATGATCAGGCCGTAGTACCATTAATGGGAGAACCCACAGTTCGGACACGACCAAATCACTCTTAGTGTAGCACTCGATCAAGTCGCTCTTCTTAATCATCATCCTCGCAGCATCCGGAAGATTGGCAAAAGACCTCATTATGAAAGGAAAAAAAAAATCAATGATTAGACAAGAACAAAAGAAAAGGATAAATTTAGAATCAAAACAAAGAAAATAAAGCAAAAATATAAGAAAAAGCTCCTACATGCATCTCTCAAATTTTGGGAGGTCAAGAGCAACATAAGTGGTCCGGCCCCACCTCGGCCACCGAAAGCAAAGATCGATGAGCTATGAGGATGTTGGCTAAACCTCAGAGAAATTCTTGAGCTGGGACACTCGCAAGATTTCTACGCCGATAGTGTGCGAAAAGATGTCCCTAAGGAGATCATTTGAGTTCCAACGGCCTAGTTCAGCCTTCCTCATGGCGGATAAAGAAGAACCGCGTCTTCCACCCTTTGTAAGAAGACGGCCCATCTACCAATATCGGTACACCGCTCCACTTCCCTGTCCGTCTTGGGAAGAAATAAAACTCAAGGGAATCCCCAACCTTCTGAATATGATAGAAAGCCCTAAAGAAGTTCACGCTGAACTGGACTCCAATTGATACGACGGGGGTTTGGCAAATCGCTCCAGTCTTTTGATATAAAGTAATCGGAAACGGGTGAGAGGACAATTGATACGACGGGGGTTATAAACACTAAACATGTCTCGAAAACCGCCCACTTCATATGATGTTGACAACAACGCCTCGGATCCTGGGACAGTTATGACAGTGTCATTACGGAACTTTGCCACCTGGCTAGAGCGAGTTATCAGAAATTCTACAAGTCTATATGACAGGGGCCGAAGTACACCACTAAACATATCTGATCTAACAGCAAGATGTGAGGGGGGCTTATGATAGAGGTCAGACTGAGCTTCGTCACATGCCATCTTCTTATTGATTGAACAATAAATGAGGACAGAGGAATATAAACATTAAGGGCCGGGAACCCACTTCATGCCTAAAGGCCAGACCTGAACCCCAGGGGGGAGGTCTTACCCGTTCTTCCGAAAAAAGCCGCCGCAGGTCGGCTAGGGCGCTGGGGAGTTTGGGCCCACGCAGTATGGGTTGAGACGGTCTGGAGGGGCTCGACAAAGGTCGGCTAGAGCCTTCCTTATCCGATAGTGCTCACGTGCATAATAGACAAGAAAAACATGGAAAAAATATCGAGTCAATAAGACTCTGATCCTAATATTCAAGATATTCATAATTAACTCCTAAATCATAGGGATTGACATAAGATAATCTGTGGACAATACGAAAAGAAGTCCTTGAAGGACAAGCACATGTTTGCCAAGGACAAGAGGTCCTCTATATAAACCAACCCAAGGAACTATGAGAGACTTGATTCCTGACTCAATACACAGGATACGTAGGCAACTTGGGATTCAATAATCTCAGGCTCAGTATAAAAATCATCAAACGTTCCTTTCATTTTTAAGTCTTTTATTAGGGTTTTAGCATTGAGTTAATGACATTAGGGTTATCACAGCCCGTGTTACTCACAGACGATATCCAACATCATCATTCTCCATCTGTTCCTTTTTATGTGTCCCTTTTGATTTTTCATAATGATTGATATAAGAATAGTTAATTCTTTTAATATCACTAGATGATGCAAAATTTTACACTTATACCCATTAAGGGGTTGTTGGATAATTCAATGTCGTACGATTTTCGGTGTAAATAACATACAGGTTGAAGGGCATTTAAAGAAATATGAATATGAATAAACAAAGTGGACACTTAATTTAGGACATCCAAAAGGGAATATATGAACACTTACACTGAAACAAAGGGAGTACTATTTTCAACATCTCACAAAGTCAGGATGTACGATTTCTGGTGCTCACATGCTTCTTCTAGTAGGGGATCTCAGCCTGGTATGGAGCCGAAGACCCCAATAGCCAAGCATCTGATTTCACGACACAATATACTACACTGCCATGTAAGAATATAACAAATCACCCGCTCCAAACAAGCAAAAAGCAAGGATTTTCTAGACTAGTGCACTGAAGATCATTCCTAAACACTTCAGGCGCTCGCATGAGGCATCAGAACAATTCTATAAAATTTTACAATCTCATGCGCACACCTCAAATCCCAAGGCACACGCTCTGATTTTTATCGGTAATTGTTTCTTTTTCATGACTCAGGCACACGCCTCAGAAGTTCTTGCGCATGCCTGAACATGAATAACGAGAACCTGTGTTCTGCACCTACACAAATTATGCACAAACTCCAACAAAATTTAAACAAAAAATCTTCCACTCAAATTCATCAAACCTGGAAATCATAATAGCAACAAAAAAATAATGCTAACAACTTAACCATACACAATTTCGACCAGAAACAAACCCCCCCTCCCACTGTATATTGATGAACACAACCAATGAAAAATCAAATGCCAAGAAATTCTCTAGCAACCTCTACAAACCCTACAACAAGAAACACATCCACATTATTTACTACGATTGAAAAACACCAAATCAATCCCAAAATACAAAAGGGAAATTTAAAGAGCGATAAAACTCCTACCTTTTCAATTGATGAGAAAGCACTATAAATAGATATCCTCGACTTGTTGATGGCTATGGCATGCATTATATACAATTCCAACGGTCGGACTAGATACCAATTGGGATATTATCCTCTTCTTCTCTTTTCGGAGAAGTTCGAATTGGGGAGACGGATTTTCATAAACTTGTACTACCTCGGTCCTAAAATGTAAATCCGTTAAGTTTTATGAATTTATCTCATAATATAAGTTCATTAGAATATCAAGTGAGCTTTTATTACATTTTTCTTCATTTTACCTTTAATTTATTATACATTCAACTACTTTACAACTACTACATTAATTAATGAGAGTCAATGTGCATTCCAGAGCTTACCAGTAAAACTAATGACAGTTAATCACTTTGTTAATTTGTGTGAAAAGATTTAAACAGATTTATATTTTATGACGGAGGTAGTAAATGATTAATGGGAGGTCATGGGTATTTAATTATAATATTCCTTAATTAACCTTTAACCATTCTATATAATAATTTTCCCATTACCTTAATATTTATCGAAGGCAAAAAGATTAAAAATAAATACAATATTTTCAAAAGACAATCTTCCTCCGTTACAAGAAAACGGGATATTACAACCATAATTAATGATCATGGGTCACAATGTTCCAATGTATCAATTAATGGTCCAAATAAACTAATTGAACAAACAAAAAATGTCATATGGCCACATAAAACAATGTAGTGACAGAAGATGTTAATTTAAGCAAAATTCTATCATGTTTGTATTGAAAATTTATAAATCATGTTTAGAATCACGAATAAAAAGGAAACACGATGCTCTATGGTGAAATATATTGGCTATAATGTATATCTTTCAAGACAAACCATATAAATATCTTCCTAGCTAGGTTCAAATCCTCCTCTGTCGCTTGTTCGGGGTACTAGCGTTGTGATTCCCATAACCACCCTTGAACGGATTCAAAACGTCGTTACCGTTGCATTTAGGGCAAATAGGCTCCCTTTCTGACGCCATGATATAAATGTAGCAGTGTTGGCAAATCATCAAAACTAGTATTGGCACATCTTCTTGGTTAATCTCATTAGAGATGAACAAACTTGGGGTCGATATAGGCGACACAGTTAAAGGTTTTTTAGGGGACTCAATTGATGGAGTAACACCTGGTGGTGACAATCTCAGCTCCAAGTTAAGGTCCAGACCATTTCCGTCTTGATGGATCATGGTGCAGTACTATAGTGAAGAAATGGCACGACCGACCGACCGACCGACGTGAATTGTTGTTGGGATCGATGCAAAGGATTTAAGTGAGTTGCATTTTATACATGGAGAAAAGATGATAGAAAAGTGCAATAAATATACATGTGGTGTTTGTTGAATAACGGGTCAAATTTACATTCTCATGATCCATGATGTATAAATGTAAGTAACAAAATGTAGTTATGGATCGTTTTTCACAATAAAAAGGCGACGGTGTGTGCAAGAGAGTAGTAATATCTTAAAGGGAAAAAAATTGAATACAACGGGTGGTAGTAAACGAAATTTGACTAGGAAGTTATGCATTAATTAATTGTTGTTGTTAACCGATCATTAAGGTTGTTAATCATAACAGCAAACTGGACTAACGATTGTAATAAAACAGTGCAGGAAAGTGGAAATACTCACCGTTCTAATATGAGTTATACTTTTCAGGTCGGGTCGGGTCCTCCTTCAAACAAGGCTACAGTGGAAGTCTGTAAGTTGATGGTTCAGACCTAAGTTAATCCTAATAGAAGTTTAATTTAGTTTTATAATTCAACGAAATGCAAGGACCGGAGTTAATATTCCTCATTAAAATTCAAATGACTTAACAGTGGCGTTGGAATATGTCAAAAGAAAAAAAGGAGGGAAAAAAACAGCAAACATAACACAAGGGAATAAAAATTAGGGGGAATGAGGGAGAATGACAGAAATATTTCATCAATTGAGTAGAAGGACAGTTTTTTGAAACTTTTGCATAAAGACAAAACTATTTATTCATTGTCGAAATTCACTTGTGTTCAAATTATTTGTTTAAATTCACCGCCTAAATTCAATTTTATCGAAATTCACTAATTTTCAAAATTCATTGTCGAGATTCACCGATTTTTGGGATTCATTGTCAAAATTCACCGTCGAAATTCACTAATTTCGGGATTCACTAGGAAGATTCACCGATTTTGGGATTCACTGTTTGTCCTACCATTTATAAAAATTAAGCAGTTGTCTTCTCCCTATAAAAATATGTAGTTGTCTCCATTCTTAAAAATATTCCAGATTGTGTCATTATCCCTAATTTTCCATAAAATTAGGCAAAAGGACAAATTAAAAATTGACTGGCGAAAATTCCCAATATTTAGTTGTCTAACTAGATTCCGGGAAAAACAGTAGAACCGACCGGAAAAACCGGTACAAATCCACTATTCGCTACAGTAAATAATAGAATCGAACACGAATCCACTATTTCGCTTCAGCATTCCTTGAACTATGAATTCCGCTATACAAATTCACTCATTTGACATTTATCACAAAAGTGACGTCGAAAAAATATTAAATAGAATGCCATAAAGGGGACAAAAAAAAAATTAAAAAAAATTTGTGAAAGAATTGTGATTTTTGAAGCTTAGATCAAGAGATATATTCGTTTTGTAAATGAGTAGGAGAGTATACAAATTATGAATTTCCTGTTTTTTAAATTGTAGTTTTGTCCCGAGAAATAAAATTTGTTTTTATAAATTTTTTTCCACCGGAATAATTGCCTATTTCTACGTAAATATTGTCGCTTATTCACTTTTTTTCTGATTGGTCGCTTTTTCGCATTTGATTATATAAAAATTCAAACTCCAGTTTTTTTTTTTTTTTTTTTTTTTTATTTGTCGTGTAGAACTTCATACAAACAAATAACACATATCTAATACCAATACTTAAAGAATACAACAAGGAAGAAGAGATGTACTCCCTAAGTCTGTTTTAATTGGCACTTGTGACGATTAGTTTTGTTGACTTGTATTTGTCATTTTAGATAACTAATCTTTTATTTATTTTTTCCTACCCTTGCCAATAAAATGTGAAAATGAAAAATGTCATTCCCCAAAAGAATTCAAAAAGTTTGTTGCTGCCACATGAATGGTTTGTTTTTGTTTTTTTTAAAGAACGAACACCAATATTTCATTTCAACTCTAAGTGGAACCAAGTACATCAAAGTATCTTTAGAAGGAAAGGACACGCATAAAAAACAAAAGAAAACACCTAAGGATTACATATTTCTAGCAATCTTCAAGTTTTTCACTCTATTCAATACATTGGCCAAGACAATATGAGTAGGAGCTCTCTCTTCACATAGGTGATGATGCAACTGATTACGTCAATGCCAGATTGTATAAACTGCTTCACGAAAGACATAAAGCCAGACTTTGTTAGTTGGTTGACCCTCCAAATTGTCCTTGATCCAGTCCCCAGCAATGGACTAGCTGAAGAACTTAGGTGTGGGTAGCAGTGATCTCCAGATTAACATGTCCCCTCTACAATCTCTTAGGGTATGAATATTAGATTCTTCCTCCTGCCGACAGAGGTTGCACAAAGAAGAGATGGAAACATGCCTCTGGCACAAAAGTTGCATAAAAGGCAGAGAGTTGTGTTGACCTTGTCAAAGAAGAAGTTCAGTCAGCTAGGTCATTTGAGGTTCCAAATGTCAAACCATACTTTGTCTTCAGTCATCGGGGCAGTGTTGTGAAGGAAGGCCAATTTCCCTAGAAAAGCCAGATTCGCACAGTAGAGGTCCTAAAAGCCAAGTCCACCTGCCTCATTTTCGAAGCACAACTTCTTCCAAGATAAGTAGTGCATCTTTATCTCAGATTGTTCTTCTCCTAAAAGAATCTTCTGCAAATATTATCAATTTCATATAGGACACCCTTTGGGATTCTTGCAGTTTGCGTAGCATAGTAGGGGTAAGTATCCAGAGAACTTTTGATCAGAAGCATTCTTCTTCTCTAGAAACGGTCTTGATCTTCAAAGTGGCTAGTTGTTTCTCCATCTTATCAAGAATATACCCAAAAGTCCCTTTTGTTGTTCTTAAGTGGAGTAAAGGGATTCCCAAGTAGACTCTCAGATCATCTGTCAGCTACATGTTCAGGCTTTGATTGGGGATAGTTTTTAACTAGTGGTCCGTATTCCCAGAGAAGTGGATTCTGGATTTTAGAGAACTCACTTTCTGCCCAAATAAGGTACAAAAGTTGTTGAGGACCTCTACAATAGTGATGATCTGGTTTGCGGAGGCTTCACCAAAGAGGATCAAGTCATCTGCGAAGAAAATATGTGAGAGTGGAGGTCCAGATCTATTGACCTTGATAGGCGTCCAAATACCCTCATGGACAGCCTTCTCAATGTTCTTCCCTAGGATTTCCATGCAAAGAACAAACAGCTAGGCAAATGGGGTATCCCTGCCTTAAGCCTCATCCATTTTATCTCGGCCTGCATCTTCAATGCCTTGATTCTTTGAGTTAATTGCCCTGTTTCTATGCCTTAAACCTCCCAGATTCATCACCTCGTGCTGAATCATCTTTCCTTATCTAGAGCAACACGAATACCTTTTAGGTGATGGCTCTTGGCCGATTCAATAGAGAACCGGAATCTCCGATAATTTTTTTTCTCTCACCTCTCTTAATTTCTGATTTGAACGATTCTTTGCCTGATTTCTTGCCATTTGTGTGTTTACAGGTTGAGAAAGCCTTCTTGTTAAGAGCAAGGTAGTTTTCAATGCAATAAAGATGAAAGATTGTAGCTTTTGATTCCTACTCACAGCAAGGCAATCCCTTATGTGTTTAACAATCCGTTTTTTGAGGATTTGCAACCATTAACGCAGAATCCGGAAGGCAAATCATCATAAATCCTTCACGTGCCTCATTTCAGTGTATGTCGACTGGAAATGCTCTAGTAAAGCGGTTTGACCCCTTCTGGCTCCTTAGTTTGGTCGGAATGAGAGCTTAACACTATGAGGCCTCCGTTTGGGTCATTTGGTAAGGGTTTTTACCTTGTGATGCATGTTTGTTTGGTTTAGTGGTGGTTTGGTCATTTCGACTACTCTCTGAACCCTTATTAGTTTTTTTATCAATGTTCAAACCCTGGTTTGTGTGTGAAATTGGTTTGGCTTGAACATTTAGTCTGTGTCTGGTTGCCTCTATCAAGGTTATTTTCAAATTCAAATTTCAGTGTATCTGTTAAAGCACTATGTTTGATAATCCTAAGGTTACATATGCAATTGATAAAATGACATGTATCATATTCCTTCATATAGCCTGACGATACCCTTAAGGAATTTCACAGGTACATTTGACCATGCCATAAAGAGGGTTGCCTTTTGGAATTAACATATGTGTATAATGTGCCTCGGATTACAGACTATGATTTTGAATTGATTTTGCTTTTAGGGTTCTCTACCCCCTAAACCCTATAATACCTTGTATATCAACCTTGGACTATATCACTCGAATTACACTTGAGCAATCCAACATTTCTTTCAAGAACACTTTTCCATTTCTCTATTTTCTGAAAGTGTGGAATTTTGTGAGAAGTCTGGAAGTGTGATAATTGCAAGTTGAAAACTTGGCAATCATCATCTTAGATTTATATGTTTAGCACATGGTTGGTTCAGTATGAGGTATGTCATTGATTTCAGTTCTAGTTGTCGGTGAGTCCGTAATCCTCCTTCATGTTCGATGAAGTGTTTATCCATGTTTTCCAGTTTCAAAGGTTTTACTTGTAAAAGTCAGTGTTTTTGAACTCCATGTAGTCTGTTATTAGTGTTAAGTGTCTGTGTTTGTGAAGTCAGAACAATCTGGTATGTAGCAGTCTCTAAGATCGGAAAGGTTGTGAAATTCAGAGTTAGTAGTGGACTTGTGAGGATATATGCCCTTAGCTCCATTTCATTAACATGTTGATCTTGTGAGAATCTGATACTCGGATTGAGTCAGTTTAAGTTTGAGTCTGTGCAAACCTTTAGTGTTAAAATTCAAATTGGTCTTGTGTGGAAATTCAGAAACTGCCTATTGGTGTCTTGATTTGGTATACCAACACACGAGGATAAGGCTTGCAGGTCTGAACTCGTGAGCATTGACAAATTGGATTTTTCCTAAAATTTTGGCCTTATGTTGTTTGTGCTTTGCTTGTTTTTTTTGTCTATTTTAGAACAAACCTTTGCATAGAAACCCTTTGACTATTGCTTAAGAAAGTCAGAAGCTGGTAAAAGTTCGTGGCTCGAGATACCAAGAAACCGCCTAGTTGAGAAAGGCTATTAGATCTGATTATTGACTCTGGTTAAATTGGATTTCTGTCTGAAAAGTTTGTTTCTGCTCAGTGGGTGTGTTTCCCCTCTTACCTTGTTTGTGATGTTCAATAATGCCTCTCTTATGAGACTAGCATACTGAATTACTGCCCCCTTGTGCAGTCTTGTTGAATCCTTGTGCTGCCATTGGTCTGTGCTTCCCTGAACATCCTGTAATAGAATATGTAGGCTTTGTTAAGGTAGCTTGTAGAGCTGCTGATTGTGTGTAATCAGAGTTGTATCAGGTTTTGATAATCAGAGCCTTAATATGATTATCAACTCTAAATTGCAGCTGATTTATCAATAGTTGAGTTTGAAGCTCTACTATGTCGTTGTTCAGCTAAGCCACTTATATTCAGCCTGCACTGCAGACTTGATAATCAACTTAGCTGAGTGTGATCGTCACTTCTGGAGGACAAGCTGAAGGTTTAGCTTAGTGTTCTAGTCAGCTATGTTGCCTGGTTAGCTGTGTAGTTGGAGTCCAGCTGAGTAGTTTGTCAACTGGTCAGTGCTTCTGGCTTTTTGGGTAGACATAGACTAACAAGAACCCTACCTTAATTGACTAGTTCCTAGAAAAGGGAAAAAAGCCTAGTAAGGAATCCAACTCTATAATATGTTGTTATTAGCTCGGATCTGTAACTTCTTATTCTCTTGATTGTAATCTACACGGTAATCTTTCAAATCACATTAATTATGTTCAAGTTTCTTGTATATCTATCACCTGAACCTGTTTGATTAGCTGAATCCTTTTGGGCAGTGCATCTTGAAATAAAACTGAATTTGGTTTTGCTCTGTCTTAATTCGTTCTATGTGCAAGATGCATTCAACTTTAGCATTAAAGACTGAAATTAAGTTTCTTCTGAGTTTGAAGGTTTCCAGTATTAAACATGAGAAGTCCTCCACACTCCTGCAAATCACAAATGAGGATGAAGATGTATATTCTGAAAATGGCAATGTCTCGACAAAAGAGTAAAGCATGACATAATATTCAAACAAAGGGAATTGTGCGGTGTTATAAGGTGTTGGGGAGTTATAAGGTGATAAGTGTTGAGTTGACTAAGGGTAATGTGTTTACGGTCAAATAATGGTTAAGTAAGATGTGTTTATCTTGAGCTTAGAGATTTAAATAAAGGGATAAATATGTGATGATTTATAAACATGTTTATCACTTTATTCAAAATACCAATTTACCTTTTTAAATATAAAACACATGTGCAAGTAATGTTTTGTGCACATGTGCAAATAATGTGCAAATCAAGCAATATCCGATTTACTTTCTTTATATATGATAAAGGCACATGTGCAAATAACGTTTTAGCGCACATGTTTTGTAATCTTATATATTAGTGGACTCTGCATAATCAGAAAAAGCTCGAATTTGAGAAAAAGGTTAATAAACTTGTTTTCTCTCCAAGCTTTTTCTATTTTTTCTACTTTTCGTTTTGGTATCAGAGAAAGGTTTCCACACCATGTCAACCCTATCACTGAATGTTGGGAGCTTTATCTCCCTCAAACTCAATTCTCACAATTATCCATTGTGGCGTGAGCAAGCTCTTGCATTAGCAGAGAGTCAAGATCTGGTGGGACATCTTACGGGTGAAACACCACTCCATCCAAATATGCCACACCAAAAACACAAACAAGCTGCTGCAGGGGAATACGAGACACAACTCACTGCAGATTCCACCACTCATCGCATCACAACCTTGTCATCAGATTTCCAGAAATGGAGGAAATCAGATAGGTTGATCCGAGGATGGATCATTGGCTCCTTGTCTGAGGAATCCTTCAGTGTTGTGCTTGGATTGGATACAGCAAAATGAGTATGGGATGCTCTAAAAGATGAGTATGCTCAAGATTCACAGGAAAGGGAGTTTAACCTAAAGCAAAGGGTTACCTACCTAAGGAAACAGGACAGTACATTAATTGCAGATCACATCAGAACTTTTAAAGGGCTATGTGACAACTTAGCAGCCATTGGAAAGCCTGTACCAGACTCAGATAAAATTTACTACATGCTAAACAGCCTTGGTCCCAAATATGAGACCTTTACAAACACTATGCTAAGGCCACCAAGACCATCTTATCAAGAGTTGGTATCTCACATTCAAAACTTTGATCAAAGGAGATCTTGGTTTAATGCAAACCAGGAATCTGACAACACAACAACTATGTCTCATATGGCCTTTGTGGGACAGACACAGCAAAATCAAGGGTACAAAAGAAACACTGACAGCAACTCCAGATTTGACTCTTCAGGGAGAGGGTTTCAGGCACAAAGAAACAAAACTGACTCCAGATCTACAAATAGGAGAGGACCTCCAGAGGGACAAAAGCCATGACACCAACAGAAAGGGAAGCCTACAAAAATGAGACATGCCAGTACTGTGGGGTACCTGGACACATTGCCAAGATCTGTTGGTGGGTGTCTAAAAAGGCTGACTCAAACATAAACTCACTCCCACAAGCATTGGCAGAACTAACATTGGACAACTCAGTGGTAGATACGGAGTGGACAATGGATAAAAGGGCCTCTAATCACATGGCACACAATTCAAGTATGCTTACTAATATTAAACCCTAATGTGTCCCTGACTTTGTAGTAATTGGGAATGGAACACACCTTCCAATACATGGAGTTGGGAAGGTGTGTTACATAAGACCAAATAAAACAGTTAATTTAAACAATGTCTTGCTTGTCCCTGATTTACAAAAAAAAAACCTACTCTCAGTAGGACAACTCATGGATCAAAACCCTGTGAGTTGTGAGTTCACTAATGTTGGTTTCAATGTGAAGGAAAAAGCAACAGGGGCCAGCCTGATGACAGGGACAAGGACAGGTGATCTATATACTTGGTCAAGAGTGCCAACAACTCTATATTCCAACAGGTTCAAGGGAGGGACCATGGAAACTTGGCACCAAAGACTAGGGCACTCTCAAATTGCCTCAGTTCAAAGACTAAAGAATAAAGGACTTATACATGTTCAAGGCAAAATAAACACAGACCATGTCTGTGAAAGTTGTCAACTAGGAAAGCTTAATAAATTACCCTTTTATGATTCTGAACATAAAAGTACTTCTATTTTTTATTTGATACATTGTGACCTATGGGGTCCTGCACCAGTTACTTCTTTAGGGAAATTTAATTACTATGCATGCTTTGTTGATGACTTTTCCAAGTATACATGGCTTGTCCCATTAAAAAACAAATCTGATTTCTTTGACACCTATATTGCTTTTGAAAACTATGTCCATTGCCACTTTAATAAGCCAATTAAAGTCTTTCACTCTGATGGTGGTGGAGAATTTGTTAACAACCCTCTTAAAACTCACTTTCTTGAAAAAGGAACTCTTCACTACATCTCATGCCCCCATACACCTAAACAAATGGGTGCAGTAGAAAGGAGACACAGAACTATACGAGAGCTAGGGTTAACTATGCTCTTTCATAGTAGAACTCCTCTATACTTATGGGCGTAAGCTTTTACTTCTTGTTCATATTATGAACAGATTACCCACATCCACTCTCAACTTTGACACTCCTTATCAAATCTTCGCACAATACCCTACCGACTACTCAACCCTAAGAGTGTTTGGATCTAAGTGTTATCCCTACACTTGGGATACAAAGAACAACAAATTTGACCTAAAAACCCTACCATGTGTGTTCATTGGGTATAGCAATCAGCACAAAGGCTACAAGTGCTATCACCCTCAAACTAAGAGAACCTTCATTTCGAGACATGTCTCTTTTGATGAAACCTTTTTTCCCTATAAGGAACACCTCAAAGGGTCATCAATCAGACCCTCATATGTCCAAGATGTCTTTGACTCTTGGACACCACACACCACAGAGCCTAATATCTCACCAGAAATACCCTCAGTCACTCCCACTGATCTTAGCATTCCACACACATCAGAAGAACATGTCACTACCCCTCCTAGCCCACAAGATCACCATCTAGAAGAGCCTACCATTTCTCATGACACTGCACCATCCAACAACATCTCTGAAAATTCAGAATCCAATCCTGAATATCCTGAAATGCAACACCAACCCACATAAACAAATGATCACTCTGCCAATCCAGAGAGTCAATCTCAAGTTCTTCCTGACCCATCTCCTGAAAGTCCTATCTTTCAACCTACACAAACACCTGACTTTCCAGGCACCTCCATCCCTACTACAAATTTAACTCAAGAACTCACTTACTCTCACACATATGATAGAGTTGCCCTAAACCAACCCAACCAAGCATCTGCTCCCACACCTGCACAACCTCAAAATACCATAGTCACAAGAAGCAAATCTAGGATTTTCAGACCCAATCCCAAATATGCCCTCCAAATCACCTACAATCACATCCCTAAGGAACCGTACACTGTTAAAACTGCTCTCCAACACCCTGGTTGGAAACAAGCTATGCTTAAAGAACTTGAGGCCCTAACCACCAATAAAACTTGGACCCTAGTCCCTAGATCTCCTAGAATGCATGTTATTGGTTCAAAATGGGTCTTTAAGACCAAACTTAAGGCAAATGGGATGCTAGACAGACTTAAAGCTAGACTGGTGGTTAAGGTTACCTTCAGATAAATGGTGTGGACTATCTTGAAACCTTCTCACCTGTCATTAAACCTGGAACTATTAGACTTATTCTCTGTGTTGCCTTACATTTTCACTGGTCTATAAAGCGACTAGATGTCAAAAATGCATTCCTTCATGGATAAATCTCTGAAGACATCTACATGGATCAACCCCTGGTCTGGCTGACCCCAATTACCCTACCCATGTGTGCAAACTTCATAGGGCCCTCTATGGTCTCAAACAGGCCCCTAGAGCCTGGTTTGATAGGTTTAGTACTTTTTTTGCTGCATTATGGGTTCAATTGTAGTTTGTCTGATCCATCTCTATTTATCTGTCATACTAACAATCAAACTCTTTGCTCTATGTCGATGATATGCTCTTAACAGGTTCTACAGCTACACTTGTGGACTCATTCATTGCCCTACTTAGCAAGGAGTTTGCCATGAAAGATATAGGCCCAATGCAACATTTTTTGGGAGTCCAAATCCAGCACACACCAACAGGCCTTCATCTATGTCAGACTCATTATGCTCACACTATTCTGGATAGAGCCCAAATGTTGGATTGCAAACCTATCTCCACACCTCTGGACTCCAAACTAAAGCATCCTACTACACCAACTTTACTTACAGATCCTAAACTCTATCGAAGCTTGGTTGGGGCTTTTCAATACCTTACTATTACACGCCCAGATCTAGCTTACAGTATCAATTTTGTGTCACAATTTATGCAAGCACCAGCAGTACATCATCTTACCTGGGTTCGACGAATTTTGCGGTTTGTCAAAGGCACTCTATCTCAAGGCATCTCCCTCACTTCACAGTCACCACTCCAACTATCTGCTTATTCCGATGCGGATTGGGCGGGTTGCCCATTGACCCAACGTTCTACTACCGGGTATTGTACATTTCTTGGTCGAAACCTCATCTCTTGGTGTGCTAAGAAGCAACACACCGTGTCTCGATCCAGTACTGAAGCCGAGTATCGATCAATGGCTCACACAGCTACAGAATTAGTTTGGCTCACATACATCCTCCGTGACTTGCGTGTTCCGACTTCAAAACCCCCAATTCTTCGTTGTGATAACCTAAGTGCGTTGTATCTCTCTGTTAATCCAGTCTTCCATGCTCGAAGTAAACACATCGAACTTGACTATCATTTTGTCCGGGAACAGGTTGCCCGAGGTCGCCTCATCACTATGCACATTCCCACTTCCTCTCAAATTGCCGACATCTTCACTAAACCGATGTCCAAATCAACTCTTCATTTTTGTACTCCCAAACTTGGCCTCATCCCCCAGCCAAGTTTGAAGGGGGCTATTAAACATGAGAAGTCCTCCACACTCCTGCAAATCACAAATGAGGATGAAGATGTAAATTCTGAAAATGGCAATGTCTCGACAAAAGAGGAAAGCATGACATAATATTCAAACAAAGGGAATTGTGCGGTGTTATAAGGTGTTTGGGAGTTATAAGGTGCGTGTTTATCTTGAGCTTAGAGATTTAAATAAAGGGATAAATATGTGATGATTTATAAACATGTTTATCACTTTATTCAAAATACCAATTTACCTTTTTAAATATAAAACACATGTGCAAGTAATGTTTTGTGCACATGTGCAAATAATGTGCAAATCATGCAATATCCGATTTACTTTCTTTATATATGATAAAGGCACATGTGCAAATAACATTTTAACGCACATGTTTTGTAATCTTATATATTAGAGGACTCTGCATAATCAGAAAAAGCTCGAATTTGAGAAAAAGGTTAATAAACTTGTTTTCTCTCAAGCTTTTTCTATTTTTTCTACTTTTCGTTTTCCAGAATTTAGGAAGGCGTCATGCTAAGTCAAAGGAAGTATTGTCCTAACTTGTCGCAAGAATTTGGATTCTTAATTAGGTGCTAATCTCACATAAATGCCCATGATTTTCTATCTTCTTAGATGCCTTGATAAATGTAAGTCTATTACATGATTTTCTATCTTCATAGGTGATTATTTGGTTTCCTAAAAATCAAATAAATAAACAATGGTTTTCCATACATCTTCAGAAACAGAATATTGTGCTGTAGAAACCACAACTTGTGAGAGCTTCAATGGCTGGATTCTCTCTTGTTAATATTGGTTAACCATCGAATTGGGTGAAAAATAAGTAAAAATATAAAAAAAAGTGCAGGATAGGATATAGATATGTACTCAGAAAAAGATCTAATGCCATGGGATAGATGTATTCAAGATCATAATCCAAAAGATACAGACCAACAAACTTAGAAATGAGACTAGCAGTTTACATTCACCAAATGATGAAACAAAGTAACATTTGCAACAAAAACAAAAAACAACAACAACAACAACAACAAAGGAGCTATCAACTTAATCCTGCTGTCAAAACGTACTCTATGGAAGCGTGGCAACCGGAGAGTTCTCATAGCCCGTGATGCCTGTAATTTTTATCCGCGTGATTGGCTGTACAGTTTTTGAAAATGATTCGTCAATTAAATAATGTAGCAAACACGTTACTAGGCAATTGATACAACGCAGAAAACATGTATATACACACACACACACACACATCAGACACACACGTTACAAAACGTTTTATTGTAATTTCTTCTCTGACCATCTGAGCACAAAAAATAAAACCGGATATATACATTTTGTTTTCCAATACCTGTCGGTGACCAATATTTCTTCTATAGTTCTTCTTTCTCTTATATTTGAAGACAATGACCTTCTTATCTAACAGCTGCATAAAAAAAAAAAAAAAAAAAAAAAAAAATTAATTCAATAAAACAAGTATATTGAAAGAAGAGGATCTTGGAAAAGAGAAACTACGGCAGAGAAAGATGGAAAACTGATGATGCACCTGTTCTTCCACAACAGCATGAACTGCTGCATTAGGCACCACCGGTTTACCAATATAAGCGCTCGTTTTGGTGCCGACCAGTAAAACCTTGTTAAGAATGATCTGCGCAAAATCCTCATACAACCAAGTTACTAGGAGACAATAGTAGTGGAAATATGATGGTAAGAAATCGAAAAGAAAATATAGTTACATGCAATGCTTACTTTGTCATCAACATTAGCACCCTTCAGCCTCTGAGTGTATATGTACCGGCCAGGAAAAACTATATATTGTCGAGATCCAATCTATGCAGCAAAGAAAAGAAAAAACACCTATCAGAATTAGGCAGAATCAGTGAGCCTAAGTCGTATATTTGGAAGGGATGAAAACTGATGATTTCAATATCTTCCCAATAATAAGATATAGCCGCTGCATGTTTGTAGAACCTCGATCGATGTAGTGTCGTATCATCAAAAATATTCCCAAAGATTAAGTATGAAAATGTAAGCCAAGTGAAACTAGTCATGTCATAGATATCATCAAGTGGTCTTAGTAATACAGCACAAAGAATAGAACGATAAGACCAAAATGCTTAAGAATTTCAAGATTACAAACATATCATGCACTGCAATTTTGAATAATGACACTTAAACCCAAAACTAGTAGTTAATTCACAGGTGAAAGACTTTTAGTGTCATTATTCGAAATTGCAGTGCATGATATGTTAGTAATACGGCACAAAGAATAGAACGATAGGACCAAAATGCTTACAGATTTCAAAATTACAAACATATCATGCACTGCAATTTTGAATAATGACACTTAAACCCAAAACTAGTAGTTAATTCACAGGTGAAGACTTTTAGTGCAGACAATAACGTCGGAGCCATTTCTGCAGAGATCGCGCTTAATCTTTATAGTTAGCTTAGCCACTGACATCCTGTCCTCTACATATCTATGTAAATGCACATAACTAAACAATACCAAGTTCCCAGCTGTTGTAATATTGTACTTCCTTCATCTATCTTAGATGGGAACAAGATTACTGTTTATTCCTCAAATAAATAATCAAATACCTCAATAGCGCATATACCCACCGAGGCTAATCCACCCTAAAAGGAGGGCTTCAGGGGGCTTTATTTGCACCACAGTTGAATCGACCTAGTGAAAGTTATCTATGGAGCCAAAAAACCGACTTTCCCAAGGTCGATTCTCACAATGCACCTACGGGAAGTCGGTTTTCGCTCTAGAATAGACTTTCACAAGGTCATTTCTCTTGTGATGTGCAGGTAGTGTGGTGCACCCGGTGTACTGCAAATAATAGCCCCCAAAATCAAATAAGCGCACACAATTTAACCAACATTCTCTTACATAATAAATAAAATAGCCAAAGCCCCAACGGAAAATTACACTTCCCAGGAATTCTACCTACCGGACAGTTCTCAAATAGTGCTATCACTTCCACAAGAAATTTCCACAGAACATAAAATTCAACCAAAATTCTCATCTGGGTCAACATAAAATCACAATTAAACATCAATGAAGTACCTCAATCCAGCAAATTAACTTTCACCAAGACTAAATTTTCATTAATGCACATATATTTTCAAACTTGAAGACTCACCATGACAACCGCGAAGACTTCTTCACGTTTGGGCTGCAATTCTTGAACTGGGCTCTCTAGAACTTGGGTTTCGGAAATGGATGCCTCAGTTTCAGGGTCAGCAAGCGGAGTTTCTGCCTCAGAAATGGATAGTTTCGGAATAAACGAAAATGTCGAGGGTTTTCTAGGGAAAGGGGTCGAATTGTGGGACAATAAAGGAACCTTTTCTCGGTGTGATTTCGAAAGAAAAATGGAAGGTGCCAAAGGGGAAAAGGAAGATGAATGTTGGTGGGATTGGGATAAGATTGATGGCAGAGAATAACAAAGAGAAAGAGTCGCCATTGTTGCTGGTTGGCGAGTCTGGGAGTGTTCCTTGTATCGCCTATATTATCCTATCCGTTGAGCTAAAGGTACAATTACGGAATTGCCCTTTATTACAGAGTTTTTTTGTTTGTCTATTTCTTTAAGACGATTATACAATATAAATCTTAAGGCACATGTGGGTTTTTCCATAAGAAAAAAAAAATATTATAAAGAGATGTCTACATTAACAAAAAAAAAAATGATAAACCCTATCATTAAGGGTCCCCTCACCCCCGATTCTACAGGAAAGTGAGGAGAGGTTAATCAGGTAACCTAATATTTCCACACGTGGTTGCTTTTCAAACCTCTCGTGACCTGAAGGGTGTTATCAATCTGGAATCAACCCCATTTTTAATCGAATCCACCGACCTCCAGAGAACAGGTTAGAAGGCCGCACCACGCACCCACGCCACCACTAGATCATATCCAGATGATAGATATCTACGTTAACAAGATTACATTAGAAGGTGGTTTACAACCCCAGTAACGAGATCATACATATTATAATAAATGTATTACATTAAATATGAGTATTAGATTCATTAGACTCCATTTTATGAGTATTAGATTCATTATATTTTATATGTTTCTATTTAACAGTCGTAGTTACAAAATACAAACATATTAAGGAGAGTAATTAATGTTTTGACTTAACATTAAAATGACAGTGACACCCCTTGAATATAATTAATACATTTCTTTTTTCAATCTCCACCTCTTAATAAATATAATTAATACAATATTTTTTTCAATCTTCCACCCCTTCATAAATAAATATAGATGTACAAATATACAATAAATAATACTTTAAAAATGTAACTACGACGGGTATAAAGAATTTTTTTAACAACTACAACAGTTAAATAAAAACGGATGGAGTAAACAATATTTCCATTTTAAACTTTTACTTGTGGTAATAAAAAAAATAATAAAAAAAAACTTGCACACATGAGGGTAATAAAAGCAAACACGGAAATAGCAAGGATAGAGAAGAAGGAATTTACCTCCCTCCTCGACTTCTTTTTGGCGGAGTCTTCAATCAACAATGAATGACAGAAAACTCTGGTAAAAATAATGGAGTTAAATTTTTTTTTTTTTTTTTTTTTTTTTTTGAGTAACAATAATAGGGTTAAATTAAAATTTGGTTTAACACTAATCCTTCGAATTAATGTCAGACACCAAAAGTGATATATTTAGGTTAAATATACCATCATTATTACCATAAGTAATGGCGCGACTCGATAAAATGGCGAGAAAATTCAATGTAACTTAGCAGCCTTTAGGTGGGACGACTAGAACTCAATGTCCACAATGAGCCGAGATTCGATAGCACAAATGGAAGGATATTGCATGCATGCTACTATCACCTATAGCTTTCATTTTCAAATGTTTATGAAGTTTCAAACTATAGATTAAGGACTTTAGTACATAAATTACATTTAATATCCGGATATTATAATGATTATTCTTGATTTTACACATATTTATTTTAGGCCTTTGTCTTTCTCACATGCTAATGAACAAGAGTGTTAAAATGTCGCACATTATGCACTTATAATTGTTTCACACACTATATTAAGAGAAGAATTTATATCACCTTATGACCTAAGTTTTGAGATTGAGACTCATTTATATTAGTTTGAGCTTATGTCTCAGTTCTGCACTGGGTACGCCCCTAAGTTGAGCTACTCAAATAATTAATCGACTCAATATCACAAACTTCAAAATCAAGTAATCAAACTCAGATATGAAAAATGAAAAAACAAATTTATATACATATATAATATATAGTATTTGGTTCGAATTATTGGTTTGGGAGGAAAATATGTGAGTGTAAAGCTTTATTATTATTTTATTATCTCCAATGCAAATATGTATTTTTCCTACGTAGTCAGATTCGAAAGTTGGTTCATGATGGGGGGTTGGACACTCTACAAACATTTTTACCCAAAATAGGTAGGAAGAACTTTTATATATCAAAATAGCTTAATGTATAATTTTGTTAATAAAAACGATAGGTCTCCCCCGCCTCACCCCCACCCACCGGAGAGCAATGATGTTGAAAGTGTGGTAGAAAATGTTGTGGATAATGTGTCGTGCTTGTTTCAAGATAGGGTATGATGTGTTCGTTAAAGATTGCTAAGAGGCACGGTCCGAACCACTTTCACGTTGCCACTATTCTGGAGTGAGTGAGGAGTATGTGTTTCACAGATATGGAATCCATTTCTTCTTCCGGAAAGTAGAAAGACAATCCCCTTATTTGTTAATCCTAAAAACTGATAGATCCCGGGAGTTCGTATTGGTTATGAACTAACTGATCACTAATGGGTTAATGGTAAATAAGGATAAGATGTATTGAAGAAGGTTTACGGAAATAATCCTGCTTCATTACGGATAGTCTATGGAGGGTTAGTCTGTATGTAATGATTATATCAATTGACACTTATCGACTCGACGTTTTGAGAATAAGTTATATGTATAATCGATAGAGTTCAGTTTCGTATTTATGGTGGCGTAATTCCGGAATTAATAAGTTGAGTAGAAATATTATGTTCGATAAATATTTTATTCAATTTATTGTAAGCTATGGTTATAGGTCCAATGGTCCCTGGTCGGCTCCTAACACGCTGAAAGTGTTTTCTCGTTTTATGGAACCTCGAAAATAAATTAAATAGTTGGTCTATTTAATGAATATGTAATATTATTTATTTAGTAAATAATATGTACAATAGAAAAGACAATTTCTATTAAAATAATGGCAAAAGTGGCGCATATTTTTGTGAGGAAATTAGGAAAAGAAATTTTCCTAGATTATTCCACATGTGTAATTGATTAATTATTTATTTGTTAGATAATTAATGGAAAAGAGATAAGTGTTTGATTTTTTGGGAATTATCTCTTATTTTAAGGCAAATATCTTTTCCTTATAGAAATAGGTAATTGTAGTGTGAAAAAGATATCTCTCTCTTGACTAGTTATTTTCCTATATAAAGAGAGTCCCTCCTAGCACAAATTACAAACAAAAATTGCGCCATTTATTAAAAGGAAGAGAAAAATTTTTTTTATAAATCTTTTTTATTATAAAACCTGCCGTTTGGCAGAAAATCAAAAAAATAATATTTTTTGGAAATAATTTAAAACAGCGAAAATAATAATAAAACCTGTTTTTATTATAAAAAGGGTTTTAATTATAATAAATTGGTTTTATTTAATTAAAAGCCTTTCTCCTCTCGGGTGTTAAGTGGTTCGTGATCCGGTGGTTCGAGTTCATGATTCGAAGTTCAAAACTCGAAGATTAGATTAAGTTTTACTTTTCCTTAGAAAATAGGTTAGTCGGGGTACCAACGATCCATCTCGGTGTTTAATTTTTCCGTTAATTTTTTTAGTGTATGATCGAAAATTGTATGATATAACCGAAATTGCCATGACATGCATCTTCATGATTCCACTCCAATGCATACACGTAGATATTTAATTTCAAATTAAATTAGGCGTGTATAACTCGATTAATTAGTTAACATACTTGTTTTAATTAATATGCGGTAGTTAATTAAAATTAAGTAACTAATTATAAAAACCGAGGACCCGGGTTTTGTCAATCATTACGATTTTAGTGATGGATTCTCGGTGAATCCCACTTAGATAAATTGTTGAGCTTTTCGGTGATGGCTTCTCAATGAACCCACCTTAAACAGAAACGAGATTACGCTTTGGGTGACAATTTAGAAATCGGAGAATCTTAGTACATGGGTTCGGAAATGGTCTAACCATGGTTGGGCGAGTTCAACAGAGCTTCGGCTCAATCGAATCCCCTCCACGTGTGATGTATGTTACAGTAGTTCGACAAGACTTAGCATAGCCGATAAGCCTTCGGGCTAAACGGGGCTTCTCTTGCCGGATTGGCTCGAATCATCACATATGTTCCAACGAATAAAGCGGCGTAGCTTGCCTTCATAACCGACCCTGTCGAGTACTTTGATTTATTGTTTCTTATTGTCAAGGCCGAAACCGTAATTAGTAAACCCACCACTTTTTCAAATTATTGAGTGGGAGAGGGGAAGGCGATAGCTAACCCCACGGCCTCTACTATAGATGCAAGCACGTGAGAGAAGGGTGACGCCTCGAGCCATTTTGATTTCGGCCCCTATGGATGGTGATCACCCCTATCAAAATTCAAGGCTTGGTCTCTGAAAGGATAGGATTTTGGGTACTCGTTGAGTCACTGGCCGACCCTACAATTTGCATACTCGGGGGCATACTTTGAGATCCGATATAGTAGGTCACACTCTTTATGGATATTTTGAAATATCTAGGCTAGAAAAAAGGAAGGTAATCAATGATTAAGGTCCGGGATGTCGATTCCGTGAGATGTTTGATTCTCGAAGCTTAATCATTGAGAGAGATTGTCTCGGTTAACCGTCACCTCTTTGACCTACCCTATGGCAAAGACTTTGAGGTGTAAGGTTAAATCCTTAGAATGGTAGGATAGACTTTATATAAGTTTATTATTCCTAAAACAAATTATAGTAGTGTATATTTGATTAAATTTTTGTCATTTTATTTACAGCAACATGTCTTCGCAAATTCAAACTTTACTGAACGATAAGCTAAATGGCGATAATTTTACTAAGTGGAAAAGTAACGTAAACGTAGTGCTCATATTTGAGAATGCGCAATTTGTTTTGACTGAGGTGTGCCCTGTACTTCCCCCTCAAAATCTGCCTAAACGCATTTGCGATCAACATAAAAAATGGACACAGGCGAATAATAAGGCAAGAGGCATCTTCTTAGCCTCAGTGTCGGAGGTCATTCGGAGCAAGATTGAGGGTTTTAATACTGCACAAGAAATTATGCAGCATTTGACCACCATGTTTGGCAAACCGTCTGATCAAGCAAGACACGAGGCCGTGAGGAAGGCTGTCAATGCCAAGATGAGGTGGGGTCAGTCGGTTACTGGTCATGTGATGAACATGATTAGTTACTTTACTGAAGCAGAAACTCATGGTGCGACTATATATAGACGATGCTACCCAAGTGTCCGTGATTCTCGAATCATTGACATCTGATTTCCTAACGTTCAGGACTAACTACGTCATGACTAAGACTCGTCTTTCCATGACGGAGTTGATCAACGAACTTCAAGTCTTCGAGGGTCTTTCTACGAAAGATAAAACCCAAGAGCAGGAAAATATGGCTGAGGCCAATATGGTCGTAGCCAAGGCGTCTAAGTCTAACCAGCAGGGTAAACCAAAGAATAAGAAACAAAGCTGCATTTGGCGCTAAACCTATGAAGAAGAAGGCTAATCCGAATGCACCATCCAAGCCCAAGGGCAAGTGTCATTCTTTGCAATGAGATAGGACCTTTGGCGTCAAATCACGCCCCGTATATCTCAAAGATGTAAAGGATGGGAAGGTTAAGGCTACCAATGGGAAAGATATGTTGAAAGGTGTCCTAAACCCAATCGGGTTGGACCGGATCCGACCGGTCGGGTCATTTCTGATCTATTTAGTTCATGTAATAACTTTATTATGATTAATAAAAGCACTTATGTTATTATATATTGTTTGTCTTCATATTATTTGTTGTATATATATAGTAACGCCCCTAGTATCAATCATGATAGAGAAACCATGATAGTGATTATTGTTGATGAGATCTCTAATCACTATAACAAGGTTGGTACTTAAATGTCTCTAGTATTATGTACTATCAAATGGGACATTGATAGTATAATCGCACTAACACGTATTGGATGTCTTCTATCTTTTAGAAGATAGGGATAGATCTCGATCTATCGAAGTGTAGGGACACTTGGGACATGCGTGGATGTGTATTAGAGAATGCGTGACGTTAGGAAGTGACCCACTTACATTAAGTGTCACACTATATGGCGGTTGTGTAATTATCCTTTAGACCAGAATCTTCATGGCATCACGGTGTGGATTGTCATGCTTTGACACTATTGAGATTTCTCCTAACCACGGGGCGATCATGCGGTAGTGATTGGGTGTGATATTGAAGCATGCGGATTACACATGATTGGTTGTCCGGGAATCGCGTATCCTACGATTGGGATCGAATATCCGAAATGGCCTTCTTATAAGGAATGTCTAGCTCTCGAGAATCTTTGCAAAGTGGAGTAAATGTGTTATTGATAGGAACCAACTTTACAGTACATTTCTGTACAGTTCAGCCCATGATTATCACATTTCTGGCATGTTTCGGGTGAGTTTAGACCCTATTTTGAGTATTAAATGAGGTTTTATTGCACGGCGATTTATCGGTTTTCGTAAACTCGACCTTATTTTAGCATTTTATACTCGTTTTCCCGAGCACCCGTAGTTTGCGGGGTTATGCGTTGCTTGTTGTTTTCATATGGATACAGACCAGGGTGTCTCGAGAGCCCGAAGGCGAGAAGTATGAAGTTTAGACGTGCCGGCGAAAACACGGAGGTTGAAGGTGAAAAAGTGAAGATTTTGGGTCACATTGGTCGGACGCCCGTCCTGGACACCTTGACGTGCGTTCGGTGGCTGTCGGATGGACAAAACCTCTCATCCGGACGGCTAACTCTCTGGAAAATGGATTCTTGGCTGCAAAAGTTTGTCCGGACGGACAAGGTGTTGTGTCCGGACGGCTAACTCTCTGGAAATTGGGAAAACTTTGATGAAGTTTTCGTCCGGACGGACAGATCCAGCATCCGGACGGACAAGAGCATTTCATCCGGACGGACATCTATGCATCTGTCCGGACACCTGGAAAATCAAGAACAGTCCGGCCGGACATGGCTGATATCCGTACGGATAGAAGACTTTCTATATAAAGCTGCCTCATTTCTCACAGCCGCAAGCAGAAAATAAGGGGAGATAATATTAGATAGGTTAGGCGATTTGGGGCGATTTTCTTCGTTTCTTAGAGTTAGAATTAGTGTTATATATCATTAGAATCCTCTTTCGATCTTCTCTTTGAACCTCTAACTTTTAGCTTTGATCTGTAACATTTCAAGTGACAAGATTTGTTCTTTTGGAGCTCGAATTTGGTAGTTCTTCAAGTAATCGAAATGGGTATGTTTTCTTGTTGTTTTACCATTGTTGTGATGTTTTTCTTCCGTTTGTATTGTTTAGATTCGATTATGAGTAGCTAGATTGTCGTATGGTCGAACCACGTGAATGCGGGTAAAACACCATTAGAGAGATGAACCGGGAGGTAGTGTAGCGCGTAATTTAACGTTCTAATCGATAATCCATATCACGAAACTTGTTTTGATTGTTTTAATAGCTTTGAATGAGATTGACAAACTTGTTCATTGTTGCACACACGTAGCTTATAAATGTATGTTGCGGCGTGTGGGAGCAGGGTTCGGGACCGTAGAAGTTTTGGGCTTGAAAGGTAGTCGACACTACCCGTGTACTAGATTGATGCCCTAGTCATCAAGTCCAGTTCCAATACGGGGTTTGTCCTATGAGTTATCGTTAGATGGCAAGGTAGAGTAAGGCACACTCCCGGGGCAATCTTTCTGAGGGTAAAGTAATCCGCTGAAACGTAGTTCGGCCATACCTCTTTTAATTGTTTAGAATTCCGAGTAGTGTAATATTTCTTTTACGCAATAGTATAACTTCACACCTATCTGTTTGACCTGAACTAAGTGCTAAGTCAACTGTGGTACTCAAAAACCAATCTCTGTGGGTTCGACATCGGACTCCTCAAGCACTATCCTACAATCGACCCGGTCCACTGCCGGTTAGAAAGTAGATTTTGCTAAGGTTTCGAGTTTTTACTTGATTGACCGGACCGTAGAACATCCGCTTATCAAGTTGGCGCCGTTGCCGGGGATTGGCAATGCTTTGATATCACAAAAGTTGACCGAAAGTTTGGGCTTAGGTCGTTTTTATTGTTTTCTTGTTGCTTTGTTTTGACTTGCAGCTGAAGTGCCACACCACCTATTGATGAGGTGGTGGTGACGAGGCACTGTGATTGTTTTCGTGTTGTTTTCTATGATTTTGCAGATTGAGCATAAATGGGTGGATACTCTCAACAATACAACTTTTATGAAGAAAAATCCACCTACCAACCTTGGGCACCTGAGCTTGGTCAAAATCAGTATTATCAACCTTATGACCAAGAGCAGGGTGCGTCCATGGGATGTGGAATGGACGACGATTATCGATATGATGATGGGAACTATAATAGACAGAATTTTGAGGGAAATTGGAACCAGAATCAACCAGGAAACTGGAGAGGCAATCAAAGCCAGCATGACTACAATTGGAGCCCAAATCAAGGACAAGGCAATCAAACAACCCTTGGAATTGGAGCTCTCAAAATCAGCACTTACAGCAGATTGACCTTGCCTATACCGTAGAGGAACGAGAAGTAGGTATTATTCAGGAGCTGAGGGAAAGGGTTTTTATGGCTATGGATGAGGAAGTGTCGGCACATCAATTGATCGATTGGTTGAACCGGATGCTCGTGTTATATAAAGAGGCCGAGGATGCTTTGAAGCGGGTGGGAGATGCAAGACAAGTTTTTCAGTATGGGAGTATAGGACTGCCTAGCCAATGAAGATTGGCCCCCATGAGATCTGAGGCTATGTTGGATGTCTCAGGATATCGTGTCTCTCATGACGGCCCGGATGCGGATCAAAATGAAAAGTCTTGCACACAAATGGTCCGGGTAGGCGGTGATATTGGCGAGTCAAGTTGCTATAATGAGGTGCTCCTCCGGAGGATTCGGTGATTGAGTTGGCTTTATCACCGCCACCCCATTGTAGTATTTGATTATATGAGTTTCCAAGTCTTCCCGAGTGAACTCCCGAATAGTGAGCTGAAAAATGATGATGTTTTGGTAGAGTCCGTGATGCAAAGCGAGTTGGAAGCTAGGAAAAGGAGTTAGGCTCACATAAGAGAGAACTCGCATGATGGAAATAGGGTCGAGAGAAAGTCGTCGGTGAAGAGGTTCAGGTGAGAGTGAGGTTGATGAATCGGCTTTCTATGAGGAGATTTTGAGCAGAGATTGAGATGCAAGAGATTGATATGGGATCGCCCATCACTCCATTAGTTGATGATGTACCATTCGAGTCGGTGGAGAATTTTTATGAGTATGCCAAGCCACTTGTAGTGGAGCCTACCTCGATTTTGGGTGAGCGAAGCTTTTGGTATTGCCATGCTCGGGACATGGAGGATACGCATGATTGTAAAGTAAGGGAGGTGGAGGCGTTGTCTATCATACCACATCCCGACGATGACCATCATGACACCTTGACGAGAGGTGCGATAGATTTATTTGAGGTCGTCGATCCGGTGGGATTAGAAACGGAGAAGAAGATGGGACAGCTCATTTTGCCGCCTAGCTCGCTAGTGGTTCGAGGTCATGTGGATGTGTAGATATAAATATTTTGTGTGACATAATATATATGTCACGTACTGCATTTGTCTCGAAATTAAATTTATTTTATATTATTTCCTATACAAAATGATAGGAAATGATATAAATAAATAAATGATTAATTAAAATCTCTTATAAATTTAGAGATTTAATTATGTATAATTAAATGGCTATGTAGATATATGAAATATATATGTGACATATTATATTTATCACATACTACACATGCCATAAAATATAGGTATTTTTATATTATTTCCAACATTAAATATTGGTAGATAATATAAAAATCAATAAATCATAAAAATCTCTTAAAATCAATTAATTAGGAGATTTTATTGATTTATAATAATTCTTGAGATTGTGTACAAATTGCTAGTACCAATCGGGAGAGTGCAGACGCATTAAATACGGATATTATGAGAATCAATCAGAGTGTGAACACATTAAATGAGTGTGAAAGCATTAAATGCGAATTACTTCCAATGCACTCATCCAGCACTATAAAAGAGAGAGGCTTTGGTCATTTGCAAACACACAGACACACAGAAACACAGAAACACAGAGCATTAACATAGAAGACGGAAGTACACAAGGATTCAAGATTGGAGAGGAAGCATCAAGCACTCCATTCAAGCATTCAAGCACCAAGAAGGAGGGGATCTAGGGAGCACAAGGAGCATTCAAGTGTTCTTCAATCTTTGAGGATTCTCCATCAAATCCGGCGTTCTTCAACATCACTTGAAGATCATCCACCAAGAAATCCGGAGTTCTTCAACCAGCTTCGAGGATCTTCCAACCTAATCAGGAGGGCGAAGGTGAGTCAAAGCATTGCCTCAAATCTCTACCCAAATCAAACATTCTTCCGCCATATTCGGGAGGAATCAACCACAAAGTCAAGATCTTCCGCCATATCCGGGAGAGTACAACCATAAATTCAAATCTTCCGCCATACTCGGGAGGAATCAACCAAGGTCCATTTCTTCCGCCATATCCGGAGGAAATCAGCCAAATTCAAGATCTTCCGCTAAATCCGGGAGTCCAATAATTGTTAACAATTAAAGAGGAGAATCAAAGGATTCAAGAGATTGTAACCGCTTTTTATTTTATAAATTAATAAAATTCGATTTGTTACAATTTTGTGTTTTCTTTGTTATTTTCAGGGATTAACACGAAATTTGCGTTACAAATTTCTGGCACGCCCAGTGGGACCGATCTCTCCTTTCATCTCTCCTTTCCAAAGAAGTCAAGAACAAATGGCACCAAAGGTTGCTTCTACCGCTCCGAAGGCTGCTGCTGCTAAGACTGTGGCTTTGAAGGGCGCTACTACGAAGGTTCTTTGCTTTGCTAATTTGTTTCTTCATCTCAAGGACAACTTTCGGACCTATCACTCGAAGTATGTCAAAGGAGTTTGGCATCAACCTCCTTTTCCAACATGAAGCTTCCGATAGACCCACTTCACCAATGGGCGCCTGACGTAATGATGACGAATTCCACAACTCTTGAGGAGCATATTGCTAGCCTCACGAAGGCCATTGAGGCCCTCACGTCGCATGTTCAGACTCAAGACATGCAGATTTCAAAGCTCGCCAGCAAGATCGATTCCGTTGGGGAAGCGAGTAAGTCAAAAGAAGTGGTGCATGATGAAGAGGACGAGCATGATGTCACTTCCAAACACCAAGAAGCCTTCAAGTCTTTGCATATGGCGAACAACTCGAAAGTTGCCCAGAAAAACTCTTTCAAGGATCATGAAGCCTCCAAGTCCTTTACCTTGGCAAGCAATCTGAAGATCTCCCCCGACGGGACCATTCCTATCGACCAACTGCAGAGGAGTTCATCATGGGGACGATCAATGACAAAGTCGGAGGATCCATGAAATCGTCTCGGACTTACATCAAGCCATACACCAAAAGAATTGATGACTTGAAAATGCCCGCCGGTTATCAACCACCAAATTTCCGAGCAATTTGATGGAAAGTGGCACCCGAAGCAACACATTGCCCATTTCGTGGAGACTTGCAACAATGCTGGAACCTATGGAGATCACTTGGTGAAGCAATTTGTGCGTTCACTCAAAGGCAACGCCTTCGATTGGTACACCGATCTCGCCCCTGCCTCTCTAGACTGTTGGGAGCAACTGGAGCAGATATTTTTGAATCGCTTCTACAGCACTCGTAGAACCGTGAGCATGGTAGAGTTGACCAACTCCCGCCAATGGAAAGAGGAGAAAGTAGTTGATTATATTAATAGATGGAGAAGCCTTAGCCTCAACTGCAAGGATCAACTCTCTGAAGCCTCCGCTATTGAGATGTGCATCCAAGGCATGCACTGGGGACTGCAATACATCCTTAAAGGGATTCTCCCGAAATCATTTGAGGAGTTAGCCACTCGTGCGCATGATATGGAGTTAAGCATTGATGCCAATGGAGGTCAGGCCCCTGTTCAAGATCCAAGAAAGGGGAAAGAAAAACAAGAAATTAAGAAATCCGTGAAAGCTTCTCCCAAAATGGAGAAGAAGGAGTCCAACGCTACCACCGTAGCTCCAGTAAAAGTTAACAACCCAGCGTCAAGCCAACCTGAATGGAGGAAGGTTGAGCCACGACAAGTTGAAAGACGGAGGCCAACTCTGAACGAAAGGCAACAGAGGAAGTATCCATTCTTCGATTCTGACGTACCCGCAATTTTTGATGAGTTGTTGAAATTGAAACTCATTGAACTTCCAGAAACAAAGCGTCCGGAGGATGCAGCAAGAGCCCATGAAGGTAACTATTGCAAATATCATCGCTTATTTGGTCATCCCATCGAAAAATGCTTTGTCTTCAAGGACAAGGTTATGCGTTTGGCCGAGGAAGGAAAGATCGTGCTTGAGGAAGAGAAGGCAAGCACAAATCAAATCACCATAGCAGAGCCGACGAATGGTCATTACATGACCATCCAATTCGGATCACTCGACCCTGTTGAGATTAAATTCAACGACTCTCCACCCATAGCTAAGACAGAATCTGGAACGTCTCCCAAACAAGCAAAAGTCATTGCGGAAGAAAAGAAAAACCCGAAGCCTGTCGAACAAGACGATGATGGATGGATTATGGTGACTCGCAAGAAAAAGCAAAGGAAGTCACATTGTTTCAAATTGGAAGAACCAAAGACGATTTGTTCCGAGTCTTCCAAGCCAAGAAGAGGCCGAAGGGCAAGAAAGCTGAGAAGAAATCAAAGGAAGGTAAACAAGAAAGTGAAGAGCATCTTCCCTGAAGGGGTCGAGTACATAAGCCCTCGTACTCCATTCACCTTATTAGAGTACATGCCCAAAAGAGTCCTCGAAGCTGAGACGACCGAAGAAGACTCAGAGAATGAAGTTGTCCCATGTTATGCTATCCACACAGAAGAAACTGATGGTGCAAAGGAAAATGAAGATTCGCCGACTGAGGAAGAGGCTTCAAACAATGCAAAGCTTGCTTGCACGGTTGAGATCACTTTCACAGATGACGACATGCTTCTCGGATCAGCGCCTCATAACCGTCCATTATTTGTCACAGCATATACACGCGAGCAAAAAGTTAACCGTGTGTTACTAGATGGAGGATCGGCTGTCAACATATTGCCGCTCCGGGTGATGAAAGAATTGGGTGTCTCTATGGATGAACTCTCCGACAGTCGACTTATGATCCACGGATTCAACCAAGGGGGGCAGAGAGCCATTGGTGTGATCCGACTTGACATCTTGATTGATGAGCTATCTTCAAGCGCATTGTTCCATGTGATTGGCCTTGACGCGTCCTACAACATGTTGTTAGGGAGGCCGTGGTTACATGAGAATGGAGTCGTCCCTTCAACCCTTCATCAATGCTTTAAGTATCGGCGCAATGGCGGGGTAAGAAAGGTCATTGCTGATGAAAAACCTTTCACTGAAGCTGAAACTCACTTTGCAGATGCAAAATTCTACCTGAAGCCGGCTCCTTTGAAGATAGTAGGCGCTTCCAGATCATGGGAAAAAGATGATGAGGAGAAGGCCATCCCATCTGAAGATAAGAGAGAGGTTAGCAAGCATGAAGAGATAAAGTCATCGACACCTCCCATGCCTCAAAGGAATGTGAAGACATTTATCCACCTCAAAAATCCAAAGCGTTGAGTGGACTGACCCTGCCACTTCCCAAGATCAATGCCGTGAAGATGGATGCTCCTCTGCAGGGGTTTACCCGTCCTAAAGAAGGCCCGGTTATAGAACATGGAACAGTGCCAGCCACAAGAAGGGAAGGTTTTGATCCTATTGCTTACAAACTCCTCGCAAAGGCAGCAAACGGATCCCGAAGCCCTGCTCTAAAAATGGGGGCAAAAAGCAAAGAATCTGAAGAAGCACATAAGGCCACGAAAGCAAAAGTTCCCATTATTGGGTCCCGGACAGGCCTGGGATATAATCCTTCACCACCCGTCCGCATTGCAATAAGGAAGGCAAGCAATAACTACATCGGGGTTGAAGATGAATCATCTCCAACGAACATTCCGGAACCTCTACCTCCAAGGCCATCGGTGTTTGAGAGGTTACAACCAAAGAAAGAACGCGTCTCAGTCTTCGAAAGGCTTTCTGTCACGACCAAGAATCTGTCAGGACCAAAAGTCGGCAAAAAGCGAAGGCGATCAAGCACATAAGGATGCTTTGGGAAGGATATTACAAACATCGACTCTAAAGAAATCAAGAGTCCGGTCCCGTCTGAATGAAGCGTCACACAGTCTTGACATACACTTTGTGGAAGCGTAATGAAAGCTAAGTGCGCGCACGGTAGTGTACACTAAAAGCGATGCCACGCACAATGTGGAGCATGTGCATCCAACATGTCAAGAAAATGAGCCTGAAGAAAGCGTTGGGTCCTCGTATGTTATCTCCGCCGGTGAAGAACCTTACCCCACCAAGACTAAAATAGGATCAGAAGAAGTCATGGGACTTGATGAAGTGAGAGAACATGCTTTCGTCTATCATATCACATTGGAAAATGATGAGGTTGAAGAAGATGCAGAAGAAGCACCCCCGGAATTAGAAGAAGGGGTCAAATCCACCGTAGATGAGTTGAAGGAAATCAACCTCGGCACTAAAGAAGAGCCACGACCAACTTTCGTAAGTGCTCTTTTGTCTCGTAAGAAGAAGAGAGATACCATGAAATCCTCCAAGAATACAAGGATATATTCGCTTGGACTTACAAAGAGATGCCGGGCTTGATCCAAAGGTTCTTTGTCCATCGGTTGGCCGTAAAGAAAGGATCATACGTCAAGCTGTGCTCAAAGAAGATTTAGGCCGGATCTTATCCCACTCATAGAGCGAAGTCAACAAGCTCATTGAAGCGAGGCTTCATCCGTGAGGTTATGTATCCAACATGGATCTCGAGCATCGTCCCGTGAGAAAGAAGAATGGTCGATTCGTGTGTGTGTAGATTTTCGGGACATAAACAATGCGTGCCCAAAGGATGATTTTCCCTTGCCAATCACGGAGGTGATGGTGAGCGCAACTACAGTCATGAAGTTCTTTCCTTCATGGATGGATCGTCTGGTATAACCAAATTCGAATGGCTCACGAAGATGAAGAATTCCTTTGCATTTCGAACTCCTAAGGGAATATATTGTTACAAAGTGATGCCTTTTGGTGCGAAGAATGCGGGGCAACTTACCAACGTCGTCGATGCAGAGGATCTTTGATGACATGCTACACCAACATGTTGAGTGCTATGTTGACGACTTGGTTGTAAAGTCAAAGAAGAAGGCTGACCACTTGAATGATTTGAGATTAGTCTTTAATAGACTTAGAAGATTCCAATTGAAGATGAATCCTCTAAAGTGCGCATTTGGAGTCAGCTCGGGAAAATTCCTCGGCTTCATCGTTCGACATCGAGGAATAGAAATTGACCAGTCCAAAGTAGAAGCCATCGTGAAGATGCCTGAGCCTCGTAGCCTGCGTGAACTCAGAAGCCTGCAAGGTAAACTGGCCTATATACGAAGGTTTATATCAAACCTCGCCGGAAGATGCCAACCTTTCAGCCATCTGATGAGGAAGGGAGTCCCGTTTGAATGGGATAACTCATGCAGAAAGGCGTTTGAAAACATTAAAGCGTACTTGACGAATGCTCCGGTCTTGGCAGCCCCTGTTAAAGGCAAACCTCTAATCCTTTACATCACAGCGCAAGAACGATCAGTAGGTGCACTGCTTGCTCAGGAAAATGACAAGGGCAAAGAAAATGCATTATACTATTTGAGCAGAACAATGACTCCACATGAGCTGAAATACTCTCCAATTGAGAAGCTCTGTTTGTCACTCATATTCGTCATCCAGAAGCTTAAGCATTATTTTCAAGCTCACACTATACATTTGGTGTCAAAAGCAATCCTCTGAAGTTCGTCATGTCCAAGCTCTGTGTTGTCCGACAGATTGGCAAGGTGGTATCTCCAACTTCAGCAATTCGAAATTGTTTACGTGTCTCAAAAGGCGTCAAAGGGCAAGTGCTCGCAGACTTCTTGGCCGATCACCCTATCCCGGCAGAGTGGGAACTATCGACGATCTGCTCGATGAGGATGTCATGGTGATTGAAGTCCTTCCACCATGGAGAATGTACTTTGATGGGGGCGTAGCGACGAGATGGGGTGGTGCGGAGTCATCTTTGTTTCCCGAAAGCGAAGTGTTGCCATACTCCTTCAAAGCGACGAGAATGTTGCTCCAACAATGTTCTTTGAGTATCAAGCTTTGATCTTAGGGCTTGAGATGGCGATGGATATGAAGCAATGCAGATCGAGCGTGTCTGGCGACTCTCAGTTGATCATCAACCAGCTTGAAGGCGCTACGATGTAAAAAAGCCGGAATTAGTCCCATACTGCAATTATGCAAGGAAAATCATTGCTTACCTTGGCGACGTTACAATTGAGCATGTTCCGAGAAAAGAAAATAAGCAAGCAGACGCTCTGGCAAACTTGGCAGCGACGATGGCAATCGGTGATGGAAAGATGCAAGTCCCCGTCTGCGAGCAATGGGTGGTTCCTCCATACTTTGGAGAAGATGAGGAGGATGATAATGAAAGTCATGCCGTGTGTGTCTATGAAATAGACCAAGAGGATTGGCGCCATTCATTAGTGGAGTACTTGAAACACGGAGACTCACGACGATCAAAAGAAGAAAGTTGACATAAGGCGTCGGGCTCCACGCTTCTTGCTTCACAATGACACTTTGTATCGCCGCTCATTTGAAGGAGTATTTCTCCGTTGCCTCGGAGAAGATGAAGCTCTTCACGCTATATAGGAGGCTCACTCACGGGATTTGTGGCGCCCATCAATGCGGTCGAAGCTCCACTTCCGCATCAAAAGGATGGGATATTATTGGCCAACCATGGTGAAAGATTGCATGGATTACGCCGAAAATGTGAAGCATGTCAATTCCATGCCAACCTCATACATCGCCTCGAGCCGTTGCATCCAAGCTGTAGCGGCATGGCCTTTGACGCTGGGGAATGGGCGTGGTTGGTCATTGCCGAAATCATCAGGCCAACATCTCTACATCTTGGCGGCCACCGATTACTTCTCAAAATGGCTGAAATTTGTTGCACTACGCCAGGTAAAGAAAGAGGATGTAGTCCGTTTCATTCGAGTGAACATCATCTATCGCTATGGAGTTCCACGCTACATCATCACGGATAATGGGAAACCGTTCGTGAATAGCTTGGTGGATAAGTTGTGTGGCGATTCAACTTCAAGCAAAGACAAGTCGTCCATGTACAATCGCCGCCAGCGGACTTGCCGAAGCTTTCAATAAGGCGTTATGCAACTTGTTGAAGAAGGTCGTGGCAAGACACAAGAAAGAGCGCACGAACGAATGGGTGAAGCTTTGTGGGCCTATCGCACAACCTTTCGGACTCCGACTCAAGCCACTCCATATTCGCTTGTATGCGGTGTAGAAGCCGTGCTACCTCTTGAGCGGCAAATACCCTCACCGAGGATCGCTATCCAAGAAGGCTTAAGCGGCGAAGAAAATGCCGCCGCCGCCTTGAAGAGTTGGAAGCATTGGACGAAAAGCGGCCAGGCTCGGCAAAATCTTGAATGCTACCAAGCCCGGTTGTCAAAGGCATTCAACAAAAAGTCCGCCAAGATCCTTCCAAGTTGGTGATACGATTGCTTGCGGTGAGAAGACCTATCATCATGACACACAAGTCCAAAAATAAGTTTACATCAAAGTGGGACGGTCCTTATGTTGTTCATGAGGTCTACACCAATGGTGCCTACAAGTTGGTGGATGAAGATGGTGTCAAGCTTGGCCCAATCAACGGTAAATTTCTCAAGAAGTTCTATGCATAACCCTAGAAATGCTCTTCTTGACGAGCCTAAAGCTGTGATAATCATGTCCTAAAAAAATAAAAAATAAAAAAAAAAAAAAAAAAAAATATGAACTACGTTTGACTTGATTCCTAGAGCATTCTCTGCAGGATACGTAGGCGACTTAGGAAGTTACTCAGAGTTGAGTCATACCCAAAAAAAAAAAAAAAATATATATATATATATATATATATATATATATATATATATATATATATATATATATGTATTAAATCCATTCATAAACATAAAAAAAAAAAAAGAAAAAAAAGAAAAGTGAACTCCGAGTTCAGTCATATCATACAAAAAGTATGGAGATTCATCATACAAAAGGGGTCCTCATACAAGGAAAAGAAAGAAACAAGTCGCAAGGCGTTAAAGGGAATAATAGAGTTTTATTTGATTCATATCAATTAAAATTTTATTACATCTCAAGACAAAAGCAAGCGGAAAGAACGGAAGAAAAGAAATGTTTTGAGGAAGGAACAACTAATTAACTAAACAAGATTATAGTCCAACAACTCTTGGCGGGCAAGCTCAAGCAGCTCTGTCATCTTCTCTAAAGCTTCATGTTCCCCAGGTTGCAACCGAGGTGCACTCTCGAGCTCATTTAGGCCATTGTGCAATTCAGATGCACGAATTGTCATACTTTTCCACTCCTCTTCACGGCTCGCAAGTAACGAGGACACTTCAGCTTCTTCTTTCTTCAATGCCTCAACTTTCTTCTCCAAATTCTTCCTACGGACACGAGCTCTGCGAGACTTGACTTCGATGATTCGATCCCTTTCAGATGATTTGCCTCGGATGCCTTAAATTCATCAAGTTGTTTTGAAAGGATAGAATGCTTTGATTCATACAAAGATACGGTGAGCCTCCCCGCAATGTCCTTCCGATTTTTGCCTTTGTGATGCGATCGTTTTCAAAGAAGGCACTAAGAGAGTTTTCAAACCGAGAAATGTCCGTCCTACTATGGCGTTTCATCTCGTCAAATATCTTGTAAACATCGTCCCTTTTGAGGCCAATTCCTCTGAAGACAATTGGAGATCTTGGTTTTGAGTCTAGTCGAGCATGTTGGTCGGATGTTGATAGCAATCATTGATGATATCGTCCGGAGTTAAATTTCAAACTTCCACGGGCAATAGATGCGGATGAGCAAGTGTGTCGCCGCCGTGCACCTTTAAGAGGCTCTTTGCTCGATGTAACCTTAGCGATGAGTGTGGTTCGATGATGGAGTCATAGCACGACGCGTTCCACACTATTGTCAAGTTCTGGACGAAGTCCCTTGAAGGGTAGAGAGGCGGCAGCGAGACTTCATTTTCTCCATCCGTCACAGGAAAGTAAGGATTCTTCCTAGTCTCCTGAAGTGCCAAAGCGAAAGCGCAGGACCATTGGTAGAATTCTCGCTGCGCTCTGCTCCATCATCGGGTGAGCATCACAGGTTGACCAAGCGCAAAAGCGAGGATACAAAGTAAAATAGAGGTAATAATAATGAAACGAATGAGCTTCAAGAAGGATTACCATCGTTCAGACTTTTTCAGGTTGGTCCCCTTTTTACGGCGCTTCGGTTCCTATCACTATGTGAAGAACTCCCGCTAGTGCCCAAGGCGATGTCATGGCGCCTTTTATCTCTCGATGTAGTACACGTCTCTCGACTTTTGTAACCACCTTGGAGGCAAGGCGGGAGCCGCATGGGGAGATGCTTTCAAAGGACGAGAAGGCTTGGTTGGATTTTCTTTAGCTTGAGGAACGGCTCTCTTCTTTCTTGCCGTCGTCTCCAAGAAGCGAAGCCCTTCCATCAATCAAATATGTACCATGCACTTTCAGCCACCACGCTCGAAAATCGGAAGAAACATGGCTGTTCGTTTCGGCAGGCGGGGATGGAAATGCTAGCTTGGAACAACTCGAAGATCGATGAATTTTCTCCACTGAATGCTAGGTATTTGTATGTGGGTGGATCGAAGGTCGGCCGCAAGTTCCTTTGGAATGGTGCAGTAAAACCCAAATTGACGTGCAAACCTACAAGAATTTGTATGGCTCGACCCAACACGCACCATTCCGATGCAACACCATAAAGCTCGAGCGGGCAGCAAGAAAAAATGTCTTCTCTCGGAGATATAGTTTCCCATCATTCTCTTTGATCTCCGTGCGGCTCCTGCTAGCGGCCGTCGCGCTCCAATCAATGTCACGACCTCTATGGATGAGCTCCCTAGCAGCATAGTCATCAAAAGCCTTCGATCCTCCTTCTCCTGAGTAACGGGTCATAAAAGGACCATCCAAACGAGACGACACTCTATGGTGAGTGTCAAAATATCGGGCCATCCATCCGAACACATAATGCCATGGAAGGAAAGCATCTGCTCGCTCTGGGGTCGGTGAATGAACAATCTCGCCTAAACCTCTGTATACATTAACCAGCACGGGGGCAGCAAGGGATAACCTCATTCCAGAAGCAATCAGGCTCGCCATTTTGAATGTGGAAGGTCTGATGAAGGAGCCACTGGTCGGAAGGACAAACAAACATAGCCAACATGCAACAAGAGCCGCCAAATAGGTCTCGTCTTTTATCTCCTCGTCTACTCCAAGCTCGAGAAAGGGAGTTTCATCTTGGGGTGACCTTGGTCGTGGCTTGTCTGGAATGACTCCATCTGGATTATATGTCTTACTTGGCGGTTCACTCCTTTTCTGCGACGTCGTAGTAGGCTTGGGATGCTTCAAAGCGGCGACACGTAAATTAATCCATGCAACAACGGGAAGTTGGGGGTTGTAGATGTCATACTCGCCACCCAAGCAACGGAGAAAAGTTTGCAAACAAGTATTGACAACTCTTGGGGAGAGTCCTCAAAGGACGAGCATTGGGTCTTGTTAGCTCTCGTAAGCTTGGGATGATCTCCTCATAACAACCTCCAGCGATAGGGAGGCCACCAATCTTCCACAAGTCCATCAATGAGATGGACACTTCCCCAGCATCAGTATGCAAAGTGTTGGTCTCCGGGCACCAAGCTTCGCAGAAGGCACGAACAACGTTCTTATTCGAGTGTAGGTGAACAAGGATGCATATAAAGCGTCAAACATGAGACTCTTCTTAAGCGCCTCACCACTGCGGGAAAGAACATCCTCAAGCCACTCCCAGTAACGTTCAACATATCCAAATGCTCCTTGTGTCGTATGTTGAGGACCCCACTGTACCTCCCCATTAATGATCGTCGCGCCAAGAGTCACAAAGGTGTGTTGGCGAGGGCTCTGAGTGTGTATAGAAGAAATCAACTTGTGGACTGATTCACCCCGTGAAAGTCTATGCTCGGTAGAAAGCGGTGATGCTGTGATATCGTGGGAAGGCGGAACATCAAACGCGATAGAAGGACATATCCGGAGCTTGATCCCGTCTCTATAAGCGGCATGAGCATGATGAAGCACAACAAGATATCTCTCTCCGTCTCGCGTAATCTCCTCGAATATTGCCATCTCGAATGTACGGATCTTCAACGCAGGTGGTGTCACAAAGTACCTCACTCGCGTCCTTGACTATTGGATGGCTGGATCACATTACGCAGGTGGTGTCACTAACTACCCCACTCGCGTCTTGAACCTCGTGTCTCCGGATGTGCTACGCGAGGTGGTGGTGTCACTAAGTACCCACTCGTGGCTCGATTGCCTGGGTGTGCTACGCGAGGTGGAGCAACCAACTACCCCGCTCGCGTCCTCGACCGGTGAATCTCTCTGGATCTTCAACGCAGGTGGTGTCACAAAGTACCTCACTCGCCTTGACTATTTGGATATTTGGATGCATTACGCGCGGTGGTGGTGTCACTAACTACCCCACTCGCGTCTTGAACCTCGTGTCTCGGATGTACTACAGCAGGTGGTGTCACTAAGTACCCCACTCGCGTCTCATTTGCACTGGGTGTGCTACGCAGGTGGAGCAACCAACTACCCCACTCGCGTCCTCGACCCATTTGAATCTCTCTGGATCTTCAAGCAGGTGGTGTCCTTTAAGTACCCCACTCGCGTCTCGATCGCTGGGTGTGCTTACGCGAGGATGGAGCAACCAACTACCCGCTCGCGTCCTCGACCCGGTGAATCTCTCTCGGATCTTCAACGCAGGTGGTGTCACAAAGTACCAGCTCGCGCTCTCAACCAGTGCTTGTATCCCACTCACGCCCACAAACGGCCTCCAGGTTACCTGCAATGCAAGGAAAATAATTAAACCAAAAAAAAAAAAAAAAAAAAAAAAAAAGACTTTTAGTTTTAGTCAATTGCCGGCGAAAGACGAAAGTCAATCGACTTCCAATCGGCGATCGACATGGCGATTAGCCAACTAAAGAAGAGGAATGCCTGAAACTCTAAGTTTCCTTGACTCCTTTGGGTTGAAGAAGAATTGGTGTGGTTGAAAGAGAGGTGAATGTTTCTTTATATAGGAGAAGATGAAAAGAATCAAATCTCTTCTTAGCAATGTGGGACAAAATTTGCCCAATTGTGATTGGTTTAACCAAAAAAAAAAAAAAAAAAAAAAAAAAGGAAAAAGGCGCAGCCGACTTAAAAGAGAAAAGGTTGGTTTCCTTTTCTTTTGGTTTGTCCACGTGAAGAAGAAAAAAAAAAAAAAAAAAAAAAAAAAAAAAAAAGGAGAAAATATAATGGAAAAAGTGTGCTGCCCTATTATTGAAAAAAAAAATAAAAAAAAGAAGAAAAAGAAAAAAACGGGTTATAAAGTCGAGACTTGTCGTTACGGCAAAATTTTACCGGAACAACAACAATTCTCGAGGGGGCATTTGTAGATATAAATATTTTGTGTGACATAATATATATGTCACGTACTGCATTTGTCTCGAAATTAAATTTATTTTATATTATTTCCTATACAAAATGATAGGAAATGATATAAATAAATAAATGATTAATTAAAATCTCTTATAAATTTAGAGATTTAATTATGTATAATTAAATGGCTATGTAGATATATGAAATATATATGTGACATATTATATTTATCACATACTACACATGCCATAAAATATAGGTATTTTTATATTATTTCCAACATTAAATATTGGTAGATAATATAAAAATCAATAAATCATAAAAATCTCTTAAAATCAATTAATTAGGAGATTTTATTGATTTATAATAATTATGGAGATTGTGTACAAATTGCTAGTACCAATCGGGAGAGTGCGGACGCATTAAATACGGATATTATGAGAATCAATCAGTGTGAACACATTAAATGAGTGTGAAAGCATTAAATGCGAATTACTTCCAATGCACTCATCCAAAGACTATAAAAGAGAGAGGCTTTGGTCATTTGCAAAACACTGAGACACACGAAACACGTAAACACGAAACACAGAGCATTAACATAGAAGGCGGAAGTACACAAGGATTCAAGATTGGAGAGGAAGCATCAAGCACTCCATTCAAGCATTCAAGCACCAAGAAGGAGGGGATCTAGGGAGCACAAGGAGCATTCAAGTGTTCTTCAATCTTTGAGGATTCTCCATCAAATCCGGCGTTCTTCAACATCACTTGAAGATCATCCACCAAGAAATCGGAGTTCTTCAACCCGACGGCCGAGGATCTTCCAACCTAATCGGAGGCGAAGGTGAGTCAAAGCATTGCCTCAAATCTCTACCCAAATCAAACATTCTTCCGCCATATTCGGGAGGAATCAACCACAAAGTCAAGATCTTCCGCCATATCCGGGAGAGTACAACCATAAATTCAAATCTTCCGCCATACTGGGAGGAATCAACCAAGGTCCATTTCTTCCGCCATATCCGGAGGAAATCAGCCAAATTCAAGATCTTCCGCTAAATCCGGGAGTCAATAATTGTTAACAATTAAAGAGGAGAATCAAAGGATTCAAGAGATTGTAACGCTTTTTATTTTATAAATTAATAAAATTCGATTTGTTACAATTTTGTGTTTTCTTTGTTATTTTGAGGATTAACACGAAATTTATGCTAAGGGATGAGCCCATTATGTTGACACCCCGGATAGATTGGTCATCTTTGATATACGGTCCCGGATTATTACTCCCTACCCATTCATGCGGATGAGTTCTCTACGAGTTAAGTTCGAAGGGTCCCGGGTGGAAGACACACGTAGAGGTGATAGAGAGGAAAGACCACGGTGGTGGGGTGATTCCAAGAAGAAGATGATGAGAGGTTTTGTGTAAGAGGATTCCCGAGTTGGGAGGAGGTTGCATCGAGGGCTATGAGAGGTAAGTTTCTAACGAACTCGGTTTTCATGATGCTTGCTATTTGTATTCTTCTTGAGTTGTTGATCTTTTGAGTTCGGATTTTGGTTGATGGTTTTGATGATACTTGTTTGAAATGAAATAATTGAATTGTTGTTTTGAGTCTTTTATGGTTTGAGTCCGTTTTGTGTCACTTGGTCGAGCCAACGGCGTAAAACAAAGGCGCTCGGTGGGAGGCAACCCACCATTTGTCGTGTTTTGCTTGTTTTGAGGTGATGTTTTTGCTACTTTTTCTCGATCTACCGATTGTAAGCCATAAGGCACCCACTTTTCATCTTTTCATGTCTCGTGTGACTTGTCTTGGATTTGTGGATTTTGTGTTTGGGCACGTTTGGGCGTGATTGGTTGTTATTGTATGTTTGAATCATATTTGACTATCTTTGTGACATACTTGTTCAAGTTTTACGACGCGATTGGCGAGGTCGTTTTTTTTTTATTATCCCGGAATTCCCATATTATATGCTTTGCACGCGGACCATGTCCCGTGCATGTATTTCTTGGATGTTTTTCAATGACTAGGGATTCGGGATGGACTAATTTCCACGACCGTTACGGGACTTGATCGCGCCCGTTTGCCGGGCTCATAAGCTAAGTCTTTCTTTTCCTTCTCGTTCACACACCGAGGACGGTGCTTCACTTAAGTGGGGGGACGACTTAGCTTATTCGCTTGTTCTTAAAAGTATTATGCCGTGATGTGATAAACTTGGTTTTACTCGTTTCGAGTCGATTTTTAGGCCGTTTTCAAAATTTTCCAAGATTTTAACACCACGTTATATACATCATTTCACAATTGAGTGGTGAAAGGTCTTTAGTTTTGTGAATGTCTCACAGTGAGTCTATATTGTCATGATACGGAACACTTTTTAGTACACGTTTGACGACGGTTATGCTTATCACGATTACTTTACACACCTGTACCCCTAGTTTCGAGGCGAAATAGAAGGATTGGCCTTGGTAGGAACATGGGATGACAGTTTTGGCGTTCTTTTTTACCCTACTTTAGCCAAATAAGCCTGAGCCGAATGTTTGACCTTCGTAGCCCCTCTCAGCCTTGATAGAATGGTCCGACCACCATTCGCTTTATAGCCGTTTCGTTACTTAGTCAGAAACCTACCCTTGAGCCTTATTTTGGTCACATTCCCTTCATTTGACCCTACGAGTGGACTTAGTCTCTTGTTAAACCACACTTGCCAAGGCAAGTGTGGGGTGGGGGGAGATGTTGTTTTTGAGTCGGGTGGTTGTTTCCTCAGTTTTAGAGCTATAAGGAGAGGAGGAGCTCGGTGGCATTTGGATGCTCGGGTTTCATTTCAAAAAAATAAAAAAATAAAAATCAAATCAAATAATTGTGTTGTATATAGAAATAAAGGGTTGAAAAAGGCAATGAGCTTAAAGCAATGATGATGTTAGGGTTGGGATAGTCAGATAGGTACTAAGTATTCGAGCTCACCTCACGACACTTGAAACATAGTCGAGTTTGGCAATGAGTTCAGGTATTTTAGTGTCCTATAGTTCCCAAAGTGTTGAAAATGATCAAAAAGGAGTTTGGTGGGTTTGTTTGGTAAAGAAGACGTGGTACGTGTTTGGATTATGTTCACTCGTACTTCTTTTCTCCAGTTTCCCAAATTACCCTTTTCGATTAACCGAATTTACCCTAGCCTAACGTTATAACCATTCAAGTCCTGCTGGACCGTGTTTAACCTTGGTTAGTCCCGATTAGTGGAGATTCTAGGAAGGGCAGGATTGTGTAAAGTCATTTGTCCGGTATTCCAAGCCCGAAATCGTATTAAGCATAAGACGTCATCATTCAACACACACTCACCCCGTGTCATGATCTAGTAGAGTCAAAGTAATGCATTCACTTAACTAAGTTCTTTTCACCTCAATATTTTGAAATGCATGCATGTACCGTAAAGTTGATTTCTTGGTATTGTTTGAACGCCTAATTTACTCGAGGACGAGTAAAGGCTAAGTGTGGGGTGGTGATAGGAACCAACTTTACTGAGATATATTTGCATGCAGATTCAATTACGATTATCACATTTCTCGGAATGTTTGGGTGAGTTTAGACCCTATTTTGAGTATTAAATGAGGTTTTATTGCACGGCGTAGTGGTATCGGTTTTCCGTAAACTCGACCTTATTTTAGCATTTTATACTCGTTTTTCCGAGCACCCGTAGTTTTGCGGGTTATGCGTTGCTTGTTGTTTTCATATGGATGCAGGACTAGGGTGTCTCGAGAGCCCGAAAAGGCGAGAAGTATGAAGTTTATACGTGCCCGAGGCGAAACAAGGAGGTTGAAGGTGAAAAAGTGAAGATTTTGGGTCACATGGGTCCGGACGCCCGTCTGGACACCTTGGACGTGCGTTCGATGGGTATGCTGGACGGAAAAAAACCTCTCATCCGGACGGCTAACTCTCTGGAAAATGGATTCTTGGCTGCAAAAGTTTGTCCGGACGGACAAGGTGTTGTGTCCGGACGGCTAACTCTCTGGAAATTGGGAAAACTTTGATGAAGAATTCGCCCGGACGGGACAGAATCCGGCATCCGGACGGACAAGAGCATTTCATCGGACGGACATCTATGCATCCGTCCGGACACTGGAAAATCAAACGATCCGGCCGGACATGGCGGATATCCGCATGCAGACGAAGACTTTCTATATAAAAAGGCGCCTCATTTCTCACGGCCATAGCGAGAAAATAAGGAGATAATATTAGATAGGTTAAGCGATTTGGGGCGATTTTCTTCGTTTCTTAGAGTTAGAATTAGTGTTATATATCATTAGAATCCTCTTTCGATCTTCTCTTTGAACCTCTCACTTTTAGCTTCGATCTGTAACATTTCAAGTGACAAGATTTGTTCTTTTGGAGCTCGAATTTGGTAGTTCTTCAAGTAATCGAAATGGGTATGTTTTCTTGTTGTTTTACCATTGTTGTGATGTTTTTCTTCCGTTTGTATTGTTTAGATTCGATTATGAGTAGCTAGATTTGTCGTATGGTCGAACCACGTGAATGCGGGTGAAACACCATTAGAGAGATCAACCGGGAGGTAGTGTAGCGCGTAATTTAACGTTCTAATCGATAATCCACATCACGAAACTTGTTTTGATTGTTTTAATAGCTTTGAATGAGATTGACAACCTTGTTCATTGTTGCACACACGTAGCTTATAAATGTATGTTGTGGCGACGTGTGGGAACGGGTTTCGGGACCGTAGAATTTTGGGCTTGAAAGGTAGTCGACACCTACCCGTGTACTAGATTGGCGCCCCTAGTCATCAAGTCCGATTCAATCACGGGTTTGTCCTATGAGTTATCGTTAGACGGCAAGGTAGAGTAAGGCACCCTCCGGGGCAATCTTTACGAGGTAAAGTAATCATTTGAAACGTAGTTCGCCATACCTCTTTTAATTGTTTAGAATTCCGAGTAGTGTAATCTTTCTTTTATGCAATAGTATAACTTCACACCTATCTGTTTGACCTGAACTGAGTGCTAAGTTAACTGTGGTACTCAAAAACCAATCTCTGTGGGTTCGACCTCGGACTCCTCAAGCACTATCCTACAATCGACCCGGTCCACTGCAGGTTAGAAAGTATATTTTGCTAAGGTTTCGAGTTTTTACTTGATCGACCTGACCGTAGAAAATCCGCTTATCAGTTATTCCGAGAGAGCGTGATATCCAGATTATAAGATACGATTGTTAATGTATTGACACTCGAGATACGATCGTATGGATATCATTTCAGCGATAGGATTGTAAGTTACACGGTAACTGTATCACAAGAAAGGTAGTAGTCATTGCTTTTGACTCTTCCGATGATTAAGTCACGGTGTGTTACTAGACGCTATCCGTGATCGTTAGACATAAAGGGCATTTTAGTAAATTGCACTTTGTGTCTACGGCCAACATATTCGGAAGCCTGTCGGGTCACACACATATGAACATCGAGTCGGATTAAAATGCGGTAATAGTTGATAACCAAATAATGAAAGTTTATCTCTAGACTATTAAGGTTATAGTGGTAAATTAATATGGTGGTATTTATTTATTATGAATAAATAAAATGCAAGATATTAATTATGTATAAATTATTTTAATTAAAGAATATTCCGGAAGTCAATTAATTGACCGATGGGGCGCCACTTTTAAGTGCGTAAGATACACTTGGAATGTGCACTTTAATTAATAAGATTACCATAATATTAATATAAGATATTAATTAAAGAGATAAATCAATCTAGTTGATTTTCCTTATTTTATTGGGAAAATGTTTTCTTCTCCTTCACACATATGGGGCGCCACATCTAGCTATAAATAAGAGGTGGGTGTTAAGCTCTTTTGTACATCACAATTGCAAGAGCTCATAGTTCTTGTGTAAAATAGAGAGCATCACATAGTGAGTTTGTGAGGGAGGAAAAAGGCCGGTCTTGCAACCGAATTTTCCAATAGCAATCAAGGAGGATTCCGGCAAGGGTTCGTGTGGATTAGCGATAGAGGCCGGACGCATGGGCGGCTTTGCGCCTTGAACTACTCTCCGTTGACGGTCAAAGCGACGATCTTATAGATCATCAAGGTATAACCGTCAAACTACTTAACGTGTTTATTGCATTAAACGAAGAACGATATAGTAAAAGGAAATCAAATTTTAAATTCCGCTGCGTTAAACTAGTGATTTCCTAACAGTTGTATCGGAGCCAGACTTCGAGCTTAAGCAATAAGCATAATTTAATTGCGTAGTATTTGATCAATAGATGGAAGATTTAAATCACGAGATGTTAAAACAAAAAAAAAGGGTTTTGAGGGCTCGGCCGAATGGCGGCGGCCCACTCCTCTGCGGCGGCGGTGGCCTTAAGGCTACCGTCCGTCGGCTGTCCTCTTCCAATGTGAAGATCGACCCTTTTCGTTTTGTGATATTTATTGTGCATAGATATCTCATTTGTTTAGTTGTGTCATATGGCCAACCAATGATTCAAATAGTTTGGGCCATTGGGAAACCATATGGCATATTGGCATTTCTAAATTTTGATTTGGAATAGGCCTAGGCCCTTTTCAAATGTTTGATTTGTAAAAGTCCTAGGCCTAGGCCACATCCAAAATTTTGATTTTGGAAAGTGGCCAGACCTAAACCAAAATTATTTGGCCTTTCCAAATATATGATTTGGACTAGGCCTAGGCCCTTTTCAAATATTTTATTTGTAAAAGGCCTAGGCCTAGGCCACTTCCAAAATTTTGATTTTGGAAAGTGGCCAGGCCTAAGCCAAATTTAGTTTTGGAAAGGAAACAAATAGGAGACTTAATAATTTTAATTTTATTTTGAATAGTTCAAATTTAATTGAAATTAAAATCGATTTAAAATTAAATGTTAATTTTAATTTTCGATTAAGTCATATAGTTAATTAAAAGTTATTTAATTATTTGATGTGATAAAATAAAGACGCAAAAGTAGTTAAAATTAGAATTTAATCTTTTTCATAAGATAAAATTGTATGGATTAGATGTGTAGATATAATGTGATTATATGGACTCGATTGATCATGGACTCAACCAATAGATAGATGGGAATGTTTTCTTTATGTTGGTTTTGAAAAATTGTCAGAGCCGTTATGAAGAAACGTGACCTAGTTTACTTTTACATTTATCCCATTCCCGTTAGCTCCCCCCCGTGTTCGGCGGGTGTAATTATTTATTAGATAAATTATTATGTAACAAGAATAGAGCAAGAAGATGAAGACCAATGACAGAAAAAGAACCCATTGGCGTACAGCAATAAAGATCCTATTGGCGGTTGCAGATATCCTTAGTTTGTGACCCGCGGTTTCGTCAGTTTGTATTCGAAACCGCACCTAGGAAAAGTCCATGATCATACCGGTTATTTTGTGCGCGGAATGTTGTGTATGTTTTACTTTATATGATATAGTAGTAATATGCACATAGTAGATGAGACCACAATTAAACCAAATTAATTAAGTGAATTAATTTAAAATTATTCCAACATAAAAAATCAAGTCAAAATTGCCTCCCCGTATTATACGACGGTGAAGAGCCCTTGTTCGGACCCAACTCACCAGCCAAAACCAGGGTTGACCTACCTCGGGTATATCGTCGTTATCGAGATATGATCGAAAGAGATCTCACGAATATTGGGGTTATGACACGACTAAGAATTCTCTCGGCCACCAGCCAAAGCGGGGTCGTTTGGATTTTAGAGGCAAGGGTTTGACTATTTTCATAAGATGAAATATTATCAAAGAGTTGACTGGTCAAACAACAAGAGTCGTATAAGATACGATCGACAAATCGTTTTCCACCTGTTTAATTATTTTCGGCCCATCAGCCAAAGCTGGGGGTCGAGGTAGTTCGATGGGATCTTGCCCACAAAAGAAATTATTTTCTTGAAAGCCAATTGGGAGTAGTTGGCTAGTGGGAGTAAAACCTTATAAAAAAATTTTAAGTGCAAATTTAAGGTTTTTTATACATAAGCTTTTACCTATTCTATCTTTATTTATTGTTGTAGAAAAATGTCAAACAAATTGAACCTTCGTTTTATCATCGAAAACAAGCTTGACGAGACTAATTTTATATATTAGGAAAGAAACCTCAAAATTGTTTTGAGGCACGAGAAGATTGGCTATGTCTTGGACGAGGCCCTACCGGAAAAGCCCGCTACGAGTTGAATTTGCAGATCTTTGTCGAGAAGTATAACAAGATGCTACATGTATCATGCTTTGCTTCTATGACACTGAAGCGTGAGAAGCGACATGAGTCTATGGGCGCCTACTCAATCATGGTTCACCTAAAGGAACTCTATGCTTCT